>CM037791.1:38199399-38249399 GCA_021229015.1 Solen grandis
GTATCCACAATGCAAATAAGTTATATTTCTTACATCAAACATGTTTGGATATTTATCAATTCTATCAAGAGATTGATTGTTTCATAACATATATTGCAATAAGAAGATTAAAAAGTGAATGTCCATGACAATTGATTTCTAACGTTACATACACATATAGTTCAGTTTAAATTGAGAATTAAAAGGAATAACGCCGGATACATCTAATATAGTAAAGAAGAAGATTGAGGATGCCATGGCCCAGTTGTATCGTTTAAAACGGTGGTTCTAGGATTTGAACATCACTGAACTTAGTATTATTCAAGTTATTCGAAGTACAGGCCAAAACTCGAAGAAAAGAAAGGAAAGACATTTAAAAAGCCGTATACATATGTATATAGCAGATCATTTGGGTCAAATCTTTTAAACAATTACTAATAGGTCGTTGACTGCTGACCTATTACGTCATAAATGTGCCTACGTGTAACACGAATTGATAGTCAAAAGTTCCACCGGAATGCAGGGACCGAGTTTTCCAAAGTTGCCTGCCTCGTTGCGTCACACTTGATATAATTCCTCACCTCTGTGCAGGAGAACTAACGGATCAAGACTAGCGGTGACTGTATAACCTAGTTAGGAAACAAACAAATCAGTGTAATGTGTTACCTAACCGAGATGTGCTCAATGACATCGGCTTATACCGTCAGGATGGCTACCTTTGTTTTACAAGGAAAAAAAGTAGTTCGAGACCATAGAACAGTCACATAGACCTATCAAGAACAGTCGGTTTAAGGAAAGTAGGGCTTACGGCTTAATTGTATATTGAAAGCTACATGTATGTGTATTTGAAATGTCAACCTTAGGAAACAAACTATTATATTATGTTTTGCAAATGTTACTGCTAATCCATACATAAGAAATCTCGTGTCTTTTAGTTTATTGTTTCAAATATGTTTGTAATGGGCTGATTTAATCACGTAACACATATAATGCTTGATTATTTTTTGACCGAGTACACAGAGAAGTGTTAAATAATGAACAATGTATATCAAACAAGCTGTCAGTCATACGACATAATTCCACGAATATTCATCTGTCAAACGGAAACTATTCTGAAAATAAATTAACGCGTTGCATAAAACATCTCTGTTTGGGAAATGACATATATCAAATGCCAATAATATCATCCTGCTCATACGTGGCTATGCCCGTTTTTCTTTTTCTTTCAAAAGCAGGGTTGTCTAGACGGAGTATGTTTTCGCCTTAGTACGCATAAGGCTTTCAGATATCATAAAATTAAGTTATTTTGGATAAAGTTTATACATATGTAGTTTAAATGTCTCAATACGGTAGAGTTTATAACAGCATTATAATTTTGCAAAATTCAAATTATTCTTAATCAACCTACGACAGAATTCTGAGTTGGTGGGACAAGGCAATATACATTAACATGTAGAGAAAAGATGTTCTTGACACACACACAGTGTAGAAAATCACGGATTCCTCGGCGTACTGGTCGTTTGAGAAGTCGTGGACTTTTGTTAAAAATGTTTACATATGTTGATATATTGAATAAGAGAGGTATGAAGAAAATCTACAAATTTCTGAATATAGAACGAGAAAGCTTAAACTTCTGATTTTCTTATGATCTTTCGCGTAAATAGACATATTTCTAGGTACTTTGTGGATGACCATATATGTTTTTATGGTATACGTGTATTTATTTTATATTACCCCAAACAAGATACTGGGACTTGGATATCAATACTGGAGGACAGTTATGCGGTTGTTTTAAGTACTGCTATGTGTATTGGACGTGTGACTTTTTCTTTTTATCTCCCGAACAGAAGTAATTTTATTTGTTAATAAATAAGTGATTTGAAATTGGCCTTATTATTTGTCCTCGGGACAGTCGTTCCCCCCCCCCCCCCCCCGGCCTGCGGTCTCGGACCAATACGACTACCAGTACCCATATCAAATCACTTATTTAATGACAGTTTTATTACATAACTCTTTAACCCATAAATTGCAGGACAAGCAGGGCCTATTGGGCTCGGTCTGACAGAGATATTTTTATTTGCCCGCTTATTGAGATCGTCAGTGTATTATTGAAAAGGCCTCTTTAAATGTTATAGGGCTCAGAAATAATATTTATGTAATAGAATACAATAAAACAGAAAAGATATAACAATTTTACTTTTGGCTTCCTTGCCTCTTGATTAGGATTATAATATAGTCAATGATTTTACCAAACAGAATATCACTATAGATAATCATTTCTAAGCCAAATTTCTGATTGGTACAGAACAACTAAGAAAAAAAGTCCCACAACGCTTTTTGCTCACGCCCAATGTCAGGATTATGGTACAGATTATGGTTTCATGTCACTTTTCTATGCCTTTATATCCATATGAGGCAGCACTTTGCCTATCCGATGTGGACATTTTTAACTTTAATTTAATAGTAAAACCTTCACGAGAAACCAGGGATGTATACATTATAGAATCCCCCCCCCCCCTTCGTAAGATAAATCCGTAAATATAATGATGATGATAGTAATAATAAGATGATGTTTTTATTATAGTTGACAAAAGAAAAACAACACATATTTAGAAAACATATGTATCACAGGCAAGATTACCCCTTCAACTATTATAATGACATCTCCTTTAACCAACATTTTATGTTTTGAGATATTAACATGGTACATTTATAATCCTGCCCGCAAAGAAGGAATATAAACAATTTGATATATCGTTCTCTGACCGATATTTATGAAATCTTTACGCCCGAGGACATAAAGAAATTAATTTATCATTTCTATGAACAATCTTTTTTGTTTTATGTCAAAAACTAAAACCAAACTGCACTTCTACCATCAATCACTATATATTTTGAAAGCTACTTATATAGTGTCAATCTTATATTACACATGTGTTCTCAATTATATTTAAAACAGCCAAACAATATGCAATTTATTACCACCTTTTTTAAGACCTAACGCAGTGTATATATTCATTACGGCTATTTAAATGTAATTAATCTTAATCAACAGTAAAAACATGACAATTAACATTTGAAAATCAGTTACTGTGACGTAAAATGGACGTAGATGACATACAACCGGATACAAATGCGGTATAAAATATGGCGTTTACTACTGCACGGTGCAGTCGGACACTAGACTTTCAAAACATCATGACGTCGTTTTACGCTTTGCTGTTGGTCGGATTGATGGGATTGAATTCGGTGATTGGTAGGTTAATAGTGTTTATTTATTTTTGTTTAAGGGAATATTCTTTATATGAAAAATATCAAAACTGCACAAAATCATAAATAAATAAAAATAAAAAGGAAATAAGTAAATACAATAATTCACAGAAATATATGTTCAGCCATTATTTGCTGTAGAGATTTTGGTTGTATTTCAGTTTGTTCGGGAGAGTATTTCAATTATTTTAAGACTATGTATATGTAAATTAAAAGAAATACATATTATAGAATTCAACATTATTTCACCCACTTAACTGGATGACCTTTTGTATTTGAAGGTCAAGGCATTCTCGAATTGAGGTGTCCTGACGGAAAAATCGGGGGGCAACGTTGTAACGGATGGAACCCAAACTGTCCACCGGGGTATTATTGCTATGCGCCCGCCGATGCCGGCGTTTGTTGCCGACGGGGTAAGAATTTCTTTCCTTTTGTCACTTGAAATAACTTTCGATAAAAATGAGTTCGGCCATTACTCTTCTACTAGTCCTCATTATATCGTGATATTAGCATAACATACGTATCAGTAATACAGCTGTCACAGGGTAACAGGTAAGCCTATCGTGTGACACCGTGTGTATAAATTTCGTGTGGACGGTGGAACACATTGAGAGTACACGGCGGGGCGCTGAGCGATCGGTGATCACGGTTGTGTCCCGTTAGTGGCTGGCGAAACCCGGCGAATGTTTTTAACATGTCCAAAACTTTCGCCGTGTGAGTTCAAGCGATGGAACACGGCAAAAACCCTGTAGGACGGAATAAGGACAGTGGACGGGTACGAGGCCGTTATAGAACCGTTCATACCGGCGTCTAATAGACTCTCACCGGTTTGTTGCCGTGTTTTCATTGCGCACGTTTAAAAATCGTGCAAGACACCGTGACTTCATAGTTACGGTATAAAAACGACTAATTTCAAATATGAAATTTGAAGATTATCTACTTAAAAACAATAACAACATAGAGACAATAATAACGTACAGACAATAATATACTTAAACTTACCCGCATTACCTTACATTATCAGATGACTCATACTTGGGATTGTGCTTCTCACCCTTGAAGTTATGGATCTGTTTGGAGGATCATGCTGTTCCGGAAGCTTTCTTACCCACCCCTCTGCCAGCAGCTTTCATTCCACGTTTAGACATAAGTTACGAATTGTGAGAAAAAAAAATGAGAAGCACATATGTACATGTACTTAAAATTCGTGAACTGATGTGTGACCGGACGGGTGAATTACCGTGTGTCAGCAAGGCGGCGCGAACGTTAAGCGAAGGTATGGGGTGTTCCAGGCGGTAAGGGGCCGGTAGCCACACGGTGAGGACCCGGCGAAACCCGGCAGGAAAACGGCGGTGAAACTGGCTGGTACGAGGACGCTGTAAGCGGTATGGACCCGGTATGGAGACGGTATGGAAACCTTTAGTACACGGCTGAAATATATATATATATATATTTTATATATATATATATATATATATATATATATATATATATATATATATAAAAGCGGACGGAGAGATTATCACCGCTTGTCATTTAAATCAAACGGTATTGGCCCGTTTGGCTTAGCCGGAGCTATATAACAGCAACATAACAATAACAGAAATAAAATTAATTTAAGCAAGTGTTCATGATTCATGTGTCTTCTTCTTTTCCCTATTCAATCAAAATAATCTCAGATGTAAGACCACCCCTGTTCACCGAGTGTGAGGAATCGGGAGGTTGTGGGTTCAATCCCTGGCTGCAGCATACTATTGTCGTAAAAATGGCACCTGTCATAGGGGAAGATCCAGGACTGATTAGCCCATATTAGTCAATTGGGCTTGATGTGGTATCATGCCTTTTATCCACGGCGTGATACCGCATTGAGGCAACGCTGCATCGTTTTCATATAGACTGAGTCTCCAAATGACTAAAATGCCAGAACAGAACATTTTTGTTCACTAAACTGCCGTTGGTAGGATAATAAATCTAAACAAACCAATATCCATGTTGTGACTTCATGTCTAAGACTTATATGAATGGCATGATGCCACACACTACACGTACATAATGAATACCAGGCACAGCATTTTTCGGTCAGGGCCAATCATATGTCATAATGCAAACAAACCAGACGCCGTAACTACAGGTTTCAAAACTTGTTATGAATATCAGATATATATGTACTTCATATTTATAAAGCAGAAAAGATTCGTTATAATCATTATGATTTATGATTTTTATAAGGCTATCAAACTGATTTTGGAAACAAGAACATCGTATTAGAATTCGGGATTGTTCATAATTCCCAGAAGAGATCGTTTATAATAAAAAGGGTGTAATTTTAACATATATGAATTATAATCAGAGATTGTTAAAATTGAGATTGTTTATAACTAGAGAATGTTTATAATCCAGGTTGTAATTTTTATTTTTTTACCAGAGATTGTTTGTATATTTCAGAAACCTGTCCACCGCAGCCCCCAGGACCTTGTAATGGTTACCAGGCCAACCGTCAGTGTCGATCCGACCGACACTGCCGACATGGACAAAAGTGTTGTCCCGACAGATGCGGCGGAAGAACTTGTCAATACCCAACTCGTCGGTAAAAGATTCGACGGTAGCTTATTCAGAGAATGGAGTAGAACTGCATGTCGTTTACGCATGAACTCACGGGGAAAGAGGAGTCACTGATTGAAAGAGCCTCTTGAGTAGTTGACGTCCATTGTACTTTGAATTTTGCCACTATTTCAGTTTATAATAATATTTTGGTTTGTTTTGTTTAATATGTCAATAATAAGGTAGCGATACTTCTTCATATTACACTGGGCAATTGAAGGTACTGGTACACAAGAGACAAGGAATGTAAAAAGTAAATAAAGTCATTTCTTTTTTTATTTCCCATTCCTAGATGACAGCAGATACTAGAAATATTCCAATGAACATTCGTAGATATCAACCGTAACATGTTATTTTAGGCCGTAACTGTTTTCTAATCAAAACACTGATAGCGTTGAGAGAACAAGTATTTTTAATGTAATAATGTCGCATTTCTTTCGCTTATCAAAGTTGATTTTATTAAACGAGGATCTCATTTTCAAGCGTTGCCAATATACTCAGTGTATTCAATCCGCTTTAACCTTGCTTCAATATTATATACTCGCTTAAACCTTAAATGAACACACCATTTCTCTCAAATTATTGCTAACAATAACATATTGCCACTGTAGCATGAACCTTGAAATCAAACGCAACAACAACAGCTACAGCATACATGTATTACTACGCCATTATTTGTATTTAGTTTCTTAATTAAATAAATAAAGAAACACATAAGGGTCTTTTGGTATCTTCAGATAAAAATCGTTGATCATTAAGCCCATCCATCACCTTTCGATCATATGTTGGATACTGTTTACGTCTTTAGGAAAGTATCACTTACATGTACAACATATACAGCATTATTGTATTTTATTGTAATTAATATGATGGCAATATTCTTTCATTTACGTTGTATCTTACGATTGACCTCTACACAAATCATTTGCTGCTCCGTGTATATAGGTGTGCATGATGAGTTTTTGATGAGTGTTATATTATTGTATATTGAATATATTTATTACTATCATATGAAGTGTCTTTAATTCTTTCAAATCCAAAAAATAATAGATTAAATAATAATAATAATAAAAAAGCATATGAACAATAAGCATACTAATATAAATAGATGGACACCTTTGCCGGTTCCATTTTTTACCACTTTGGCATGTCACGGCCGGAGATCGAACACACGACCTCCAGCTTCCAAGGCGGAAGCTAAAATCATTTGGTCACCGGGGACGATTTTGTATACCTTAAATTTTGAGGTAGATATCTTGATCAGGGTACGGATTACCGTTTGTGTTTGGCGGGGTTTTAGGCTAAAATAATAGCTGTTGAATTTATGCCGAGGTATACTTCGATATATTGCACCTCATTGAAACAATATTTTAAGGTCTTACCATGGTTCAATCTACTTTAAAGTCCCTGGTGACCGAGTGATGCGAGCTTCTGTCTCGGAAGCGTAAGGTCATAGGTTCGATCATTGCCTGCGAAATACCAAAGGCGTAACAAATGGTACGGGTTTAACTCCTTTGCTTGGCGCTTATCATATAAGGGTAGTTGCAGGACTGGTTGGCCTGGTGTCAGGATAGTGTGACTGGGTGTGATATCATGTCTACGGCATGATACTAATGGCAGCACTATATCTGTTTCAAAAAGACATAGTCTCCAAAGGACTGAATACTGTTGACGGGACGTTCAGCCAAACAAAGAAGCCGCGCTATGGGATACCTCACTAAGACACTTAAACAAAATTATACGTGGCAGATTATGGCAGCTTTAATACGTGACATAACTCTTACACAAGATGCTTCAAAGTTATTTTTCTTTATACAGACCATAAAGCGAATTGCACTTCTGTTTTTATCCCATGTTCTGAAATATCTAAATTTCTTCTTGTTTCGACATTAGTCGTAAACGAGCTTGGGGAAGATACATATACATATGAGATAAAATTTGGTCACACGCACTGCCCCAAAACAAAGCGGTATACATGCACATTTAGTGTTTCTTAATCAAATATAAATACCGTAAATGTGTTTAATCACATATATAACGAAATTATCTTATATCTGGGGAAAACCTAGTCCTTATTGTTCTTATAGTAACCATACAAGGACTTTAGAACTACATGTACGAACATACTTATGATAACCGTAGCCGGCGGCCGAGTGGTTAACGCGTCAGGTCGTGGGTTCGTTTCCTGGCTGCGACATACCAATTTCGTAAAAAAAAATGTACATGTACTGGTATAGCTCCCTTGCTTGTCGCTAAGCATATAACAGTTGTTCCAGTACTGGTTTGCCTGGTGTCAGAATAATGTGACTGGGTGTGGTATTATGCCAGATGTCTACGGCCTGATGCGCTATATCTATCTCAAGAAGGTATAGTCTCCAAATGACTGAAATACTGTCGGCGTGACGTTATAATCAATGCAAAAATAAATGATTGCTACTTTTGTCGGACCACATGGGGACACAGTAGAACAAATCATACAGCATAAGTATAAAACGAATATGTATAAAACAGAGATATTTTGAAATTGATCATTAAGAAATTAATACATGAACATGTTAATACTGTAACAATTCATAACATTTAATTAAGAATTACAATTCTTTATAAGATAAATACTGAACTTCGTCCTATTTTCGTACTATTTAGTTTTTTCTTTCTACCTTGAAATTATGAGCGACAGAAAATAAAAAGCGTTATAAAATATGTTTAAGGAAGAAAAGGGACGAAGTAATAACTATAAAAGTGTTACCATTGAGTTCAGCGAGGTTGGGATAATGCCCAATGTATTACTAAATGAAAATGATTGTTCAGATGATACAATTGTACCGAACGAGATACTGCCGAAACGAATTGACTTAAATTATGTAGAAAATTCTGATACTAGGTGTCCTAACGTGTATGATTGCCCTGAACTCCGTCATCTTCTTAAACATCTTTTGCTTTCAAAAACTCTTAAATATTTATTTGATAAGTACATTGGAAACATCTGTTCAAACAGTTTTACGGAAAGAGACCGGATTTTCTTGTTTCGTATTAAAGCATTTATACGACAGTAAATGAGTTTACAATGCACATGAATTATAACAGATGTTCGCTTAAAAGATGTTTCAGGCGAAAACGCCAGGGATCATTCCTTCCCTCTATATACTAAAATATAGGAACTCAGTGACCCTTTTTGTTTTCTATATTAAATGAACGTATTAAAATTAAATCAGGTACAACTAACACACCCAAGCGACGCCTGCTAATGCATTTCACCTTTAACCAAATCCTTTATCCACGACATGTGTTTTAGGGGTATGAAGTGGTCTGACGAGAACAAAAATCTAATGTTTTCTGGATGTTTTATATATGTAATATATGTTTCTAAACGTAATCGAATATTTTCTACATGTAATCTATTATTCCTATTTTAATGTTTGTATTTTCTGCATTTTGCTAATGCTTTTTAAAAAATTTTTTTTATCCTTATTTATTCTAATGTTTTCTACCTGTAATCTGTCGTTTTCTACATGTATGCTTATAGTTTCTATATGTTTGCCTAAATTTTTCCTTACATTTAATGTTATTTTTTCTAATTTTTTTTAATGTATTCTAATGTTTTGTGCTTATTATCCTATCTTTTCTATATTGTTTTCTTTATGCAATATAATTTTTCCAATATGTTTGCCTACAAATGTTTGTGTAGGTTATATGTGGAAATACATGTAGGCAACCTGTAGAAAACTTTACATTTTATGTTGAAAAAACATGAAGCTAAACAGGAAAATGCATTTCAATATAATGTTTTCAATATGTTTGCCTACAAATGTTTGTGTAGGTTATATGTGGAAATACATGTAGGCAACCTGTAGAAAACTTTACATTTTATGTTGAAAAAACATGAAGCTAAACAGGAAAATGCATTTAATATTAAAAGTATTATAGAAGTTTAAATGACATGGAAGATATAGTTACAACTATAGAGAACAATCGAATCGGAAAAAGGCGCATGTTTTTGTGTCCAGACAACAAAAGTATTGCAGATAAATAATTAAGAATATATGTAGAAATATGACTTTAGAGGGTTTAATTATAAATTTTTTTTAAAAATTAAATTTAAACGGTTTGGAAAAAAAGAAACATTCTCTATCTAAATATTGAGGTATTTTTGGAATTTCCCTGTCTTAATCTACATCTGGTACATTCAATATAGTAACAGGCAGTCAATAGTGTGGCTTCGATGTATTTGTGCTTGCTATTGACATTTAATTACAACAATTTAAATGCATTGACTGAGACTGAGATGTGTTTTCGACCGATATTTTAGTAAGAAAATATACGAAATAATTAAAATTCGTTTCAATGTTAGTTTTGCATCAACGAGGTTTATATACATACATGTGGTTTACAGCAAACCGACTGTGGGTCCTAATTAAAGAATACTTATCAAATGTTCATTGAAATGTTTGTAAGTGAAACTGACGAAAGACATGAAGATTTTTTTTATTTAAATCTGGCGTCTCCAAAGCTTAATTAAATCTTAAAATATAATATATGAAGTAGACATCACAAAGCACCGGACGTAATTAGCGTTCTGTCGATATATCCCGGCGTTTCGGGACCGAAATGAAATGTTAGATTAAAATTGTTTATTAAAGTACTTAAACATGTTCACCAGTGGCAGATGAGTTTGAAGTTTTGCAGAGATGATGTGCTGAGTGGTACACTCTGTACCAATACACTGGTGAATTATCTGGAAATAAATCCAGAGTGTTTCTACTATGCACGCTTTGATTACTCAAACAACCTGGTTTATATAAGTTTTGTTTATTGAATAAATCGCCCAACCTTCTGTAAATGAAAATCCAGCATAGCTTTCTGTATACAACTGAAATTTCTGGCTCGAAGAATTTAACCAGCAATATTTAGCGCTTGTAACACTTTTATTTATGGCGAATTTATATCAATTTTGTTTCTCTAATGAAATATATGCGTACTTATTAAATGTATTTTTTTAATATTGCTTGCTTTTCACGTCAGCTTGACCATGTATTTGGATAGATATGTCGTAAAATAGAATGAAAAGATAATTAATCATATTGACTCGTGCTGGTATAATTATTTATTGTATATATATATATAATAAAAATAGAAACAGTTGGCCTACAAGTCACATAACATGACAGTAATCCAAACAAGAGATATAGTGAAATACGCACTACATTTAGGGTTTAGGTAAAACTTTATGCTAAGCCTTATTGCTTATGAAATTTGATTTAGATCGTAATTTACTTATCAACTTACATCAAAATAATAATAATAAAAAAGCAGTATTATTATGTTACCTCTGGAATATCGTTTGTAGATGTGTGTGTATGTGTATGAATGTATGTATGTTGATATTCCATAAATATCTTATTGGTGTGGTATCGACTGGAAAATGTGAATGGAATAAAATATCGTTTTTATTGTTGGAAAACGACTTTGCTTCTGTAAATAGGCTGGTAACATATTAGACGTCTCGTCTGGAATCGCCTGAAATAGTCTGTTCGTGTACGCTTCATAGTATAGGGTGTTACCAAAATTAACTTCAGCTCCAGGCACCACTGGGAACAATCGAGGTGGTTCAAGCTATATGAAAAAAGAATTTTGCATGAAAGTACGCTTAAATCTTCTGAAACAACGTCTTAAGGCAACAATAAAATTGGGATATCTTCTTTCGAGTGGATCATTTTAACAAGCGCGATCACGAACGTCGGCTTTTGATCAAGAATCATGCAATGTTTTCTGTAAGTTTCTTATCTTAGAAGAAAGGAGTAATTCTAATGTCGGACAGGAGAGTGTCGTTTGTCTTCTAAAATTACGAAATTACCAAAAAATACAGATGTTTCTTGACTTATGACTGGAATTCTTGAAAAAATATGTATATTATATACGCGCATTTTTAAATTAGACACTTCTGTGTAACAAACAACACAACTTGCAGTTTCGCAATTATTTGAAGGTCAGTAATATGTTTGATTTAGATGTTGCCCTCGACAAAAACTATTTTTTTTTGTTTTCAACTTTCAGAAGCAAGCAATATTGATCTACCTGTATTTACCGGAATTTAATAAGTTGATTGCATATAAAATAATCTGAGGTCAGATCATCCTAGTATCGACCGGTTCCTGGTGACGGAGTGGTTAGAACGTCCAACTCGGGAGCGGGAAGTCGTGGGTTCTATTCCCTGCCGCGACATATCAAAGTCGTATAACATCGTATCGGGTAATTGGCAATCAGCAGAAAAAACAATTTAAGTAATACACATGTATTTGATCCGGTTACAAGATAATGTGACTGGATATAGTATCATGTCACATGTCTACGGCGTGATACTGCAGTGTGGCAGCACTATATCTGTTTCATGTAGGCACATTTCCCAAATTACTGAAATTCTGTCGACGGGACGTTAAACCCAATAAACGAACAAACAAAAAAAAAGATTGAAAGAAATATGTCATTATGAAATTTCAACGACTCCTGAATGATTACCGTTTGATTAAACAGTCTGTTGACCTTACACCATCATTTGAATAGTCTAATGGTTTAATCATTTGTAACTTTGTATGGATAAAAACTCTGTAACGTTGGATTTTTTTATTTTCAAGGTATAGTTATCAATTCTATCCCACGGTGTCTGTATAAAAGTGACAAAACTCGTGTCGCTACTCAATATTCTGTCTCGGGCTTTGGTTGAGCAGCAGACAGATGGAACTCATTGGAGTTCTTTATCTGACATCTAAACCATCTGTCTTCGGAATAGAATCGTTTGATATATCTTTTGAGAATCGCTAACAATTGAAGCATGAGGGTAGCGGGGTCTATGGTACAAGGCTTGCCATGACATCGGCGTGCATAAAACCATGCTCATCGATGTTAAATTGGGGATATTTGCGAAATATATCTCATGGAAAAGTAATGCAATTTCAGTAAAACGCAGCGAAACAAAGGCGTTGTAACGGATTTATCAATGTTTTATTTTATTCCAGAACGCGTTGATATGTTCATTGTTGAAGCTCATAATCAATATAGGACTTATATAGTCATATGTCAGGTAAGTTTGCATTGTTAAAGTACCATGCAACATTTCTACGACGTGATGTTCCCTTTTTTCAGCGATATGTCTCAAGGAGACATGATCTACAAATGATTGAAATCCGTGGAACAGAAGTCCCGACACACATTTATCATTTGAAGATAATACATTTGGGACAGAGGCTGTTATTGATTGGCCAAAAGAAAAGAAATAAAGCAGCAACAACAGCAGTAATTTCACAATTCTAAACAAAGCGTCTGTTGTATTATAAAGTGTGTGGAATAAAAAAAAAATTGATTATAGCATCGCTAAAAATTGAAGTAAGAGGTTACCGAGGAAAATGGTACATGGGTTGACATGACAGCGACCTGCAAATCGGTGTAAAATTGAAGATATTTGTTTGTTTTGAGTGGATGTGAATTATATCTCATCGAAAAATAATGCAATTTCAATACGTTGCACAACAAAGGCGGTGTAATTGGTTTATCCTCCTCAAAGATAGCTCAACGTTTAAATTGTTTTCGTATCTGTCATTTCTTGCTTTGGATTTTTTTTTCAGAACGCACATAATTAATATGATTGTATAGTCATTTTTCAGGTATTTTTGGCTTGTTGAAATAGCATGCAACATTTCTACAACGTGATTTTCTGGGTTTTCAGCGATATGTCTCAAGGCGACATAATCTCCAAATGATTGAAATCCGTGGAACAGATGTCCCAAAAATCATTCAAGATAATACATTTGGGACAAAGACTGTTATTGATTGACTGAATAAAAAGTAAATATAGCTTTTTTTATAAAGAATGCGGGAAAAAACGTATTAATAACACGCTTAGATTAAAACACCCTTTACGCTTATATATATATATATATATATATATATATATATATATATATATATATATATCTCATACCGTAATCGAGCCAATTTATGTTTCGGACTACCATACCTATTCTAAGGGAATGATTCAATTTGTCATTTTCCAACCAGATATGTCTCATTCGGTGCGATTGAATGTATGTATTATACTTCTAAGTTTGACTATTTGATTATCAATCAAGTGATTCTATCATGAGTCTGATATATTCCATGATTTGCAGTGTGTGATCACTATCTACTAGCTTTAGAAAGACTAACAACGTGATTTATCAATTTAATGAACGCCTCCGTTGCCGTGTGGATAGTTTGTCTGCCTTGCTATCCCTAGCCCTTCACAGCTGCGGATTCAACTTACGGTCAAGCGGGATTTCTCTAAGCGGCTCTACTTAAAGGATAACGCAGCATTCATTTGAGTGAAATACTGCCGAAACGACGGAAAATATTACAGCAACAGCTGTATTAGACCACAGTCGTAGCAATTTACATTTATAACACATTTTCTTTTTACGAATATGATCACATGTCACAAAAAGAATCGGTATTGACCGCTTCCCTAAGATATATTCTTGACTTACATTACATAGTAGAAACGACTGTTACATTTTGCTCACATTTGTGACGGGTGGTGCAAATATTTTTAGTTGACAATACTGTCGTAAGATAGGGATTTACAGATATTATCAAAATCAGTTTAAGATAAAGTCCCTACGTCTTGGGCCTCTTAACATCTACCAGGATAACCAAGGTACCTTAATGAAACATTAGGACGCCTTGGTTATCTCCGTGAAAGGCCATGAGGTCCGAAATGTATAGGACCTTTTAATAGGGACTTTGCCGTAAGTTGAGATTTTGAAGCAGTCCGATCAATACAATCAGGGAATATCAAACACGAGTGGATTTTTTATGAAACGTATATTGCTGGTTCAATAATACGGCTGTAAAATATTTACAGTTCTATATTTAATACAAAGTAACCTACGGCAACAATTATATTGATGCGTCGTGCCATTTAATAAATAAATTATGTACAATTAAAAGTGATCTACATGAACCGTGATTCCAAGAGAAAAGCGCTCGAAATAAACTTCGAACGTTCTTCACTTATGCTATAAATGAAATGGAACAGCAGTTTAATAGGATCCCATAACTATGGAACTGTACAAAGTCTGTTTTGTAAGACAGTTATAATGCTGTGGCACTGCAGTTTCTATTCGCCACAGTGGCATGATACTAAACCCAGCATCATAATCCTGAAACCGGGGCCAATCAGTCCTTCAACCTGTATAAAATTGTATTAGTATGTAAACTGTGCACTACTCTCGATTTATCTGACATACTTGGCTGCTTTGCACACATAAATGGAATTAAATGATATATATGTATTTTAATGAAGACATTTAGGTTGTGTGTTTGACTTTTGATCCAGCGGTCATTATTTTTATAGAATTATACGACCGTTTCCGACTCATTTGTCTTGGTTTTGATGACATGAGATCAAAGAAATTTCTTCGATTTCCTTTTGGCTATAAAGCCCTTTGCTACCATTCTTGGATATTCTGTAATAGGATTGGAAGTGATTCAGTCAATGGATTCCTTGTTGTTTCCACATTAATGTAATCCCGATATTCGGCGGACTAGGAAATTACCACTCTTAAGTATTGGAGAGCATTGAGTATTGGTGTTTTACTATAAGCAGAATTCCTCTTGAATAGATGACTGCCGAAAATAGTGTACCCATAGTGCTAATAAATTATATTTCTTACATCACATCAAAGAGTTCTTGGATTTATACAAGCGAGATTGTTTCATAACAAATATTGCAATTAGGAAAAGGAAAATTTTAATTTTTTTTCGAATGAGACTTTAAAGGAATAACGCGGGATACATCTAACATAGTAAATACGAAGATTGAGGGTGCCATGGACCAGTTGAATCGTTGAACGGTGGTTCCAAAGGATTCGAACATTACTGAGCTTAATATAATTCAAAATATGTCAAAGTACAGGACCAAACTAGATGAAAAGAAAGAAAGAAAGAAAGAAAGAAAGAAAAATGCCGTATATATATATATATATATATATGTATGTAGCAAAACATTTGGGACAAATCTTTTCAAAAATTGCTAATAATTCGTTGATTGATGACCTATAACATCATAAAAATTTCTACGTGTAACACGAATTAATAGTAAAAAAATCCACCAGAATGCGGGGACCGCGTTTTCGAAAATGGCCTGCTTCGGTGCGTCATACTTGATATAATTCCTCACCTCTGTGCAGGAGAAAAAAGGATCAATGTGACAGTGACTGTATACTCTATTTAGGAAACAAGCAAATCAATGTAATGTGTTACCTAATAGAGGTGTTCTCAATGACATCGGCTTATACTGTCAGGATGGCTATCTTTGTTTTACAAGGAAAAAAGTAGTTCGAGACCATAGAACAGTCACATAGCCCTAACATGAACAATTAGTTAAAGAAAAGTAGTGCATACGGTTTAAGTGTGTATTGAAAGCTATATATATTTGAAGTGTCTACCTAAGGAAGCAAACTTATATATTTTATTTTGCCAAAGGCACTGCTAATAAATACAGAATATATCTGGTGTCTTCTAGATTATTGGTTTAAAATATGTGTTTGTAATGGACTGAATTAATCACATAACATATATAATGCTTGATTATTTTACTTATAAATCGATAATTTTATCTTTTTAATCTTTTAATTACATCTTGAAATACGAAAGAACATTACAACATATTTAAATTGATTGACATTTAAAATATATATAATATCTATTAAAAAGAATATCCTGCGCCGACTTTTAAAATATCAATGATCATTTGACCGAATATTCAAAGAAGTGTTAAATAATGAACAATGTAAATCAATCAAGCCGTCTGTCACACAATAGAATTCCATGAATATTTATCTGTCAAACATCTGTCAAACAGAAACCATTCTAGAAATAAATTAACGCGTTGCATAAAACATCTCTGTTTGGCAAATGACATATATCAAATGCCAATAATATCATCCTGCTCATATGTGGCTATGGCCATATTTCTTTCTCCATACAAAAACTTGGATGTCTAGACGAAGTTTTTTTTCTATAGTACGAAAGAGTTATACGTAAATAATGTAATTAATATATTTTAGAAAAAAATATGTACATATGTCCCAGTAATGTTTAGCTGAAAGTTTATAAGACAGTATTGTAATTTCGCAAATTCAAATGATATTTTATTCATCTATGTAATACCCAAAATAATGAATAAGAGAAGTCTTCCAGGATTCTGAGTTGGTGGGACAGGGCAATATAAATTAACATATGGGGAAGACGATTAATCATAAAAAAGTCTATCCACATGTCTTTTCATCCAACATAAAGACAACGTGTGATAAACGTGAAAAGCACATCGAAAATCACTCAACAAATAAACCATAGCCTTCTGCAATAATGTAGAATTAATTTAATCATCGGTGAATATTTTACAGACACAATGAAAAATGGATTACTTCTAAATTTACTCTCTTAAATAACTTTTTGTCAAGCTAGCAGTATGTTAAACGTAATGTGTTCCTTAATATATGGTGGACAACGATCGACCACTTCTGAAAGTTAAATGTGTAGAATTCATGCTGATATAAGTTTCAACTTCTTGTATAATACATGTAGACAGTTTGTTTAACTTACATCATACCTTTTATAGACGTATGTTTATATGTACTACATTAAACGGAGTGTTCCATTAGGTCGTTGAACTTTTATCTTGAGGACGAGAATGGCTTCGTGCACATTTGCTATTTTGTCTCCGAGGCCATAGTTGTAAAGCAGTGATTCTTATTTTTATCAAAATAGGAATTTCAATAATGATTACTTAAGTTAAATGAAAACCTCATTGGCGTCAATAGACGTTATCAGGAACTCGGCAAAGTAGGTTTCCCCAATATCATCCGGGGGTACAAACAAACTTTTACCGTTACTGTGCACTAAAGTTCACAATAAATTGAGTGCAATAAAGTGTAACGTCACTTATATTATTCAGGGCTCGTCGTATAACTCTAAAATGCATTCCTGCTCTCTTATGTCTTTTAGAACTGCATAATGCATTCAAGCTCTCTGTTTTGATAGATATGTCTGTATAAAATATTTGCATAGCGATTTGAAAAAATATATAAGCGTATATTTTCGTATTTATCAGTTGATTGAAAAAAGAAGTAGAAGGAAAAAAAAAAAGGAAAAAAAATATATGAATTGTGAAAAAAGCTGATGTCAAGTTGTAATTAACAAAAAATAAAAGCTACATTTTAGTGCAACTTGACGTCATTGTTACGACTAACGTATATAAGACATTTTTTGCAAATTATTCATTTTTTATGTCGAAATAATGTAATTTACATCTCCAAGCTCTGTGTTTACTTTTTACTTAAACTGCAATTACGTAATCAATATTTTACAGATTGAACAGTCTTAATTATATATGACTATAATGCATATCACCTTCTCTTTTGTCGTAAAATAAGACTATCGAAATATGTGTATATGAAAGCTTATCTAAAGCTTGAAATAAAAATATAAAAAGAAAAAGAAAAATGTAACCTTAGAGAAAATTGAGAGTTGATTTGATATTGCATGTTTGTATATTTTCCTATCCATGAAATTGTATTTCAATACACAAGTATTTCAAATCGTATTACAACTGTAATTTACCCCTTTGACCTGTTTTCACAATTAGAATATATGTAGACATCTGCATATTTTCAATGACGCACTATACAAGACATTCTTCTAAATAATAAAGTATACAAAACATACAGATAATGAATGCTATAGATATGGTTTTATTTTAAGATATTTTAACTCACCTCGTTATTATCTTCAGCCTAACACATACTCAACTTAACAAGAACGAGTGTATTTGGCTTTTGTTAATTTAAATGTATTGTTTCTTTCACTAATACAGATTGTGTTATGGTTGCAAATATACTCCATTCACCTAAAATAAAAACTACTCTAGCCATAAAAATAAAATAGAAGGCGGAAATTTATTCAAAACAAATTATAATTAGCACGGGATTGAAACAATTGAGATAATGCAAATCTTAAGACAATACTGTTGTTTGCCATTTGTTACATTTCCTGCAATATTTATCAACAAGAAGAACAGGTTAAATCAATTTAGAAATAAATGCACTCATTGACATGTATTATAAATACAAGTAAATTTGCAACAAAGAAACATAGAAAAGGTATCTTCCACAAACATTCACTGTATCAAAAATGTTGGGTTAAAAATGTAGATTTGTTGTCTTCATTTCATTTGCATTTATCTATTAATATCTCTCGTTGTTCTTTGAGACTCCTTTATAAATATGCAGAGAACGATAATAAACTGTTGAAAATAAAGGAATATTTGTGTCATCGTGTGTGGCGTTTCGGTAATGCAGTAAAGTCAAGAGAAAAGTGAATATAAAATCAGGAACCGTGTAGAAATATTTGTGTTTATTAAATACATTATCCACGGATTCCGATACTAAACAATATATAATACCCAGTTAAAAAAAGAATGTGCACTCAGAATTCCGAATATTTAAATGTATTGTTTCTTGACAAAACTTACTATTTCTAACAATAGAGATTTTATGAACGACGCCTCAAGTGACGGTGAAGACTTTGAGAGATTGTGGTGAAGCCGAAACCATAATATATAATGTTTCTGAAAGCAATACATTTTAACCATTTTTTTTTTTTTTTGCGTGAAACATCACATTCTGAATTACTCATCTGTATGCTAGTATAATTAATAATTAAATGTATATTTACATTCGTTAAATGAAGTTATCCATTATGCTTGAAAGTTAATGTGTGTACAGCCAACCCTCTTTACAACAGCCGTGTTTGTTTCAGCGAATTTGGCTGTTATACGGAAATGGGCATTGTAAAGAATAGAGACATAGAAGGAGTATGCAATTTAGTTTTCAAGACTATTGCTGTTACAATGAATGCTGTTGTAAAGAGGTTTCACTGTATAACAATGTTGTTGTTTTTTCCTTCTTTTTTTTTTCTTTTTGTATGTAGACGATGTACCAGTGTTCACGTCTTAGTAAAATGTATGTTCAGTTCTGATGAGGTGTGAATACGCTGGTTAAAAAGCCGAATACATCCAACCGTGAAAGAGATATCAAAGGATGTGCATTGCTAGATAATGATACAAGCGTGTAAGAAGGTAATAAGAAATGATATCACATACAACATTTTTAAATTATACAATTTCTAAATTAGATCTATAACACTAGGGAAGACAACAACATGATTAAAGATTATATCCTGCTTACACTAATTTTAAAGTTTCATAACAAGTTCTAGTGTTTCAGGGTGAATTTGTAGATAATTGATGTTTTACTTCCCGGCACAATTTATCTTTTTCGAAGCTTGAGTTTATACGACCTGCTTTTAACTACTTTTCTTCGTAAAATATCTGATTTTTGCTATCGTCTATCTCAGTAAAATCCTCATCAGCATTTCCTTGCAACAGGAAAGAGTTGTTTACTATATTGTTTTGTTAAATTCAAAAATGGTTGATGCATTCTTAGAGTTTTCTTCAATGATGTCTTTTTTTTTTTAAATTTAACGATTATATACGATTGGCATGTTGAACCATTACAATCCCTGCATTTAGATGCACCAGTGTGAAGGACCTGTGATTTGTATTTTGAAAGCTTTATTTAGTTTAAATCGATTGCGAAACAGGTTCTTAGAACTTAAATTAATCACTCTCGATGGTCCTGGTGGCGGCGTATATGGTCATTATTGTTGGTTGAAACCGGACAGCCCCGGAGAAAACCCACGTGTCTGAATGGAAAGCCACTGAACCCTCTCATGTACGTGGCCAGGAATTGAAACCTGGACACATTCGTGAGATGCGAAGCGTGTTACAACTACTCTATCCAGGCACTAAAATTTGTATGACCAAAGATAGACGAAGGCTTAAGAAAAAATGTTTTCTACCGATGTAACTTTATCGAATCCACGACCTTTTTAACTTTTCATATCTGAAATGTAATATGTGGAGCCATGTTGGCCTCATCGGCTATCTACGCTCCTTTACAATATTCTGTTTTCGTCGAGATATTATGATTACTGTTTCTGTAACGATGTGCCAACAATGAAGTGTTATTCCACAACACTGTATTGTTTTTATTGTTCTTTTTCATTTTTTATCATCTTTTTCGGCATACAGTCTCAAATATGTTCATGTAAGTGGGTATAAAACATTGTGAACTGTTCAACAACTCCTGAATGACTGCCGTTTGATTAAACAGTCTGCTGGCCTGAAACCATCATTTGAATATTTTAACTTAATGATCATTTGAACATACGTTTAGAGCATTAATTTGTCACATGGGATTATTTCTATGTTTAAAGTATAGTTTTGAATTTTATCAAGCGGTGTCTGTATATACTCGGTCATTTGTCTCGGGCTTTCGTTCACTAGCAGACAGGTGAAACTCATCGGATTTTTATCTGATTTCGGGACGATTTGTCTTCTTAATGGGATAGTTTGCCATTTCATTCGGGCATCAGTAGCAACGGTGGTGTGAGAGTACCTTGGTCTATGGGCTAAGACTCGTCATGCCATCAGCGTGCACCATGAGGAAAATGTGAACTCATACTAGAGAATAGAGAAAAGGTATGTGTTTGCATCCAGTGGTTATTGAATATTATATCTAATCGAGAAGAGAAATCATTTAATACTTTTCCGAATAAAAATAATAAAAGTGTATTACTTCGAAATGAGATATGTTCCAGTTCCATTCAAATCAAAAACATTTTTTTAATTGATTACAAAATAACTGACCTCTTTTGTTTTATAAAGTAGACGAAAACAAAGGGAGACAAACTCTAAACCCTGGAATGTTACATATCCGTATGTAAATATACCTCAAATATTTCCCATTACAATTATTTCCGATATAATTTTATCCCTGACAGTATGTATCATAACATTTAATGATAAGGATTTCCGGACTACAGTATTAGTTTCCATAAAATAAAAAGAAATCCCTCACTACAGGTCTAGTTACGTCACGTTTTATTTTATCAAAGTTAAGCATTTTTATATTGATTAATAAAGGCGATATATCAGGATTATCACTCTCAAAGATATCTTAAATTCAAACTGTCAGTTATTTTCGTATCCTTGATCTCATCGTTTGAATTATTCTAATAACACAATAGGTTCATGTTTGAAGCTCATAATTTATACAGCAATTTCAGTGTGGATTGGAGAAGTGTCTTGCTACATATTTACGACGTGTTAATCCAGGTGTCAGTGCAATGCTTCTCTCAATGAGACATACTCTCCATATAAAGGAAATCCATAGAACAAAAGTCCCGATAAACAAGCACATCACATCATTTCAAGGACATACATTTGGAAGTAGAATGTTATTGGTAAGCCAAATATGTAAAATAGCAGCAAAAACTGTCTAAATTTAATTCTAATCAAAACGTCTTTTATATTATGAATGGTAAATACAGTTGAATTGTTGGGAAGAGATATATAAGAACAAAATGTCTAAGAATCGTTTATATTTTCATAATTTACACCCTACACATTTCATGTGTCTGACGACAAAATCCAATTTTGAGAGAGAATTTCATATTGATAATTATTATCTGTCTATTTCCAGTCAGAGATGTCTCATTCGGAATGATTGAATATATGTTGTATATTTCTCTGTTTGACTGATAATTATTCATGAGACTCTATCTTGAGTTTGACATGTTCCATGATTAGCAATTTTTTATCACTATCCACTAGGTTAAGGTATATTTATATTGTGATTTATCATTTGTACGGGCACATTCCTGGTCGAATTGCAAGTATCTGAGAATTGCTATCCTTAGCCCATCATCGATGGGTGTTAAAGTTCCAGTCAAGAGGTCTTTTTCTAAGTTTATTTTATGGTTTTGATGCTAAGTGATCAAATGCTATTGCGAGATGAAAATGTTAATGATCAGGTCAATTAATCCTTAATGTTAGTGACAATTATCTTTCAATTTTAACGGAGCCTTAAAAGAAATGATAAAAATTCATGTCGTATTCGTTTAGCAAATAAATAAGAAAACTGAAGAGCTCCGAGGTAAAGTTTTAACATTAAAAACGGTGTTTGCGAAGGTTGCTGGTTCGAAACTGAAAATTATATATGGCCTTACCAGTTGCAAAGTTCTTATTGAGACTGATAAAATAAATAAAAAAAATCCACGCCGTATACTTATATAAGAAGTATTGGGACAGATCTGTAAAAACCTTTCTAGTACGCAAATTTCGTCACATATATCACGATTTTTCGTCACTGGTGACGCATGATTGCAGGATCTGGTTTTTTTCCGGAAACTGCTTATTTCTATGCGTCTTTCGTACTGAAGTATGCTGAATAATAGTTCCTCACCTCGACAAAGCAGAACTATTGGAAGACTATATAACACAAACCAGTCAGTGTAATCAAGTTGTGCTCAGTGATATTGGCTTATAATGTTTTGTGAAAAATAAACGCGTTGCATAAAATACCCCTGTTTGGTAAATGAATTGCATTTGTGTCAGCAAACTTTTTTGGTTAAGGTTGGGTCCTCTGAAATTTGTTTTTACTCTTTTTTTCTTGTCTTTTTCTAAGAAAAAAAATAGACGGAAAAATAATATTTATATTTCAATTCATTTTTTGCCTCTTCGTAGGTCATATAATAAGCATATTTTGTGTAAAAGTTTATATAATATTAACATAATACAGTGAACGGTTGTGTAAAAGTGTCTTTGTTATTTCTTTCGGGCATTGTTGAAAAAGTGGCATAAGCGCACCTGAGTCTATGATACCCGTACACCAGGAAGAAAAAAATGTGGATGCATTGTGTATATGTGTTTGCATTGAAATTTAATCACTTCGAGATAAGACCCATGTCAACTCAAATCAAACAAATTATATGCTGAGTAGTAAAAAGGGGAAACTTAAATGGTGCTTATCCGTATACATATATAATTCAGTTATCTCCCGTTGTAAGTAAACAAGTAGCTTTCTAATAGTGTGAATCATATCAGTAAATGAAATGGATTTCAGTTCACTGAAATTACACAGTATTTCATTAGTTTGCATAAAATAATATCACCCGCCCATTTTCACTTCGGGGCCCGTCGAGTTTTATTTGATTAAAGATAAGCATTATTATATTGATTAATCAAAGCAATATATGTAGGTTATCATCATCAAGGATAACTGAAATTTAAACAGTCAGTTTTTTTTTTTTGCCACACTGCGAAATCACGCATTAGTCAAGCATGATAACAAACTCATTCATATTATCCTGACACTGGACCAACCAGTCCTGGAACTACGCTTAGATGCTGAGCGCCAAGCGCGTATGCTCTAATCACTCGGTCAACGGGACCTGTAAGTTTATGATCATAATTGATATTAAGCAGTTCAAGAACTGGAATTGATTTCACATTTGTAACGACTGTTAAGCAAGTTATCACACTTGTGACAGGTGGTGCAAATAAGAATTGTTGAAAATATGGTCGTAAGATAAGGATTTTAAATATATTTTCAAAATCATTTTAATTTGATATGTTGAAGCAGTTTGACTAATATATTTTGGATTACTGAACGCAGTTACGAGCACATTCCACAGCAGTAGTTACCTCCCCTTACAGTTGTCGATAACCACTGCCACCACAAGTAGATTTCGGCTGATATAGGCCGGATTTACTTTTTCACGTTTGAATTCAGTTTTGAATGTATCATACCAGTTTCATCATATTCCATGAAAATAACATTCGTGATTATGAGATATGTAAAAAAATAAAATCAAATAATATGAATATATAAATTTATGAGTTTCTACCACATGGTTTCAACTATCATTACGTGACTTGTGTGGTGGCAGTGATTAAAGTAGCGTACCGTGACGTAACCGCTGCGCGGAGTTTGAGTTACGAGTTGTATAATTCAATAAGAATGCTGTCAATATTTTCCTGTTCTATTTTTTTACAATGGAACCTATATAAAACGGTGTGTTTTTTTTTTTTTGTTTTTTTTTTGTGTGTGTTTTTTTTTTTTTTTATAAAGCGCATTCTAATGAATTTCAAAATAATAGAAAATGTATATTTTTGTGTGGCCCATTCTCCATAAAATACAGGTGAGAAATGTCACTCCATACAGTACAGATATCTTTGCTTTGTACACATCTAGCGAAATATTGATTGAGTATATGACATTATTTGACCGTTTACCGATTAGATATTTCTGGTTTTGATGCCAAGTGATCAAAGGTATTTCTTCGATTTCTTCTTGGCTATAAAGCTCTTTGATACCAGTACGGGATATTATTTAATAGGATTGGAAGTGATCCAGACAATGAATTCTGTGTTGTTTCTACATTTACTTAATCCTGCTATTCGACGGACCAGGTAATTAATTTAAGTAAGAGTCTTGGTGTTTAACTGACGTAAGCAGAAGTGCTCTCGAATAGATGACTGTCGGAAAAAGTTTGTGTCTAAAACACTTAAGGTATGTTATTTACGTTAAGAACGAAATATTCTCTTGGTTATTTATTTATTTCTACAAATATTCTTAACATACATCACAAGGATCAATATATTATTCTTATTCAAGATCCAAAGCCCAAATAGATTTAATCACTTATTGATATTGAAATTCAAATAAAATATATGCCGTATATATTTGACATGGTCAATAAGAATAACAAAAGGTAACGTTGAGAAGTGGTAACATCTATTCTCCATGACCTTGCCTGTTAAAAACCAAAAATATCTGAGTCAGAACTGTGCGAATCTATCTAAATTTAGTAGACCGGTGGTCGCTGACCAATTACGTCATACTCTCTACAATATTTAACATGATTGATCATTGCTGGTGTCACCGGAATATAGGATTCGTTTTTTTACCCAATGCGTCTATCGTAATGAAATACACTTAACATAATCCCTCACCTCTGTGAAGAAGAGCTATAGGATCAAGACTAGTGATGCCTTAATAATCTAGCTAGGAAACACACCAGTCAGTGTAATGCGCTGCCTAATCGAGAGATGCTCAATGATATCGGCTTATATTGTCAGGGTGGTTCACTTGGACAAAAAAGAGAAAATAGTTCGAGCGTAGAGAACAAAAGTTATCAGTAACACAAACGGTCAGGCAAGGAAACAAAAATGGCTTCTGCTAATCATAGAAGGTCGACAAATGGAAAATAGGATGCTAAAACCTTTCTGAAGATAACGCGATGCATAAAACATCCCTGACTCGCAGATGACTTATATATTAAATGTTAATAATTTATTTTTGCTTCAATGCTACTATGACTTTTTCTTGTCTTTTTAGGAATTTAGATTTTAGACGAAATAAAATTAAATTATATCTAGCACGCTATTCATTTTTTTGCCTTTATAAAAGTCAGTATGTCTTAAACATCTAGTTAAAGTCATTAACTTAGTGTGAATACAAGTTATACACAAGTAACTTAATGTAGTGATGAGAAACATACATATTGAAATACGAGACCAGCAATAAGCAGTAAATTACAATATAGATACAAAATCCTAATCATCAGAGTCTATTTAAAATAGTTAACAAAACGAGTAAGCGTGTAAATGATATGTATATATCATATAAATTTCAGTTTGGACATACACTTATCTTAGTACATGTACATCTCATAATTTCCTCTTTCCAAGACTAATATTGATCTGGGACTCCCGTCATATATAAACCTAAAACTCTGAATTGCCTTTCGAAGATTTATTACACATAAACGTATTCACAGACATATATTTCTCTTTCATGTGTTTTAAAGCTTTATAATGCAATTCATACGCTTGGTTGGGATAAATGTGTCTGTGAAATTATTTGCATAGCGAACTGAATGATCAATATGGTAAACACTTTCATATTCATCAGTTATTTCGAAGAAAATAAAATAAAATAGCATATATAATTTTGGAACAAATCTTATGTCAAGTTGAACAAAAATGACAATATAATTATGTAACTCGCGGAAACATATCAAATATGATATTAAAAAATCGAATATATATTATGATATTTGGAAATATATTCTTAAATTGAAGAACAACGGGTTAAAAATACATAGCTGATCAAAAAATAAAAAAAAGAAACGCAGGCGAGTTTTTACTACCATATGATTTCATTCTCACAACTATTGTAATTGAAATCTAATTTGGCAAATTTGTATCTTATGATGTCGAAATATACGGTTTTCTTTTCAGCCTATAATTAGGCTATTTGGGAATTTATTTATTATCTTAAACGTGTGATATGCTTTAAAAGATACTCTTCAAAATTAGACCGCTTTACACCAGATCATTTAATAGTTTTCAACCTTGTTCCGAATATTCAAAGTCTTGAGTTATGACTGTTTATTTTTTATTTTGTTTATAATATAGCTATCCGGATAAAGATAATATACATAACATATATTTATGCATAAAACTTGATAATAAAGATCATATCGCAAGAATAAAGGCATAGGTGACAATCTGCAAACGTGGGAATATGATATCTACGAAAGTATTACAAATTGATATGAATATAAAATATAAAGTAAAGAAAGGAAATTTAAGTCTGAAAATATGAAAGTTAAGCAGATGTAGTTTTTGTAATAATATCTCTCCTATATGAGTGTATGCTACTTTGTTTTCAATGAAATTTTGTTTTCACATATCTTATGTAAATACTTGTACTGACTTCGTAAATGAAAAAAATGACTGTGCTTTTTATGCTACGTTTGTACATCTATCGCGACCGTTTTAATATATAGCTACAATATACATATCTGGTTAAAAAACAAATCTTTCTACAAATAGAATACACAACTAGTAATGTTTAATTATTGATATTTCCTTTTGTGTTATGAATGGTTAAAATTACCCCAGGTACTTTATTTTTACAGAAATTGAGAAAAACTTTAAAAAATGGAGAGAAATAGTTTATTAATTTTAAGCATCTATTATTTTTTGGAGAAAATCCTTCAATAGATTCTTGTCATTTTTTTTTTCCATTATAAAAATAATAATTTTTTTTTTTTTTTTTTTTTTTGATACATAAACTAAAACATGTATATATCACTGAACTCATTTAAGAGGGTTATTTATATGGTAATTGTCAAAAGATACACAGGAACTAACAAAATAAAGTTGGTGAAATGGAAATGTGAATTGGAAATGTGATAAATACAAACAAACGCCCTTACCTGGTGAATCAATGCTTTAAACGTAGTTGCTGTAACATTGTGACTGTTCTTCTGAATACCCAAAAATCAGTTACATGTCTTAGATATTAAAGCAACTGTCAAATAAAATCGTATCGACAAATGAAAAGGTAAGTTTCCCTCCAGGCATGTTTTTACAATAAAAATACATTCTCAAATATAATCTCGTTGAAAAATAATATTTGAAGATATCTTTTAGAATATATGAGAATACATGGGACGATTGTTTATTTTCCATAATACAATATTTCTCCTTAAAAAATAA
Source organism: Solen grandis (assembly GCA_021229015.1). NCBI lineage: Eukaryota > Metazoa > Mollusca > Bivalvia > Adapedonta > Solenidae > Solen > Solen grandis. The sequence continues at coordinate 38,227,757 of CM037791.1, forward strand.
AGTATAAAACATCAAGATCAAATATTCTGTAGGCAATTAAGTCGCAGTATTTACGTGGCATCATGGTTGCTTTCTACCAGATAACGTATACTAAATTACACAAGAACGTGTATACATAGGATTTTGTTAATTCAAATGTATTGTTTCTTTCAGAGAAAATATTGTATAAGGTTTGCAATCATTCTCCTAAATTAGAACTAGACTAAATGTTTAATACCAAACAATTAATATTCCGAAACCTGTTAATACAATTTAATAAATATAAACTCAAGATCAAACATTTGTTTTTCTGCTGAGTGTACTTGCAACTCAAAACATTATCCAGAAAGAAATGAGCAACAATCTAGAAATAAAATAGATGCATAATGATGCATTCATTAACATGTACATAAGTACATTGAAAAGTGTTTTCGACAGACGAACGCAACTTCACAAAAGTATTTGCTGCCAACATTTCATTTGCATTCATCTATACATATCAACCCGTCATTTCACTGAGATTGATTTATTCTTTGGAAGATTGTTTGCAGTCAAAAACATAATAGATATGTTTCCGAAAGAAATACATTTACATTAAAGAAAACTTAGGCAAACCTTTATCTTACAGCTGAGTATACTCATCAGATTTTCCTTTCCGTCGTTCGCAATCTTGTATCCGGGAGACCAAATATGTTGTGTTAAACATTACCTAAAGGAAAACTAAAAGACTGGGGTAGGTGATAAGTGATGGTCGATTAACAATGCAGATCCTCGTCCTATTAAATCAAACATGCTTACTTATGTAATAATGGTTATGTAAATTGATGTTGTGCCACAGAGACGTAAGGGTAGTTACTTCATTTAGCGAAACACTACATTTCAAATGGAAGATATTCTTGTGTAAGAAGGTAGTCCTAACTAACATAACATAATTTAGCTAGATATATTAGGATTTAAGTGAAAGGAGGTCAATAACAGTACTGTTTCTAATGGCCTCGGTACGTAGCGGCCGGCGATCAAATCAATGACCTTCAGATTCTTGAGCGGGCGGTTAAAGCACAATTCTATACATACACGCTATACAAATCAGACCTAATGTCCTTCAGAAAAAAAGGAATGTAGTATTTTAGTATACTTAGAAATTCGATAATTAATAATATTTTTGGTCCATCCCCCTTTATCGTAGGGACGTTAAACCCAACACACAAACATATATGTTTCTATCTTGCGTAAAACATGGCAAAAATAATATTTATTGCTTATCAGTATGTTAAAATAATAGATAACTAGAAACATTCCTTCACTGAAATTGTATATTTCTGCTAAATATTTTCAGGTAAGTTACTGTTTGTATTACCATGTATTCGTAGCATAACACATTTCAATGTATGTACAAAATATACCATTAATACATCGCAATGAAATGTCTGTTCTGCTCTGTTGAAGAAGATGTACTTACAGTAGAAAACCGAATACACAAAACAGCAAAAAAATAAAACATAATGCAATATACAGTATTACATAAAGATAAAGTGAATCAGAAAAGATTATATATCATATTAAATACAATGCTTTGAAAGACGTACACTTCCTTAATCTATAATACCAGACAAAGAATTTAGTCCATACTGTATGTTGACTCCAAAATTACAAATCTAGTATAGTTTTCGAAATAAACTATTGATGTTTTACTTCCCGATACAACTTTTCTTTCTCGAACTTTATATTTCTATGATCTACTTTCACTGGTAGAAATATGATTTTGACTATCGTCTGTCTTACCAAAAGTAGTCTATTTTCTGCAATATACATGCAAATACAATTTAGAGATACTTAATGCATTCTTAAAATCTACTTCGATGATGTCAGCAATTGTTAAAATTTTAGGTGTACAGATTATTTAATTGTTGTAATATAACATTTTCTGCATTAAGATATATCATTGTAGAAATAATTTAAAAAAAAAATAAAATATTACAAATAGAGCTGGCAATTCAGACAGTGCTTTAAGATGTGCCCTAATGTAACTAGATGCCTTTATTTGGCTTGTATGACCCCGTTGAATAGCGTTTCATTTTAGATCAATAACATTCTTCTATCATAGTTGTTATTTTCCGATACACTGTATCACGAGTTACTTAACAATTCTTAAGGGACTTTCTTTTTAAAAAGAGATGTCAAATAAAATTGAATTCCAGCTAAATCAATAAATAATAGCATCATTTATGTAAGACAATGTGTCACCTAAAACATGCTATAGTTCTATCCCGGTTTTATTACACAATTATCTCCCAATTACAAAGTATGGGGTTGTTTTCCGGCCGCCAAATGTTCCTTTAGATTGAGGACGGATCACTTTATGTACGATACTCACGCGAGGGTAAGTTTGGCAATTTAAAAGTTACCGCGTCTCTGTTGATATTTTTTTCTTCTCGAAAGAAACCTTTAATATATACTGAGGATTGAAACGGAAAACCAGATCGCGCCGTCTTTTTAGATAGTGCTCGACATTTTGTGCACTTCGAATGTTTAAAATAATTGGTCTTTCAGATTTCTTCGGACTTTTTAAATGTAGCAAATTTACCATCTTGTTTCAAGGAATACCTTATTACGAGTATTGTAGTTCTAACTTTTATCAATAAAACCACAACCTTGGATTTTAATCATTCTGACCGGTCCCAGTAGCCTCAACATTCCTCTAAGTGAGACATGGTTTGTAACTTACGAATGTCTATTTAGTTCTAAATTGTACTTGATAATTCTAAAAGAGACGTGCAGTAAATTTGTCATTCTTTGAAACACAACTGAAATAATGGGAAAATTATGATTTGATTGCATTTTTGTTATACACTTAATACGTTGACACACATTTCATTCGCTAAGAATTTGTCTTCTGATATGGTCGGATGATTTGTTATATTTGTGGTTTTCTGAAGCCTATTAAACTGTGATCACGGATTATAGAATCGAAGGGAGATAACTAATGCATAACAATACACGCAAGGTATCTACAGTTGTTCAACACAAATTCTGAGCTCGCAAAAATTGAGCAGGATCATCATTACACAACCCATTAAAATTATGCATGTTTTAATCCGCCAAAATTATGCACGATAACAATATGTTCAGCTCGCTAGAAATATTCTTCTTAAGATTTGCTAAGGATCACTTAGTGAAATCCCATTTACATGTGTATTTGATAGATTTTTACCATTACCATTTTGAGTTTGTTAGATATATTATATCCCAAAGCATTTAAGGGAAATGGGCGGGAGCTTGTAGTCCTGATCTGTTGCGTTGCGTCCGGTCAGAATCCTTCTTTTTTAAATATCGTCGCGTCACCTGTTTTCGACGTTCTCCTATTTTCGACGGTATTTTTATATTACGTGTAATTCAACAACTCTCGCGAGATTTCACGCGTGACTTACCCGGTATATAAACAATGTCGTAGGTCAACTCTCTCTCGATATAAACAAATATGGACATCCGAAACGTAAGTATCCAACAAAAGAAAATGTCCCTGAAAATTTTCCGCCATTTTATTATGGTTATTTTTTCAATTTCCATCTCATACATGTATTTTCCCAATTGATAAAGGAAATCACAATTTTTATCTTCGATCGTCTGCTATACACTATCTATGACGTCATACACCCGCTATCTGTCAAATATTGCAAATGTCCTAAAAAATATACGCACGATTGTAGCATGTGGTTTCTTACGTCCCTTTCACTTTTTAAAGAAGTCTTATTGTCTTTTTTTCAGGTGAATGCATCTGTAAGAGGCGGCTACAGAGCCTCTTACACCTCCGATGATCTCGCAGATGCATATAGAATGTGTATTGAAGAAGGACTTCCGGTGGAGAGGGTCGCTAAAAAATGTTCCATTCCAATAACCACTCTCAAGGACAGAGTTCATGGGCGTATTGGTGTAGATACTGTTAGGTCTGGCCCTTCTCCTGTTTTTTATTTAGAACAGGAAACTTACCTGAGTCAGCACCTTATCACCATGGCAGAGATAGGTTTCGGCTATTCCCGGCAAGAAAAAGGTTTTAGGTTCAGTCTCAAGTGGCTGTATAATTTCATTGGTCGCTGGCCAGAACTTAAATTGAAAAAGCCACGTGCCTTGGAAATAGCAAGGGCTAAAAGTGCCACTAGACCTATTATTGACAGATACTTTCAGGAACTTAACACCATTCTTAATAAGTATAATCTCACTGATAAACCTGCCAGAATTTACAATATAGATGAAAAGGGGCTCCATTTGGACCATAAACCCCCCAAAAATATTACTGGAAAGCAGTACAAAGCTCAGGCAGTGACATCAGGAAAATCAAAAACAGTTACTGTTATTGGTGGTGGCAATGCAATTGGCAACAATATTCCCCCTTTTTTGTTTTTCCAGGAATGCGTATGCAACCAGCTCTGCTTGATGGTGCCACACCAGGTGCATCTGGTACAGTATCGGAATCGGGATGGTCCAACACTGAAATCTTCTCACATTACATGAAAGATCATTTGGAACCACTTTTACCTGCTCGTGGCCCAGAAAACCCATGTATTGGTTCTTTATGATGGCCATAAAAGTCATGTTTCTCTTGACCTCATTGAGTGGGCAAAAGAAAATTTTATAATTCTTTTTGTATTGCCGCCCCATTGTAGTCATCTGTTGCAGCCTATGGATATTTCATGTTTTGGGCCTTTTGAAAATGCATGGAATGCTGCATGTCATCAGTTCATCGGGTGGAAATAGTATAACACGCTGTGATGTATGCAGAATCGCATGTAAAGTGTACACAGCCACTTTGTCAAATGTAAACGTACAGTCTGCATTTAAACGCTCTGGGATCTATCCCTTCAATGCCTCAGTAGTAAGTGACAGCATTCTTGCACCTTCTTTGTCCTTTGGCCCTTCTCACAATATCAATAAATCTGAAAAGGAAAAGGTCAGGACTGAATCTAATGATCATAAAGCTGTGCAATTTCTAACAAAGAGAGGAGGAGAGGTATTGGAGAATGTCAGGGTGGCTAAAGTCCGGAACACTCTTAGCAAAGTTGTAGGTGGCAGAGCAATTACAGAGGATGAGGTTTTTGATAAAGTTAAAACACATGTAAACAAAAATAAACCGTCAAATTCTAAAGTTAAAAAATCATCACAAAAATCTAAAAAGAAATCTTCCAATTCTAAAAAATCAAAGGCCATGCAAAGTTCTAAGCCTGGTACTTCTGGAATAAACAACCAACCATTAATTGGTCATGAGACATCTGACTCTGATGCATCTGAAACAAACATTGAAGAGTCTGAAAAGTGATGTGTGTGCAAAAGGTTTACACCAATACAATTAAAATATTGCATAAATCTTACCCTGTGTCAGTGGGGCCAATGTGATGTTTGCGATCGATGGGTTCACTTGAACTTCTGCACACCTGTCAAAGTTTTAAGAAGAGGAGACACGTTTCACTGCCCTCAATGTTCAAATAAAGAAGAGTAACTGTTGTTTTAACTGTTCAAATAAAGAAGAGTAACTGTTGTTTTAACTGTTCTTTTTATACAAAAACACAAACAAAAATCAAATAAATACATTTAACATTTAAACTTTCATTGCAACGAGCATTGAATATCAGCCCTCTTTTTAGTGATATTTTTAGAACGTCGAAAACAGGTGACGTCACTGTATGCAGTGTAAATTTGAGGTCACCCATATTTGTTTTGTTTTAAAAAACAATAGAGATGAAAAACACGTGGAAATATTTTCATTACAGGTAAGAGGAATTTATTTATGTATTTTATGTATAAAAAAATAAATAGATTACGATCTTTAATGGTAAATCACTAAATGATCCTTATACCGTCAAAAACTGGTGACGCCGGGATAGATTATCTTCAAAATCGCTTCACAGAATTAATTCATATCCGTATGCAACACTACCATCACCATTTCTAACCATGTGACCTCAAGGGAGCCTTTCCTTTATTCATTAAATGCGCCATAGTAAGGTATAACTCACCAACTGTGATAGATCTTACCTGGTTTATTTGGTTATTTTTGGCACTTAATTACATAAATTGCTTTTTCAATCATAATATTAAATTATTCGGGTTTTCTGATATGCAAAATACAATAAGTGATCCATAGCCGATTTTGAGTACTATAGTTTCCCCAACGTCTTGTCCTGAGTTTTTATACACACGCTTCTATACAAAATATTCCATAAACTGAAACTAAATAATACCAGGCATAATATTTTGCCAATTGTGTAACAGTTGTCTACGTAACAAAACTCACATTATACGCGAGTGCCTTGAAGCAATTCTTATCCAAGGCCGAATACATAGAGAATGTTAAGTCGTTTATGTTGAAGATCTACATGTATTCTATTTTATCAGACAAAATTCGAAAAATGCATTATCACGAAATTAAATATTACATGTTCCATAAAACCAAACGATATTCTTTTCATTTATTTCAGGTTGGGAAAGGTGAAATAGTTTGTTGTTTTTTTTACTTTAAAAATTTCGCTGTAACATAATCAGATATAATATTTATCTATATCGCAGAAATCCGCAGAATAAAAAAGATAATACTCTAGATTAAACAAGGATGATCTGATATGGTGCACATATTGTGTTGTTGTTGTTGAGTTATCGTCCCGCATAAATTACATCAGTCATCTGGCGACTATGTCTACTTGAGATATTTATAGTGCTGCCACACTGCGGTATCACGTGGTTGACATGTGGCATGATACCACATCCAGTCACATTATCCTGACCAGTCCTGGGACTGTTGTGTATCAAGCAGAAACTAATTTACACACGTTTAAAACTTTATAAAACACCAGCTGTAAGTACATTTTGTAACTGTTTAGTATTCATTGTATACTGTCCTGTTAAATCCTTTGTATTCCTGTTTTATCACAGTGTATGAAATGCAATGGGATACAAATTCCGTAACGGTCGCGAGCGTTACCTTAACGCAAGGTAGGTATACTAAGCAGCGGCAGCAGCAGTAGAGAAGAGAGCTTAACCAATAGGAGTATTATAATTGTCAATTGAAAACGGACATTCCGTCTCGTGGGTGTAATCGGATAAAGTTTTATTACTTTCATGTTATTTTCTTTTCCAACTGATGACTGAAAAAATAGCCCAATTTTCTTTATATACTATAATTATACTCTACTCTAAACGTTAATTCTTAAAAAAAATAAAGTAAAAAAAAAAAAAAAAAAAAAAAAAAATTAAGGGAATGAAATAAGTTTTGGATATGTTTTCTCAAGTTATTTTTCTATTTTTATTTTTTTTTTCAGATAAATTAACGTAGGAAATTTACATGACTTGAAAGACTTATTCATCTTTGTTAATTTGATCGGAGATTCGAATCATAAAAGGAAGAGAAAACTTGAATCAAAAACGTTCATCTTGACGTCAGTGATCGGCCAAGCTTGCGACCATAGTGTAACTTAAATTATAATTAAAAAACAACCAAAAAAATAAAAAAACACACAAAAAAACGGCCCGATAGATTTTCTTTAAATTTCATAAATACTTCATTTAAGGGCTGTACTAAACAATACAATTTTTTAATAAAAATCTATTGGGTAATTTTTCCTAAAAATAAAAAAGAATATTATGAGTATATTTTTCCCATGCTAGTTTTCCAGATTAAATCCGAATTACGGGAAATTGAGTAAAAACTAACGTACGAAATTTACATCCACGGAAAGGCAAATTCATTCTCTTTAAGTTTACAAGAAATTAATTTTTGTATAAATCGAAACAAGAAAGAAACAACGATTTGTTTGCACACACCCTAAATCTTACAAAAACGTCGGTTTTGACGTCGAAAACGTCGTCATCCACCTTAAGCTATCACAAGCAGCAGAGTTTGCCTCGATTCGAAAAAGAACACTGCTATATGTATTTTATTTCTTCACCAATTTCAATGGGATATAGCGCGTGTCAAGCGGGAAATTGTGCACTACACAAGTCATATTGATTTTTTGTCAAATGTTTAGTATTTCCAAACATTCGGAAAAACAGTATTACGGATGTGCTTTACGTGTTAGCTAACTCGGAAGGTTTTCCCGAATGTTAAGAAAAATGTTGTTGTTGTTGTATTAGGGTTTACCGTCACTGCGATAGTATTTCAATCATATAGCGACGTCCAGTTAATTACAGGTGGAGGAAGACCCCGAGTACACAGAGGTACCCGGGTAGAACCACTAAGAAATATGTACATATGACAAAAGAATCATTGGAACCTATGTGTAGGGAACAATTTTCCGCTTTGCATGAGCTATACACATTGTACTTTCAAAATTGATAAAGAAACAAAATACTTACAACAGTTATTTCCTTCTGAATCGATGCAAATTATGCTTTACGAGATAGCTTAAAATGACGTCATATACCACGTGGTATAGCCACCCTTGTCTATATCAATACGCTCTTACAAAAGCCACTGAGCTAAAGCACTAATCAAAGTTGAAGAACAAGAAATCTGCGGACAGATAACTTAACGAAATAGTCAATGCAATTAAAAGTAGAGAGACAGACGGAAAATCGGATGCACGTTCATGCGACAAAATGGGTAAAAGAAAACAAAAACAATGCTATGCTGTTGTTTTTGTGGGGTTTTTTTTCTCTCACAGAGATTCAAAGTCGTTGTCAACAACAACTTTAGATGGTAAACATCACAGTACTGATATACTTAAACAAAAGAAAAATCGTAACACAGAAAAATAGAGCAGGATGTTATTAAATATAATTCATATTTCAATCAGCATACATTTTGCCCTGATATGTAAACTAAGTACAATTTGAACCTAACAAATACAACAATAGCTAAAACAAAAATTAAAAAAAAAATAATGTTCATTCTGAAGTGATCAATTAAACCCCATAAACATTTTTTTTAAATAAACTGTCAAACTTAATATACTTGAAAAATGCCTCATGTATAAAATTTTGATATTTCTCGTAGGTATCTCGTTTTTTCCTTATTGCTAAAATAAAAGAGGGACATAAAACATACACCATTCTATTGCTGAAATACGCCTCATTATTATCATATTTTACCATATTTTAAATCATCTAAAAATGATTTGAAAAACGAAACATAAAATATTAGATATTTTTCCAAAGTGGGACGTTTTTTAAAGACATTGAGTGGACATGTATAAACTGGGAGGGGCGGGTTTGAACCAGGGTAACAAAAAACAACAATAAACTACTTTGAGAAGATAAACAAGCCCCAGTTACAATACTCAAGATTTGATCATCTGACTTAACTGTTAACCACATAAATCCAAACCAACTCTCTAAAAAAGCCTCTTTTTCAAATCTCCATTTAAGGTAATCCATCCATCATTTAATAATAGCCATGGTCCTTTAAATGCTCAAAAAAGATTTCAGTGCAAATGCAAGCATCCAATGACTTGCAATTATATGCTTTTTTTTTTTTGCCCTACGTCCATAAAGAATTAGATTTACTATAAAATATCCATGACTTGATGGACCACGATTGAAATTTAATGATGGATGGATTACCTTAAGTGATATTCTATGGCTTTATACCCGTTTCAACATGAATTAAACATCATTTTATACATAGCTTCAAACCAGCACAAAAATCTACCAAGTGTTTCTCCAGTGACCTTCATCTTCATACACAACTAAATATGATCAGAATTTGTTCTGCGATAACATTCCTAACCCTTTACTACTCATACCAGCTATTTTTAAACTTGAACTACCACTAAAGTCGGTTAATACGCCCATAATCCCACATTGCCATGCGAGTCTCGTGACGAGAGATTCCTGTATAGCCCTAACTTCTTTGAGGTGGGTGTATAAAAATGGCATCCCACAGAAAACCATGTCAGAGTATAGAACTTGCCTTTGAAAAGGGGAGACAACGTGTAAGAAGCTGGGTAGCTAAGGCAACAAAGAGTTAATCCTGTAAAATGAAAAAACCCTGGGATCAAATACCAGCCTATAAGCACATTTTTCTCACAAGGTGGCACATGGCATTCCACAGGCACATTAGGTCTACTGTTACTAGTGGGTAACAAACATTATAAACCTGTCCAGCAGGAGACCTATATTTAGTCGAAGATCTACTACACGTACAGTCAAACCTGACTGAGTCAAGGGAACGAGAGAAAGTGACTGCTAAACAGAGGTGTCAATAAACGAAGGTTACACATATATATAACAAAATACAGGTGGCCATTAATACAGATTCAGATGTTTCTGTCTGTGATTTAGGCGAGTAAGAGTTTGGTGTTACCTTGGTTTATTCCAAAATAGCTCCTGTGTGGTATTATAGTGACAGAAGCATGGATTAATTTAAACTTGAAAACTTAAATTTGAAACTTGCTTCAATTTTTTTTAAAAGTACACCTGATTAAAAATCCCATGCATTTAACAATTATCATCAACTTTTACATCAATTTTATGTCAATCTGGTTCCACAGCCAGCTGGTTTGGATAATAAATTATTTCAAACTTATCATAAAATAGTCTACATTATCATCCAAATACCATGTCTAAGATATAGTCCTGCAATCTGTATTAGTCCCTGCGTTAGCTACTTTCCCTGAAATTAATCACTTAAATTTATTTTCACATTGTTTGGAAACAAATTCTTGTGATTTATACAATTTATACAAATCCCTCATGATGGTTCCTGGGTTGGACCAGTACTTGGCGCCTTGAAAAGCAATGAAAAATCCTTGCCACAACGAAGTTTCGGACCTGAAGTCATGTACTTAATTTAAATATACAATTATTGACTTTCAAATCCTCATTACTAAGTACTTCGTATTTCCACTTCAGTTCTTAAATAATCGCATTTTTTATCAACCTTTTACAACCTAAACAACAATTTGTTTCATTTTAAGCACAAGAATAACAACAGTATTATTTCAAAATTGTCTTTTCTTTAAAAATATATCACATTTGACCTCTGAGTGAGACCTTGACCTTCAAGTCACATGACTGAAACCCTCGCTCTGCACATTGTCTTACTGTCCCTGGCATTTCTGACATGACATACTCAACAGACACAAAAAAAATTGATAAATTTGACTTTTGACCTTTGGCAGTGACCATGTAGTCACATGACTGACACCTTCTGTCTGCATCTTACATCTTTGGTGCCATGGTTATATAAAACACTTTACAGGCATTTTGGAGATAAAAATGGGACACTATTTTTGGCACACAAGCTGATAAAAATAATGAAATGTCATGTCCATGTTGATACTTTTAGACTCTGCACAGTAAAAAAACAACAAAAAAACATGTGATGTTCTGACAGTAAATTAATATTCATCAAGTCGTAAATCTTAACAATAAACATGAATATTCATGAGGTAAGGGGTTTATCATTTAGTTCGTGATTTAATCACCATCAAAGCATTTAAAACAAGTCTTATATGAACAAAAAAATTGCACATGTTATAAGGTAGCCAAAGCTGCGAATATGCTAAAATATATTAAATGAACACAAAATCAAACTATCGCTGAAGGTGATAGACACCCCTGTGTACTTATTTCTGGAAAATTTTTAAAAGCCATGACTTTAAAACAGATTAATAAGCAAGCTCAAAAAAAAGTCATTTACAATGACCCATTATTGTTATCAAACATACTCAGTTTCATTGAACCATTGTCATATTCTATATTTAGCTCACAATAACATCAACTTGAAATTAGCATATGCTGTGACATATATTCCAGTACATACTCTGCCCAATTAATTCACTTTATCAGCAGATTCCAGTAAATCATTTCACAGTTCATTGTATGGACTTCAAAGGTTAATTAAGCATCATTTGAGGCTTTGTCCTGATGAAAACTAGAACTGCGATTGTCATGGCACAAATACCCCAAACATGCTGCTTTGTCAAAGGGATTTTAAAATGATGCCAATGAGGGTTCCAGTCCTTGGGCACTGCACTTCCCTTAAATGAGATCTATATGAAATACCACATATGAAATTTTATCTTGAAACCTTTTATCCTGACATTATATTAATTAAAATTAAGTATTAACATTTACAAAGGGCAATAACTCCAAAATTAAACAACAGAGACTTATGGTTCTTGGTCACTGCACTTTTTCTAATTGAGAACTACCCACATATGAAGTTTCAAATTTCTAAAACATGAACTGTAAAATATAAATGCACAATGCAAAATCATTTTTCACTATCAAATTTATAGTTTCACCTATTTTCAGTTTTATGTTCAATATTGGGTTGTAAAAGTCTCAAACTGAAATAAAAGAGATTTTCCACTTGTCTGTTGTTTAACAATTTGAACAGCAGCGGTCAACACTAACAGTGTCCCGGATCCCGTGGACACCGAAAATTGGGAAGGGACTCAAGAATTGACATGCCAGGGCATCAGGACACTTATTTTTCCATTAAAAGTAAATTTAAAAGCCACATTTGTTGATAAATTGCAACCTTTCAAGCAATGGTTATGCGAAGAAAGCCATTCTATATCAAAGTAATGTGACAGGGACTCCTAATTTTCAAAAGGGACTCCTGAATTTCAAAGCAGGTGTTCCGACGGGATACCTGGCTAAAATGTTAAGTGTCAGACGCTAAATTTAAAGGCAAAGTAAAAGGGAAGAAAGAAATATTCTTCCTCATAAGATAAAACACTTTGACACAATACATACAGCTTTTTAACATATATGAATCTCCAACACCACTATACATTCATTTCTTTTTTTTTCTTTTTTTTTTAAATATGGCATGTTCTTTATTTTTTATTTTTTTGTATTTATTTATTTTTTTAAACTACCTTTGTTAAACAAGTTGTACAAACTGCAACCAGTAACCAGTCAGCAGTTGCAATAAATTTTTTTCCTTTTTAAAACACATTGTATAAATTACTCAGACAGCATGATTATTAAGCATTCAGTACATTTTTTTTTCCATTTATTTTAAACGCACACAATTTGTATTAATTTACATCAACAGGGTTGATTCTTATATGGCCCCAAATTCTGTTTTTAAAGCAAGGAAACAATGAGCTGTTCCCGTATACATCGGATCCTGACCGATGACCACCCTTCTGTTTCAATTCTTTCACCAAGGATCAAACACAGATACAATGGTTAGAGGGGGAAAACAAAAATTCCATTATTTTCCCAGACAGGCCAGTATTTAACAAAACATTTCAAAATGAGATTTTTCTTAATTCTAAACTCTCAAATTCTGTTCCCCAAAATTATGAGATTTTAAAGGTATTTAAGACCATTTTCTTTAATAGCATGCAAAATAGCATATATACAACAAAACTCTTCTTTATTTCAATGAATAATGAAGATTTTTTGGGTCCTTGAAAAACTTGAAGATAACAATCTTATTTTGTTCTATATAAAAGCAGTTTCACAGATCACATTAATAATTTGAAATTTCAAACCTGACATGACCGGAAAGCTTTAGGAAGCTGATCTGGATCAGTACTGGTTAACCAGATGAGAAAATCAATGTGCGTCATTACGCAAAAACTAGTCAATACCCTCCAATATAAACATCCTATATAAATATCATAAACAGCATTATCTATCTTATATATATAGCAATCAGATAAAAATCAAGAATTGTTATTGAATATGATGAATACCCCCAGATACTGCTTTGTCACAGTTACTGTTACCATGTAGTCAGTCTTTAAAAATATAACAAAGAGCCAAAACTCATTCAATATCAAGCAAATCATATTGTGGCAACAATATGCACAACTAGGCTTGGTACTTATCGGCCTTGTAAAGTTTCATCAAAATCAAACCAAAAGTAGTCAAGAAATAGGGCAATGAATCTCATCTACAGACCAATGGACATAACTCCAATATAGCCTCCCATATACTTTGTATCTAAGGGTATAATAAAGACCTTCCAAAATTATATATTCAGCAATGATTGTAACTTGATCCCTGAATCAAGCATATTTTAATTCTTAATAATCAATACACAAGTCTTAACAACTATCCCTTGATAGGCCGGATTTGATAAAACCCATGTGAAATCCCAAATCCAAGACCGTTACATTCCAGCTGGTATATCCGACCTGTCTTTTGATTCCTCGTCCTCAACTTCACCTTTTTCGATCTCCATCATTTCTGAAAAAAAAAAAAAAAAAAAAAATTTATTGGGAAATTTGTGCACAACTAGATCTATCACTACATGTGATAAATATCCCTGATCCCAACCTTGTCTTCATGTAAGTGTGGGACATGATAGAACATAAGGGACACACCAGCGGACACACCCAGTCAATTTGTTTGTTTGTTTGTTTTTGGGTGTTTTTTTTTAAGGTCCCTATGTGGGTATCCCCATTTATTATCCCTGTAATAGGTCAACAGGGGTCAGGGAACCATTCCAAGTTGACCTTTCAAACAATAATTTTTTTTTTAATTTTTTTTTTTAAAAAAAATTCATATTTCAATAAACCAAGAATATCAAAATGTTTACTCCAATTCTCACTTAAAAAATAAGCTTTATATATGCAAAATATAAACATTGTTAATATTATGTGAAAGAAGTACTGTTCATATGAAGATTTATATCCCAACACTACATATTTCATTGAACAAAGATTAACATTAATACCAATTCTATTACAAAATGTAAAAAATAATCCCAAACAGCATTTGTAGCTGGACACTTGATAAAAATATGAAAGTAAGATTCCCTGACATTACTAAGATAACGATTTGGAGATGAGATCATTTTCAATACAAATCTTAGTTCTTTGGATGGAAATATTTTATTGATTAATTTATATTTGAATTCTTTAAACCTATAAGCCTGCAGCTTGTTATGTAACTATAATATACAGACCAATCCAGTTTTTCGTTAAAATATCTTTCCCAAAATGAATGAATAATTGGTATTGTCGATTTGCGTTTAAGAAGTACAGTCCATTTACGATGATTCGAACAATCTGCCGACTGACTGAAATGTTCGAAAAATCGTGTCATCCGAATTTACCGTGTTTACCTACCCGTGGACATTTTGTGTATTTGTGAGAAATACACGTCGTGATAATCAGTTGGCGTATTATATGCATGTTTATAAAATATAGAACACGGTTAAGTCTTATGTTTTATTTTAAATTACTCATATAATAATACCGCATAACTTGGCCTTCAATTTAAAATAAACATTTTTACAAGCCTTATTTTTAACCTGGGCCCTTCATGAATTACTTGGAAATTGTAAATTACCCATCTCTAATCAGCTATCCTGCCAGCTGACCTGGGCCCTTCACTGAATTACTTGGAATAATAAATGGTAACATACAAATACATCTGTAATCTACGAATCTTTGTTATTGATAGCGTGATATAACTCTTGCAGAGCATACGACAAAAGTAAAGTGAGGTTCGAACACTCACTTATATTTATAGTTAAATAAAATTTCACTCAGTTTGTTTGTTAACACTCTTGACAATCAAGTGACACGTGTCAACACATGATTCTAAATGGTTTGCATCACTTAAATTGAATTGACCGCCAATTAACATAGGTGTGAAAAATACACACGCGTGTAAATTACGGTGACACAGCGTCTGAACCACTGTGTCACTGATCATGAACTTGATTGCTTGTTGGGTCTCTAATAAAGTTCGAACTGCCGCATTTATCCGAGTAATTGTAAACGAATTATTGCATTTATTTTAAATGAGATAGGGCACATTTATTCGAATAATGCCATCAAAACTAAAAATCGCATTCCGAATTATTGTAAATGGACTTTATCTTAAGATATCTTTGTTAGAAATTTCAGATAAATTTCTATTTTCTAAAAGGATTTTTAAAGCCCTTTTTACCTGTGTGTGAGTTGATGAGGGTGATGTAATTTCCTTAGCCAACTGTTCGGTATCGATTGTTTAAATAACTCGCACTCCGAAATCCAATTCTTTTATCAATCAATTTATAAATTTTATACCACTACTTTCCCATTCCTTCTACAATGTCATTTACAAATAAAATTCCCGAACTTATCCAGTTGGTATTTATAATCGACTTTCCTTTATATGTAATGAATCTTTTACCCCATAAAATTTGATTTAGTATGTCTGCAAAAGTGTGTGGCATATGTTCTTTACTATTCTTTATAAATAACCATTTACAAAAAACTGGTATAAAGGAAGTTTCAACATTTTTCCAGCATGTAAAATAAGAGAGTTTTGTTTTTGTTTTTTTATCAAAGAAATATCAAGGTATTATTTTCCAACTTTGATTATCTTTACTCAAAAGGTTTTTGACCCATTTATATTTTAGTGATATGATATAAGATTCAAGGTCGATCATGTTTAAACCGCCGAAGTTACAAATATGTACATAGACTCCAACAAATCATAACCAATTCTCACATTCGAAGCTTATTTCGTCCATTCTTCCTTGATTTAGCTTGGTCCAGCTTATTTAAAGTTCTCTGTGTCTTAAATTCTCAAAACAAAAACCCCAGTCAATTTGTTTTTCTCTCTTCTACCACTCCAAAGAAATTCAAATATAATACTACTCAGTTCTTGTATCTCATTTTTCAGAACAATTAAGGAATGAAACAAATAAGTAAATTTTGGGATTAAAAGAAACTTAATTATTTGAATTTTACCCCAAAAAGTTAATTTCCATTTTGACCAGTTTTGTATTAAAACCCCAGTCAATTTGTTTTGTTACTCTTCAATTATCAACTGTGGAATTTTCAACCAGCAAGTAAAACATTTTAAGCAATTTTGTTGCATTGGCAAACAGAGCAGACCCAGATCAGACAGCTCCTCAAGCAACCTGTCTGATCAGGGTCTCCTCTGTTTGCTCATACAAAATTGAAGCTAAGATTGTACACAGTCTGCAGAGCAATGAAAAATCCATTATTTCATATACCATTTAAAGTAGAGTTCATTAATAATCATCAATTCATAAATTTGAGAAAACAAAAGGAGATATATAGCACAAACTCCAAATTCATAAATGTATAAATAAATATTCATGAATTAAAGGATTACACATGTTAATATTTAAGCCAATCAAAATGATGTTTACATATTGGATACTCTCCATAAAGGTCAAGGTCACTGTTCTGTTAGTAAGACTTGGGATACTTTCCAAAGGATTTTATTTGAATATATGAACCAAGTCAATGAAATAAATATTAATTTCAGTAATCTGAAAATCGAAGGGGATGAGTTGCTGTAAGATTATGTACTTTTATGTCAAATAAGGGAGAATAAAAAAAACAAAAAAAAACATACCCTGAGCAATTACTTCTAATATATTTGAGCTGCAAACTTCATCGTAGGTTTTTTCATCAATGGCATATGATGACATACTGGCCTTAAATTCATCCAAGGGACATAACTCTGAAGAACATCCCCGCACCACTTTATCCTGTAACAGAAGAGTTGATACACATTTAGTGTTTACATTAACCCAATAAATAATGTATAAGTGTTCTTCAAAAAAAAAAAAAAATAGTATTAACGTCCCTTTTCTTGAATATTGTAACAAAAGTAACAGTTATGTATCAATTACATTTGGGTCTGTCTCCATTTCAAAGCCTTTTTAATTGAACATACAAAATATGAAATCAATATCAACACCACTGTCAAGTTTGTACACTTAACCTCACAATGCCATGGACACTAAGTGATAGCCTTTACAACCAAATCTGACTATGATCAGCCTGAACATCTGTGCAGTCTGATCATGGCCTGCATTATTACTTTTGAGTCAATGTATTTTCAACTGTCCAAAATGAAGAAAGAACAAGTCCAATAAGGAAATTTAAGCATTGTAAGGGCTAAGAAATTTACAGTCCTGAGGAAAAAAAATGCATGCATCAGATTGTGGTAGAAAGGCATTCCATAATTCTTGTTTAAAGTATAAAAGAACATGGCTGACTTGACATGCATTATTGCATTGTGTAAAGAAATGGATACTTGCTTCTTTCTATTAGAGAAACGAGATTTATGAAATTTGCCTGAAAGTACAGCAGAACTTCTATGTGTCAAACTTTGATGAGTAGAATTTCTCGATGAGTCGAAGTTAAATGAAAGCCCTGACTTTTCCCCCTATATATTCATGAGAAAAACCTATTGATGAGTCAAAATTTATGTGTCAAATTTTTCAATGTGTTGTAGTTTTTGGGTCACTACATAATAATTCAAGTACATTTTACCATAAATACATATAATATTTTTCACACCTTTACAGCTGCCTCGGCTGCGACGAAATTGACGATTTTACCTGTATGACAGGTACAAATTATACAAAAGCTGCAGCTTCTAACGGTCTGCTTAGGCTTTTCCAGTGTATCAAAATAAAGCTTTAATTGTAATCACTCTAGATGCCACACCATTTGAACTTAAACTCCTGAACAATCATTTGAATTGTTTCTATGATGGATACTTCCACTGAGCCTTACATGTTGGTTAGTGAAGGACCCTGTACTCAACCCATGCATTTGGATATCATTGATAAAATATCAAATCTGTAAATTTGAAACTTGCAAATTTGATTAATCGCCTATTTATATTTGAAGTACATCAGCAATGTTTTGTTTTGTTTTTGTTTTGTTTGTATAATCATCTTCCGTATATAAACTTGTTTTCGTAGAAAAATATCTTTGTTTTGTTTCGAACACACCTGAAAACAATGGGATATCCCCTTCGTATAGAGTAATAAAAGTACAAATGTATGTATATTTGTATAAAATCACGTTAATGACCAAAGTTGATTCCACAAAGCCTTATCCAGTGTTGAAAGACTTGACAAGTCCACTACTGATATAGCCCATACAGGAGTCGAAGTACAAATGTCTAAATGTCTTGAACCTTTAGGTTAGTCTCTTCAACTTTGATTTATTGAAGTTCTAATGTATTTATAAGGTATTACTTGTCGTTAAGTACAGTTGGTGATTTTCAAGCCTGCAAGGTTTATTTCTTTGTTTAATGCTTTTAAGATCCCGCTGACAGAATTTCACTCCTTTGGATACGATGTCTACTTGAGGCTGAAATAGTGCTGTCACGCTGCAGTATCACGCTGTAGACATGTGGCATGATACCACACCCAGTCACATTATCCTGACACCAGGCCAACAAGTCCTGGAACTACAGCTATATGCTGAGCGCCAATCAAGGGCGCTGCACCAGTGCCATTTTTCACAACATTGGTATGTCTCAGCCAAGAACCAACCCATAACCTCCAGATTCCAGGTTGGACACTCTAACGACTCGGCCACAGGGACTTGTCCTGCAAGGTTTAAGCTAAGAGTAATAGAGAAGAATAAGTAAGCATAAAGAGCAGGAAAGAGTCAACTGCGTGACTTACCTCCCCATTGTATGAAACTCTGACAAATTTCTCCTCCTTCTTGTTTTCATACAACTCAAAACGAATGTCCGATCCGAATGGCGGCCATTTTTTTTCAAAGATGTCAAGCAATCCCATCATTCCAACGAGCGTGGAGTCATGACACGCATACAGGTAGAGTTTTGGGCTGTAAAGTTGTTAGCGATACATGTATATTGTATTTAAATATTTCATGGACACCAGTATCAAGTAAAAGGCCTAATAACCTAACAGAGATCCGTAACTCTGATAAAGGTAAAGAACAAGTCAAAAGAAGCTCTCGTTGATTTACGTTTGCGATCATGTGACTGTGAGATGAAGTGAGATGTATAAAAATGGCCATACTAATTGTAAATATACGAAGTTTTAAGTTTTCTCTCCTTTTTTTTTTTTTTTTCGTTTTTGCTGACTGAACCAAATATGCATGTTTCTAATAAGGCTGCAGATCTTCTGAGAGATACTGTATAGCCTTCATCTGTCAAGCGTCTGCAAGATGTTAAGCGTCTCGTTCAAATCCCATTCACTATCATGAGAAAAAATGCTATTTTAGGACAGTTTCTCATCTCTGTTAAATAGGTCTTTGACCAAATAAAAATAGAATAATAATTTATTATTAAAAGATAAGGAGCATATGTCATCAAAGAGATAACAGCTTTGATATTTTCACAAGCCGAATGAGTGGAATTAAATTGTAAATTCATCACATCACAAGTCACCAGGACTGGTGCAGCATGTTTGGTAACTGACCTACCATGTATATGTAACATACACACCCTGATTCGGATTGCTCCAGTTTGTGTAGAACCTGCCGTATCAAGGGACCCGACGACAACTGGATAGCCACACTCCTTTCTGCCCTGAAAATGAAAACAGCCAGTGTTATTAATAATTAAATTGTCCTTTCTGATACATGTAACTTGGTTACATCCCTTGAATGACAAGGGAAGTCACTCAATATTCAACTTCCGAGGAATAATTTTCACAATATGGCGGATATATAGTCGGCACTCGTTATCTCGAATTTCATGGGACCAAAAATAAGACTTTGAGATATCCGTAATTTGACCAATCCGAAATGAGGTATTTTCGGCTTGTGAACAAGAAATCTTACCTTATCATTCTATCAATAATGGTGTCGATATCTTAATGAAGATGATACATTTTTGTAGAATATATAATTAATAAACAATAATCCATAAGTACCATATTTTCTTTATATTCAATCGCTTCTTTCAATAATACAGAAACGTAGACGAAAAAACTAAATAGGTTACAACAATAATATGGATTGAAAACATGCAAACTGCATTCTATAAATAAAGAGCACTTATATACATGCCATTATTCAAAGCACTTTGCACAACGCAGATTGCTTAACGCTCATAGATGGACAAGTGTTTCTGAGATATGTGACTATGACCTGGTGGTATTTTAAAAAAAAATCTGGCACATTTTGAGCAAAGATTGTCAAACACAACGCATTGTGTTTGCCATATAATACCATGCAAATATTCGTCAAAACATAATCTGGAATAATGCAAGCCTATAATCACGGTTTGTCGTACAGATAGCCCCATGCCAGCTAGTGTCACAGTTGACTGAAAGGTGTAAAATTATCAGCGGCTAATTACCGTCTGTGGAATTTGAGATAAAAACAAATAGCATATTTTATTGGCGAGGGTCCAAATTTTCACTTTGAGATAGCAGTAATTTGAAATAAATAAATTTGAGATACACAAAAGATTATATAACAAAGAAGGGAAAAATCTGGACCAAGTCAATTAATTTGACATAGCCGAAATTTCGATATACGCGAATTGGAGATAACGAGTACCAACTGTATATTGATAAGAGGATTAAAGAACGGTGAATTGGCCCCAGTCAAGGTCGTAGATTTGAAGAGGTATTAAGCCAACCAAAACTGAATGTGTCAGGGCAGAATTGTGAACTTATTGAGCGAATCAGGGGCACACACAATTTAAACATTGTCGACAGATGAGACTTGGAGAAGAACACCAAACTGGAAAAGGTGAAGAGGGACACTGAGAGAATTATCCTTCCATCGAGGAAAGAAATACCACTGCCTTCTGCCTTAAAAAACTGGTTGGAAGATATTGGGTTGTTTCCAGTCGTTGGCGATCAATATTTTGGAAGTAAATGCAAAACTATAAGTCAAAATTTAAACGATATCATCCATTGAAAGCCAGAAAAGCTCATCAGCATATATAAATAGAAAACCGATGACCCCCCATCCCCTTCTGGTCCAACCAGTTTTTTAACCGTTTCCCT
>CM037791.1:38249499-38299499 GCA_021229015.1 Solen grandis
TTTACAATTGGCATTTCGTCAACATCGGAAAACATGAACATACTAAATATACGTGTAAATGCGTGTATATATATATATATATATATATATTTTTTTTTATTCTTTTTATATTGTATTTATCACTGTGTAAAATGGCCAACCAAATTCAAGCGTTTATTTTTTTTTTAATTAAATAGAATTAAAAATCAACGGACAATACACTTCTATACATAAAGGCTTTCTGCAAAATGTAAATAAAAATACATACCTCACCATGTTTGTTTCTTAACTAAATCTGCCTTTTTAACTACATTTTAGTGAAATTTGCATTAAAAAAGAATGAAATGTAACTTTTGGACCTTCAAAATTTAGCAAATTTACTTTTGATGATATTCTTAACACATGAATTTAAAAGTGGGGCTTTCTTTTACATTTCTACTTAAAATGGATAAGAAATTTAAAGATCAAAGAGTCCTTAAACACCCTGTTTTATAGCTGGCAAGACATTTTCTTCGCAACAAATGTCGTCCGCGATAATGCATTGGAGCTACAACCACAGTTTAAATAACCTCGCTTTGTCACTCTTTCGCTTGTTGCGATTTAAGAAGACATGCGAAAATAAAGTCGACAATCGTCGCTCCTAAAAGCTTGCGAGGAGGATTGTAAATGACAGTGCTTTGAAAACATTACTCTTAATATTTAAATTAAAAACCAACAATTGAAATTCATAGATTGTACAATACTACTACTAATTATAATAATAATAGTAATAAAAGTAATAGTAATAATAATGAAAAAAAAGAGTTCACAACAAGACGCATGCGCATGTTGCTGTCTGTAAGTCAAATGATTTCTGTTAACGTGAAGTTAGACCATGTGAAAATCATTTCGAACACACAACACACGACACCTCGACTCCCTCGGGGTATGTTGAACAAGGCAGTGTTCCACATTTCACCTCTACCACTTTTACGACGTGTTGGTCATTGCCGTTATCAGGAAGACTTGTGGGGTTTCCATCCAGACACACGTGACTTCCACTGCCTTTCCATGACAAAGCTGGCGCCACAAGATACCCTGAGTATTCCAGCGTCCACCCGTCCAAGCATGATGTTCTAGCTGGTATCATGATACTGGTCGCTCTGCCTGTCATACAAACTGCACAAGGAAGATCGTGATTGTACATGTCCTTTCCAAACAGTACATTTGATGTGTCTCCGGGAATCTCTATTTCAGTACCATGTATAAATGACGCTCCCATTACACCTGTTTTGAATTTTCCCCATGTCGGTTTTTCTGGAAGACAAAGTGGATTTGTTCCACCACCATGGTTGTCCCATTTATTTCCAGCCATATATCCATTGTACAGAAGTTCCGTCCCATTACTCGGACAATCACTTCTTCCCCATCTTACAAACGCCGATCCAGCGTCTCTCTTCCCATTAAACGTCTCTGTATTCATTTCCTCAAGAACTGCCTTGATACGATTAACTTCAGCTTGTAGATCTTCCAGTCCGATACCCATCCTGACGATCTTTTCAAGTGTTTGTTCTTCATAATGAAATCTAGAACAATGCCTCTCCTGACATATACAGATTCTTATCAACAAAAGTAGAATTACTCCTGGTACTCTCCACTCAGTCACGTGATGCATGGTCGAATACCTGTTGTAGACTGAATTACAATGTTATTATACAGATAGACAGTTTTCCTGATAAAGGTCTTTAACGTAATGACTCTAAGACTGTCGGTGGAAAGTGCAGTCTGAAGTACAGTAGCTTGAAATCAAACGCAAGAGTCGTCAGATTGCTGCAATCGATTTAATTGTCTCAGTAGTGTATCACCTAATTTAGGGTCTGCAACTCAAGTCCCTGTAATGGTTCCGCTACAATTGGGACCTCCTGGTCTTTCACGGAGATGACCAAGGTTTACTAATGTTTTACTAATTAACTACGGAGGGAATGTCACTAGACGTTTTAATCATACAGGTCTAACGTGTTTAACTAGTCTTTAATGTGGTATATACTGAATAAATCTTTCCAGTTTCTGGCGCTGTAAACATTCATTTTACCTTTGAAAAACAGATACCCGTGCCATTTATGAAACAAAATAACATCCCAATTTATATGTATAAGGATCTACTCCTGCAAAAATGGAGAGCATTGCATAAGACACTAAAATGTATGTTATATGCAATATTTGTTGATTTACAATGATAATAAAATCTTCGTAAAACATGGCAAGTGTCACCGGTGCGGAGGCATGAAACTCTCATGGTCCCTCCATGCACACAGTACTTGTCCAACCCAAGATCCGTAGAAAGCGATTAGTATAAGCTATAAAGTCTTGTTACTCAATCGAAGTATATTGGTTTAAACTAAGGACTGCTTCGTTCACTGTTCATTATTAGGAGATGGACCTTTAGATTCATTTTGCGAATATGGTTTCTAATGTAAAAGAATATTGATTTATATATCACATACGATCATCTAATTGTCTAATTTAGATTAAAAAAATGTTTTAGATGTAAGAAATGTATTTGTTTATAATTTCTAATAAAAATTTTATCATCAGATATTAAGTTTAATTATTACTTCAACAGTTATATATATAGTTCTTCAAAACTTGTTATAGATAAGACTCACCTCGACTTCTTCTTTTATTGTAAAGACTAGCAATCATTTTCTGATTATTATGGCCATAATTTGGACCTTACGGTAATGGATTTCCCACGTGTGGGTCCTGTTTTTTTGGCTGAAGAAACAGCATTGGAAGAGATAGTAGTTGGATTCAAAGGAGTCCGGCTGCGATATTTTAAGTGAGCTCTTCTTGCGAATAGACCTCGTGGTTCTTTTACGTGCCTGATGCACTGGAGACAAGTTCCGTGGTAGAACAAGTACTGAGCACCCCGAGTTCCCATAGCAATCTCACTTTGCCGAGTGCCAGGCATGGATGCATTTATACGTTCTATGGTTTGACACGGTCGCCGGGGGAAGTACTCTGGCTAGGATTCGAACCCCAGACCTCACGAACGCAAAACGGACACTCTAACACTGAGTTATTGCGTTGGTTATTGTGCTTGTTATTACACATGTCGCTTTAAGAAACACTACAATTGCTTACTTATATCTAGAAATTAAGATTATCACCTTTATCTTGTAACGGCGATGTCGCTACATTAACACTGTCAGATATGCTAATGAAGAAAAAACTAAAATACCCGCACCTAATTAAATGTAATCGTGATAAACAACAATACCAAAAACAAAAAGATCAAACAATCATTTGATAATAACAACCAAGTCAAGCAGTTGTTCTGATAAACAATTACTTCTTTAAAAATTATACAACAAATTGAAAATAACTTCGTCGATCTCAAAAAAAAGTGTATGTGTTTGTGTGTGTGTGTGTGTGGTGGGGAGGGGGGGGGGTCATAGTGGGCCTCTAGCTTATCTCTTCCTTATCTCCAACGCAGGAGATTTCACACATGGGCCGTATTCATAAAGCTCCTAAGGAAATCACATAGATTTCCCTTAGTATTAACGATTTTATAAAAACAATCTTAGGAGATTTATTCTAGTGTAGGAATTATTTTCCTTAAATACTAAGGAACTTTATGAATTCGGCCCCAGATCTCTCCGCCACTGTGAGTTGCAGCTATACCACGGAAAATCAATAACGCGACCTCAATGTGGCAGTAATTGATGTGAAAATGCGGAAAAATGTGCCGGCCCCGGTGACTGAGTGGTTACAGCGGCTGCATTGGAAGCGGGAGGTCGTAGGTTTGATCTCCGACCGCGACACACCAAAGTCGTTTATTGGTGCTGGTAGCTCTCTGCTTGGCGCAAGTACAAATGTATAAGTAAAGGGTAGTTTCAAGATTTGTTGACCCGGTGTCAGGACAATGTGTCTAGATGTGGTATTATTGTGTCTGTCTCATTTAGATAAAATACTAAAAAGGAATTACACAAAATAAGGTCATTGGGATGTTAAGATGACACACTTTATTACATTTGGTTATACAATCACCGATTGTTTCAACAACAAAAAAAACTCTGAACTGTGTGTGTGTGTGTGTGTGTGGCTTCCGGTCACGGCCGCAACCCATTATACTACTTCATTTTATGATTTCCCTTATCATCGTTCTAAGAACATTTCGGACATGTTGCATTTGGCAGATAGACGAGATTATCCGTTTGTGTAAAAGTAATATGCGAGTTTACATATTAAGATAAAAGTAGTATAGTGTGACTTGAAATAGGTACGCCGCATTTTTGTGGAGGACACACTTTTGTGGTGAATAATATCTTAAGCGTGCTGAACTCGGGACAACAAAGACTTACGATTGGTCGACGGAAACGCCCGACTATCACCGAATTGTCATCAGCTACAGGTAAGCTAGAGGGTTACAGGTAAAATGTGTTATCTTAGTGTACGAAATGGTTCTGTCTTCAGCGAAATCCCTATCTCTTATTTTCCCCGATATTCGGTAGATAGGATAGTCTCGCCCTGGAGACTCGGTATATTTACTCATAGGCTATAGACACATAATTGTTTGTTTGAAGGCTTCACGTTACAATAGTTTGTGTATTTGGTTTTACGAAGTGGACACCTAACGAAGTGCGCTATGATAAGTCTACGGTTTTGACTATATTATTGGTTTCGTGAGGAAAGGCGGTTTCTCCATGGCGTTGGTGATGAGAGATTGGTCTACACCCAGTTCAGTTGACCCATATATACCACTCCATAAGAAATAATAAATATGTTTATAACAGACTCGAATATGAAAATAATTATCGTCGATAAGAACTATCGAATTAATTCAACGTCAAGCTGACCCATATAATGTCACCTTGTAATTACTAATTCAAGTCGGGGTCTTTTTTATATTATGTAATTTAAAGTAAATGACTACATGCCTCAAATAATTGCTATACACATAAAAGTTATTTTGCTTAGTCTAGAATATGAAAATGATATTACTAATTGATAAAGTGTTAGAAATTAAATATTATCATGACACAAATGAAACGGAATAGCTATGACCACGATAAACATCGTGAAAGAAAACAATTTAACGAATAGCTGCGGGCATATTAATACCGTTACGGTGATAGAAGCAAATGCTGGTTCAAATATATACAAAACTGTATATACTGTTCTGATCTAAGTAAACGCACACTAGTTTTTACTAGAAAGAGAATGGGATAATGTAATAAATGCGGTAAAAGTTTCTTGAATTTAATACTATGAACAAAAAATGTTACTGGTACTTTTAAAAGAATCAAAGCGCTCAATGCGCTGAGAGACGGCAGCCGGATTAACAGGGAAAAAAAGCTGTGATTCTTAATTATTGATACAATAGAGGCAAAAGCCACATGACGCAAAAACTCCACACTCTCTCCTGTAATTATAGTCGGTAGTAAGAGAATCGAAATCGCACTTTATTTGTTACAAAACAATCCGAATTAGGAACAACCCCAATACAACAACAACAACAAATAGTGTCTAGTATTTTGGAGAAAAAAAAACGATGTCATTAAAGAAGAAATTCTAAAGTTTTGGCATAAGATGAATATTTAACCTCGATTTTAAACATTATTAGTAGTGTTTTATTAATGAAACTTAAAACTGAAATCGTCAATTTGATTTCATAATAGGTTTTCATAGTTTCACTTTTTACTATTTTTTATATGTATTTTTTTCTATATTCATCGTTGTTACTCTATACGTTATAGAACTTCATGTTCTCTCAATATGGCAATTGACTTTGTCACAATCCTATATTCTGTAATATGTTATGGAATCTGTGAACTTCTTTTTTTTTCAAATATTTTATTCTTAATATCCGTCCATGCAATTTATCATTGTTTAAGATTGTTCACTGTATTGATAAATTTGTGACTTCTGTATTTTATGGTATGTTAACTTTCATGACGTCATTTTGGCTGTTAATTTAAAAACCGGTTTGTTTTTTTTTTAAATATATTCGGTCTAACGTTTATCCCTGACAAGTGTTGATAAAAGGTTGTATGTTGAAACATTGTATGAAAATATAGCCTGCAAAGTTTAATATTTTCCCAGAGAAGTCGAAAGGTTGAAACAAACAAAGTTATATGATCATAAGAAAAATCTTCAAAAAAAAAAAATAGAGTTTAGAGTATAAAGTATAGAACGACAGAAGTATTGGTCATTTCTTAGTAAACGGGATCCGCTTGCTTACTACGTACGCTAAGAAAAGAACAACAACAACAACAACAACAACAAAAAATGGAGATTTTTTTAACACCGGGAATAGCATAAAATCACCGATACACTGATATTAACGGATGCTAACGAAAAACTTTGAAAATAGTTTTCTCTACTCTTTGCTAAATGCTGTGATATGTTTTACATGATTATTTATTTTTATTCAGATTATTTTCTTTGTTAAGGACAAGATTTGTAATAAAGATGACTTGAAAACAGTTTGTATTTCTTGGTATTAGAGTATTGATCTTCCTGGGGCTATTATTATTTTTTCCCTTTTTTGTTAGTTGAATTGGTGTAACGACCAACCAACAGTATTTCAGTCATTAGGAGACATTATCATCTTGAGACATATATAATGCTGCCACACTGGAGTATCACGCCGTAGACGTGTGGCAAGAAATTACACCCAATCACGTTATCCTGACACTAGGCAAACCAGTCCTGGGTTATCTGATAAGCAAAACTTCGTACTCATGAATTATTAATTAGGCATTTTATTCGTAGCAGATACAGCATGGGTCAGTCGACCAATGACACGGCGTGTAACATCTAGTTGTTCGGATTTTGAGAGTCAACTTTTGCTTTTGTAACTTAAATGGAGAGTATTCAAAGTACTACACGTAGTTTTAATGGCCAGCAAGAAGCTGATTAATATTCATGAAAACGAAGTTTTGCTGGCTGAAAATCCCACGGTATATACGGCAGCGATAACGGAATTTAAATAATGGGTTAAGCCGATGTAAATGACGTATGTGACCAAAAACAAAAACATTATCTACTCACAAATAACTCGTTTTCCAATAAGCATTCTCAACCAATTAGTACATTTGAAATACGGAAAGGTTGCATGGCAAGCATTTTCAGACAGAGGATATCTATAAAATGGCCAGTATAAAACTGGATCGGACCGCGAATTTCTGGCCTGAAGATATGGATTCGTATCGTGTACATTAATTCTTTAATCTCAATAAAGCAAATTAAAAAGGGGAAAAAGGACACAACTTTTAATGCGGTATAACATAGGAAGCGGTATTCTAGAAAGAAATAGTTATCAAGTGAAAAGTAAAGAATAAAGTAAGATATCAACCTTTGATAGCAATGTTTATTTATTACTAACTCAATAACATGGGTATTGTTATTGCAATATACAAATTAACTGATTCATAAACATTTCATATCATTAAGTGATACTGCATTAGCGACCAGCTGTACTAAGCGGCCAACCTGTATTGAATGGTCAATTTCAATATTACCAAACTGTAGCAATATGTTAAATATATAAACTTCATTTAGCAATCAACTCTGTTAAGCGGCCATTTTCTCTTGTTCCCTTGTCTGACCGCTTAATGACCGGTTTGACAGTATATAATTTCCAAATGACATTTTATCGAATACAGGCCCCTCGTATAAATGAGAATGTGGTCTACATACATACATAAAACTTGGTCAGGGTTTTTACAATTGGCATTTCGTCAACATCGGAAAACATGAACCTACTAAATGTACGTGTAAATGCGTGTATATATATTTTTTTTTTTTTTTTTTTTATATTGTATTTATCACTGTGTAAAATGGCCACCCAAATTCAAGCGTTTATTTTTTTTAATTAAATAGAATTAAAAATCAACGGAAAATACACTTCTATACATAAAGGCTTTCTGCACATACCTCACCATGTTTGTTTCTTAACTAAATCAGCTTTTTTAACTAAATTTTAGTGAAATTTGCATTAATAAAGAATGAAATGTTACTTTTTGGACCTTCAAATTTTGGCAAATTTACTTTTGATGATATTCTTAACACATGAATTTAAAAGTGGGGCTTTCTTCTACATTTCTACATAAAATGGATAAGAAATTCAAAGATCAAAGAGTCCTTAAACACCCTATTTTATAGCTGGCAAGATATTTTCTTCGCAACAAATGTCGTCCGCGATAATGCATTGGAGCTACAACCACAGTTTAAATAACCTCGCTTTGTCACTCTTTCGCTTGTCGCGATTTAAGAAGACATGCGAAAATTAAGTCGACAATCGTCGCTCTTAAAAGTTTGCGAGGAGGATTGTGAATGACATTGCTTTGAAAACATTACTCTAAATAGTTAAATTAAAAACCAACAATTGAAATTCATAGATTGTACAATACTACTACTACTACTAATAATAGTAATAAAAGTAATAAAAGTAATAGTAATAATAATGAAAAAAAAGAGTTCACAACCAGACGCATACGCATGTTGCTGTCTGTAAGTCAAATGATTTCTGTTAACGTGAATTTGGACCATGTGAAAATCATTTCGAACACACAACGCACGACACCTCGACTCCCTCGGGGTATGTTGAACAAGGCAGTGTTCCACATTTCACCTCTACCACTCTTACGACGTGTTGGTCATTGCCATTCTCAGTAAGACTTGTGGGGTTTCCATCCAGACACACGTGACTTCCACTGCCTTTCCATGACAAAGATGGCGCCACAAGATACCCCGATTATTCCAGCGTCCACCCGTCCAAGCACGATGTTCTAGCTGGTACCATGATACTGGTCGCTCGGCCTGTCATGCACATTGCACATGGAAGATCGTGATTGTTCATGTACTTTCCAAACAGTGGATTTGTCCCACCACCATGGCTGTTCCATTCATTTCCAGCCATATATCCATTGTACAGAAATTCCGTCCCATTACTCGGACAATCACTTCTTCCCCATCTTACAAACGTCGATCCAGCGTCTCTCTTCCCATTAGACGTCTCTGTATTCATTTCCTCAAGAACTGCCTTGATACGATTAACTTCAGCTTGTAGATCTTCCAGTCCGATACCCATCCTGACGATCTTTTCAAGTGTTTGTTCCTCATAATGAAATCTAGAACAATGCCTCTCCTGACATATACAGATTCTCATCAACAAAAGTAGAAATACTCCTGGTACTCTCCACTCAGCCGCGTGATGCATGGTCGAATGCCTATTGTAGACTGAATTACAATGTTATTATACAGATAGACAGTTTTCCTGATAAAGGTCCTTAACGTAATGAATTTTAGACTGTCGTCGGAAAGTGCAGTCTTAAGTACAGTTGCTTGAAATCAAACGCAAGAGTCGTCAGAATGCTGCACTCGATTTAATTCTCCCAGTAGCGTATCACCGCGTTTAGGGTCTGCAAGTAAAGTCCCTGTAATGGTTCCGCTACAATTAGGACCTCTGGTCTTTCACGGAGATAACCAAGGTTTCCTAATGTTTCATTAGGGTATCTTGGTTATCTTGGTAGAGGGTAAGTGGTCCAAGACGTAGTGGACCATTACAATTGACTATGGAGGGAGTGTCACTAGACGTTTTAATCATAGTAGTCTAACGACTTTAATGTGGCATATGTAGAATAAAAAGTTAATTTCTTTTTTTTTCCCAGTTATTGGCGTAAACATTCATTTTACTTATGAAAAACAAATAACCATGCCATTTATGAAACAAAATAACAACCCATTTTATATGCATAAGGCTCTACTCCTGCAAACAATTGAGAGCTTTGCATAAGACACTAAAATGTATGTTATATGCAATATTTGTTGATTTACAATGATAATAAAATCTTCGTAAAACATGGCAAGTGTCACCGGTGCGGAGGCATGAAACTCTCATGGTCACTCCATGCACACAGTACTTGTCCAACCCAATATCCGTAGAAAGCGATTAGTATAAGCTATAAAGTCTTGTTACTCAATCGAAGTATATTGGTTTAAACTAAGGACTGCTTCGTTCACTGTTCATCATTAGGAGATGGACCTTTATATTCATTTTGCGAATATGGTTTCTAATGTAAAAGAATATTGATTTATATATCACATACGATCATCTAATTGTCTAATTTAGATTAAAAAAATATTTTAGATGTAACAAATGTATTTGTTTATAATTTCTAATAAAAATTTTATCATCAGATATTAAGTTTAATTATTACTTCAACAGTTATATATAAAGTTCTTCAAAACTTGTTATAGATAAGACTCACTTCGACTTCTTCTTTTATTGTAAAGACTAGCAATCATTTTCTGATTATTATGGCCATAATTTGGACCTTACGGTAATGGATTTCCCACGTGTGGGTCCTGTTTTTTTGGCTGAAGAAACAGCATTGGAAGAGATAGTAGTTGGATTCAAAGGAGTCCGGCTGCGATATTTTAAGTGAGCTCTTCTTGCGAATAGACCTCGTGGTTCTTTTACGTGCCTGATGCACTGGAGACAAGTTCCTTGGTAGAACAAGTACTGAGCACCCCGAGTTCCCATAGCAATCCCACTTTGCCGAGTGCCAGGCATGGATGCATTTATACGTTCTATGGTTTGACACGGTCGCCGGGGGAAGTACTCTGGCTAGGATTCGAACCCCAGACCTCACGAACGCAAAACGGACACTCTAACACTGAGTTATTGCGTTGGTTATTGTGCTTGTTATTACACATGTCGCTTTAAGAAACACTACAATTGCTTACTTATATCTAGAAATTAAGATTATCACCTTTATCTTGTAACGGCGATGTCGCTACATTAACACTGTCAGATATGCTAATGAAGAAAAAACTAAAATACCCGCACCTAATTAAATGTAATCGTGATAAACAACAATACCAAAAACAAAAAGATCAAACAATCATTTGATAATAACAACCAAGTCAAGCAGTTGTTCTGATAAACAATTAGTTTCAGGTTTGAAAGTATATCCCAATAACTACGTCGCCTTAAAAAAATGTCTATTCCGATAAACAATTAGATACAATAACTTCGTCGATCTCAAAAAAAAGTGTATGTGTTTGTGTGTGTGTGTGTGTGGTGGGGAGGGGGGGTCATAGTGGGCCTCCAGCTTATCTCCAACGCAGAAAATTTCACACATGGGCCGTATTCATAAAGCTCCTAAGGAAATCACATAGATTTCCCTTAGTATTAACGATTTTATAAAAACAATCTTAGGAGATTTATTCTAGTGTAGGAATTATTTTCCTTAAAAACTAAGGAACTTTATGAATTCGGCCCCAGATCTCTCCGCCACTGTGAGTTGCAGCTATACCACGGAAAATCAATAACGCGACCTCAATGTGGCAGTAATTGATGTGAAAATGCGGAAAAATGTGCCGGCCCCGGTGACTGAGTGGTTACAGCGGCTGCATTGGAAGCGGGAGGTCGTAGGTTTGATCTCCGACCGCGACACACCAAAGTCGTTTATTGGTGCTGGTAGCTCTCTGCTTGGCGCAAGTACAAATGTATAAGTAAAGGGTAGTTTCAAGATTTGTTGACCCGGTGTCAGGACAATGTGTCTAGATGTGGTATTATTGTGTCTGTCTCATTTAGATAAAATACCAAAAAGGAATTACAAATAAGGTCATTGGGATGTTAAGATGACACACTTTATTACATTTGGTTATACAATCACCGGTTGTTTCAACAAAAAAAACCTCTGAATTGTGTGTGTGTGTGTGTGTGTGTGTGTGTGTGTGTGGCTTGCGGTCACGGCCGCAACCCATTATACTACTTCATTTTTTGATTTCCCTTATCATCGTTCTAAGAACATTTCGGACATGTTGCATATGGCAGATAGACGAGATTATCCGTTTGTGTAAACGTAATATGCGAGTTTATATATTAAGATAAAATGAATTGTTGGAAGGAACAAACATCCAGTTGCCGTGCGTTTAGTGAAGTCGACCGTTAGCTATAGCGATTTGGTACCCTGCTTACATTCTATATATTGTGATAAAACAGGCGTACACCCACTGTAAACGGTTTCGACCTCACCTGAGGGCATAATAAGAATGTCAAACAACACAGTCGCATTTCCGGTCATGCTCGGCGAATTCCGCCACTCTACGTGACTGTGGCGAAAATCGGATCGTAAACTCTCGAGAGTTGTTGGGCACCTTCGTCTCTGTTCATGACCTGTTGATTGACTCGTACGTGTATCTCCTTTTATTGTTCTTGTCTTATGATAACTTTCCCCTTCCATCACTACCCCCCCCCCCCCACCCCCTTCCTAGTCTTTGACTTGTACAGTAAAACCTGACTTAAGCGGTCAGTCAAGGGAACAAGAGAAAGTGACCGCTAAACGGAGGTGGCCGCGAAATGAGTGTTTAATATACATTTTGTATAACAATATGTTATAGTTTTGAAACTGACCGCCGAATGCTACTACAAGTTCAACTATATATTATGATGTTGTTTTATGTGGCCCGTGATAGCACTTTTGTGCGTTTGTTATTGATCGTATTCTATTCGATTATGTGTACGCCTCTTAAAAATGTAAGTGAAAAGAAATCTAATGTGCTTCGTAAATTGAATCATCTACACGAAAAACTGATTCTAGAATTAAAAAAAGTTAAGCGTTATTCTATATAGAAGCATCTAAGTATAGGCCATCGTCGAATACCCCCGGCTGACTTATTCCGTTTCACTACATGACCAAATTTAGCCGTAATATCCCACGGCCTATAGATGATCTATCGATCGACCGTGGGATATTCGACGATGAGGAAAGGCTAGTCAGGGTTTAGTCAAATTCATAAATTCTCGTCCTGTTAAAGCATTCTTCAAGTCTTTTTTGTATATTCTGGAGTTCATGCGAAATCTTTTTATTGGACAGTCTTGAAAACATGCTTTACGACAAGATATATAACCCGGGAAGTGTAAGATTAATGGCAAAATAACACGAACGTTTTTTATTCATTAGACGCTTGCATAACAAAACACTCACTCTTTTTTAGACGATACAGACCATAATAATCCGTCGACTATAAAGCATCATTGTCATCATCTCAAGTCTGTATACATTACAAAAAGTACCCTCACTGGTGTTCATGATTTCGTTAAAGGGTTGCAATCAATTCCGGTAAAGGGGAAATACTTTTTATTTTTAGATGTTTGTGTTGAATTGCGTTCAGGACACCAGGCCCGTGGGGGGGGGGGGGGGGGGGGGACCGTGGCCATGCGTTTTGACTATGTTTGTCCATGCTTTCGATCACGTTTGATAATGACATTTGACCATGTTTGACCACGTTTTGTAACGATATTTGACCTTTTGACGGTGATATTGGACATATTTAACCATTTGACATTGTTTGACAATAAGACTAAATCAAATCAATGAGTTGTTTATTTTAAATAAAAGTATAAATTATATATAAACAACAAAGCTATTTTATTTGAATCAATGTCATTAGGAAAACGAATTGTTTTCCTAACAATTTGAAATGTATTTATTTTAAAATATTTTGTTGAACATAACATGACGTTAATCAATTATGCATTATCGTGATATTCCACAAAAAGAGGTATAGAGAAGGTTACCATACGCTTGACCTCGTCCTATAACTATTGAGATCTTACTATCATCTCTTTTTTGCTGTTGTTTTTACAGCGATATATATATATAATACTTAATAATGCTATGTGCTTGTTTATTTTTAGAGTAAAATAACAATTCAGGGTCTGCGGGTTTTAATCGGCATTTCGTATTTCCAGATTCAGCATTATGGTTTTCCTTAGTTTTTGAATTTGCTTGCAGTATTAAACTTTCAGTCTGCATATTTCTCGTAGTTTGAACTTATTTTCCACTATTTCTTTCCGACGTAGTGGATTTTTATCAGGCGCAAGATGAGTTACGTCAGCACGTCATATCCGGATACAAACCGGAAGTTCACGCTAACCTCCATTTCTTAAAGAAAAAAATGCCTGTTTGATCTATAGTGCTTAGCATGATTTTCTGTTATTATATATTGTATTAGATCTCGTATAACATATGGAAATTGTTGCCGAGACATTGATTATGTTAAATACATGAATTTATTGACTTGTGATAATGTTTCCTTTTCTTTTGTATTTTTTTTTTTACAATAAATAGAACGTGATCTCATATTGCATGCATATACATGTACATGTATCTCAAATAAACTTCAAAAATATCATATTATATATTTCCTCTTAGTATTATCTCTCAGCATGCGATTTTATAACTTAATGGGGATAAACATTAATTTTACAGAACAAATTCTGCTTGCAACTTCACCTTAATCAAATTATATTCAATGAGACAATTCAGTTTCATACTTTTTGTGAATAGACTGACAAATACACATACTGGATACAAGATTTTCAAAACAAATATCATTCATTTATTTTACTAACGGTCATAGAACATGCAAGCCATTGAAAATATCTGTTTTCTATGACTATGTATGCTTCTATCATGCATAATGGGAGAAGGGCTGAAACGAGTCCATTAGAATTATCCGGGAACTTGACATACAACTACCTGCTGGTGCCCGGGTACCCATGCAGACGTAGTCATTGCATAAAAAAATGATAACATGACTCATGCTACATTGGCAGGCAGTAAAAACAAACCGTAATGTTTGAAAGTCGATGATTTTGACAAATTTAGTCGCGTTTGTACACCCAAATGCGTCTATTTTGAATGCATATTAAGATAATTTTTTAATTAAGATCATTAGGAATTAGCTAATGACGTGTATATTTGTTATATATAAAAGAAAGTACATAAGGTGTCATTATAGAAAAGGCCGACTTCGAGTAACGGGTAATTATTTTATACACGGGTTCCGACAATTTTCTACCCCACCGACAGGCACCCGGGAACTCGTTTCAGCCCTAAATTATGGGAGACAATATGGTTTTATTTTAATTGTATCTACCAATATTTAAGATGCAAATTAGTATCATTTTAGTTGTATCTCCCATCGTGCATGATGTGAATAATTTTCCATGGATATTTCTCGGTCTTTTATTAAAAACATAGATAAATGGTAATTTTAAAAAGTTATTAAATATTTTAACTATTGTTACGCGTATGCAGCTCTATGTGGGGTAGTGATTTACCGATTGTGACGTCATCAGGTCAAGATAAATAATCATGTTTCACACGAATGTTTTAAAAATCCACGTAATATGTACAGATGCGCATCATGGTATTCGTTAGTTAGAGGACTTAAAATTTCAATATTTTTTTTTGTTTGTTTATTTTCTATTTTTATCTTTTAATTTATTTATTTATTTATTCATTTTTATTATTTTTTATTTTTTTTATTTTTTTGGTTTTGAAGTGGGTTTTTTTTTTTCACGAACTTTATTAATTTTCCTTCTTCTACATTTGTCTTCCTTTATTTCATTGTATGTTTTAGTTTTAATCTCAACACTATAAAGTTGTGATCATATTTAGCAAAAACACGTTTTTAGCATACAACATACCTGAGTGCGACTAGAAAATACCCCCCCCCCCCCCCCGCACACCTTCCACATAAAAACTTTCACTTTAATTATGCAAATCGACGATCGATTTTATAATTCATTGCTTATTGGACCTCGACTTGTGGTTTTGGGAAGATGCACACAATAATCCCAGTATTGTTTTTTGTTGTTTTTTTCTTGGGGGGGGGGGTAAAATTTGCTTAAATCATACATTTGGGAGAAACATATATAACCTTATGATATATAAGGAATTATCTTCAATCCATTGATTACTTGTTTTCTTTTCTTTATTGTCAACTTTTGATTACAAATGAGAAGTAAGTTAGTGTGTCTCCCAACGATCACTCCTTTTCAAATATGTTGTCTTTAAATGTTGAATTGCAAGAGAACACATCAATCAAAAGAGAGTTTAAAATTGAGAACGTTTTAATGGTCAGGAATTGCAAAACTTCAACTGACCAAGTAGAAATGTGCATTATAGTTTGGTAGGTCTTTCCGTGCAATTTTATCAAATTAGATATAAATTAGTACAGCTAGGAGTACTAAATTATTAAATGTTAGACTGATAATTGGTAGAATTTTACAGTGAACTCACGAAGGAGTGTCCAACCGGAACCTGCTGCGCGAAGCCGCCATCTTTGGCAACAACCCTGGCGGTAGAGGGCGCCACTGGGCTGGAAATTCCGGCTGCATCCAAAGTAAAAAGTAAGAATCAAAGTTAACGAAAATTAAAACTAAAAAAAGTAAAATGTATGAATCAAACAAGCAAACATTTTTTAAAATGTTTATGGTAAAGTCCCTGTAATGGTTCCGCTATGTCTTGAACCACTTAACCTCTACCAAGATAACCAAGGTACCCTAATGAAACTTTAGGAAACTTTAGTTATCTCCGTGAAAGGTCATGGGGTCCGTATTGTAGCGGAACCTTTACGGGGATTTTACCTTTAGATATAGTTCCCATGTAGTAATCTGAATACACGAATAGAGCTTCCTTTATAATTAAGAAAGTATAATAATTTTGTAAGATTTATCCTTTTTGCCATGTATTCTTTCCGGACTCTGTCTTGGACGAGATAAATTGAAAAATAAAAACAAAACAACCTTTGCCACAAAGAGAAAGAAAAAACAGAGCACTACACAAGAAACTGCGAAATATAAGCTTAGACATTTTGGAGAAAGTACTGTTTTATATAAATCACACACACACGCGCGCGTACTCGCGCGCGAATAACTTGCTATTTACAAGGAAACAATAGACATGTTTGCTTAATCGATGCAAAATTTGTTTATTTTAAATCATAACCAATCTGAAGTATTGACTTATTTTTTTACTTTTAACTTGCTAGTTACCTTTTTCCCGTACATCGGTTACTAACCTTGACCGCCCTGAAGATGTCTCGCGTCATCTGAATACCGAGAAGATTATTGACCTGGAAAATTGTAACATTTTACTTGCTCAGAAGATCATAATCTTTAATACAGTTTGAACCTGGTTTAGCGGCCACCAATATTAAGCGGTCAACTTATTTAGCGGTCAAATGTAATATTACAACTGTAGCATCTGCTGATATATTGTAGCCTTCATTTTAAGTCACCTGTGTTAAAGTTACTTTCTTTTGTTTCCTTGAACTAAATATGCTAAAGACAGGTTTGACTGTATTTACAACTGTTTTTAATTTTCCAAAGACATTTAAACAATTATTGAATGTTCATGAGAGGGAAATCAACAATCTTACCCTTATGACCTGATTTCCATTTTAGATTTGGAACATTTAACACATTGATTGATGATTCAGCAAGGGGTAGATATCACGGTCAGATGGAGAGAAGAAGAATGTGAGTGTTTGGAGAAGAAAGAAAGGTTATATCATGCACTGGGAATTTCCATCTTCGTAAGTCATCAGATGACCTACTTACTTTTAAAAGCACAGTTTCGGACGATGTATTGCTCAAAGCGACGAGTGCTTGAGAAGTTTCATGTTTATGAGATTTAAAAAAAATACAACAAATAATAATGCCTAGCACAGGGGTATGATGGCTGCAGGTCATGAAATATTTTTTAGTGATACCACATCCAACATTACTTTTAAACATATTTATCTGTTATCATTGTAGAGATCGTATATAAGTCAAAGTCACTGCTTATTTCAAATTTTAAGAAAGTTTTTTCTAATTAGTTTTTGTATTTATCCAGGGAACAAACTGATGTCGTTTCCCTTAGTGCCTATAAATATAATCTCGAAGATTAAAAGGCTTGCCAAGATAAAATGTTCAATGTTTGTGTCGTTGTGATTATCTCATGCAGAGGCAAAGTGAAAGTGCCTCTTTGTATATACTTTATATTTTATACGTAGATATAATTCATGTCATAAGACAAGCGTTTATATTTTTGTGAAGAACTTAACGAAAATGTTTTTGTGTGAAATTTACACGTCAGAATTCGTGCGTCTCACTGAATGAAAAAGATGTGTTTATATGGAAAAACAAATGAGTGTTACATGTAATTATTATTGTTATGCTTTGTACAGATATGTTTTACTTATTTTTTTCCAGCATAATGATGCATTCTTTATATATTTTAATATTTTTCATTTCTATTTAAGATAAAACTATTTTTATCCTGTGTTTTCTAAAGGTTGTTTATATATTATGGACACATGCTTTCAGGACCGTAATAATTTAAGTCATAAATCTATATAACATATACCCATGTTGATGCTTTAGATTTCCTTTTTTATGCTCTCGCAGACTTTACAAAATATATGCTCAGTGATTATAACAGTTTATTTCGTAGTTAATAATTGCACGTTCATTGCTAGTTTAAAGTTCTCTATACAGGATATGATTTGGAGTATCACTTGTTATAAGTTTATCAGAAATATTGTAAAAAGTAATACAAATAGTGTCTAATATTTTAGAGAAAAAAAGTAATGTCATTAAACAAGAAATTCTAAAGTTTTGGCATAAGATGAATAATTAACCTCGATTTTTAACAGTATTAGTAGTGTTTCAATGAAACTTAAAACTGAAATCGTCAATTTGATTTCATAATAGGTTTTCATAGTTTCACTTTTTACAATTTATTATATGTATTTTTTTCTATGTTCATCGTTGTTACTCTATACGTTATAGAACTACATGTTCTCTCAATATGGCAATTGACTTTGTCACAAACCTATATTATGTAATATGTTATGGAATCTGTGAACTTCTTTTTTCAAATATTTTATTCTTAATATCCGTCCATGCAATTTATCATTGTTTAAGATTGTTCACTGTATTGATAAATTTGTGACTTCTGTATCTATCCTTGTTCCATTTATCGTACTGTTAACTTGTCATGACGTCATTTTGGCTGTTCAATTTAGTGCGCTGCTCAAATATCAAACGCATATCCGGTTTTTTAAAATATTTTCGGTCTCACATTTATCCCTGACATTTATCCCTGACAAAGTGTTGATAAAAGGTTGTATGTTGAAACATTGTATAAAAATATAGCGTGCAACCTTTAATATTTTCACAGAGAAGTCGAAAGGTTGAAACAAACAAAGGTATATGATCATAAGGAAAATCTTAAAAGAAAGTATTGGTCATTTCTTAATAAACGGGATCCACTGACTAACTATGTACGCTAAGAAAAGAACAACAATAAAAAAAAAAAATGGAGACATTTTTTAACACCGGGAATAGCATAAAATCACCGATACACTGATATTAACGGATGCTAACGAAAAACTTTGAAAATAGTTTTCTCTACTCTTTGCTAAATGCTGTGATATGTTTTACATGATTATTTATTTTTATTCGGATTATTTTCTTTGTTAAGGACAAGATTTGTAATAAAGATCACTTGAAAACAGTTTGTATTTCTTGGTATTAGAGTATTGATCTTCCTGGGGCTATTATTATTTTTTCCCTTTTTTGTTAGTTGAATTGGTGTAACGACCAACCAACAGTATTTCAATCATTAGGAGACATTATCATCTTGAGACAGATATAATGCTGCCACACTGGAGTATCACGCCGTAGACGTGTGGCATGATATTACACTCAATCACATTATCCTGACACCAGGCAAACCCAGTTCTGGGTTATCTGATTAGCAAAACTTCGTACTCATGAATTATTAATCAGGCATTTTATTCGTAGCAGATACAGCATGGGTCAGTCGACCAATGACACGGCGCGTAACATGTAGTTGTTCGGATTTTGAGAGTCAACTTTTGCTTTTGTAACTTAAATGAAGAGTATTCAAAATACTACACGTGGTTTTAATGGCCAGCAAGTAGCTGATTAATATTCATGAAAATGAAGTTTTGCTGGTTGAAAATCCCACGGTATATACGGCAGCGATAACGGAATTTATACAATGGGTTAAGCCGATACAAATGACGTATGTGACCAAAACCAAAAACATGATCTACTCACAAATAATTCGTATTCCATTAAGCATTCTCAACCAATTAGTACATTTGAAATACGGAAAGGTTGCATGGCAAGCATTTTCAGACAGAGGATATCTATAAAATGGCCAGTATAAAACTGGATCGGACCGCGAACTTCTAGCCTGATGATATGGATTCGTACCGGGTACATTAATTCTTTAATCTCAATAAAGCAAATTAAAAAGGGGCAAATGGACACAACATTTAATGCGTTATAACATAGGAAGCGGTATTCTAGAAAGAAATAGTTATCAAGTGAAAAGTAAAGAATAAAGTAAGATATCAACCTTTGATAGCAATGTTTATTTATTACTAACTCAATAACATAGGCATTGTTATTGCAATATACAAATTAACTGATTCATAAACATTTCATATCATTAAGTGATAGTGCATTAGCGACCAACTGTACTTAGCGAATTAACAAACTGTAGCAATATGTTAGATATATAAACTTATTTAGCGGTCAACTTTGTTAAGCGGTCACTTTCTCTTGTTCCCTTGTCCCTTCCCTTAATGACAGGTTTGACAGTTTATAATTACAAATGACGTTTTATCGATTACGAGCCCCTCGTATTAATGAGAATGTGGTCTACATACATACATAAAACTGTACATAAAACTTGGTCAGGGTTTTTACAATTAGCATTTCGTCAAAGCAGCGGAAAACATGAACATACTAAACATACGTGTAAATGCATGTATATTTTTTTTTTTTTTTTTTTTTTTATTTATTTTTAAAATGGCCAACTAAATTCAAGCGTTTATTTTTTTTTTAGAGTAAATAGAATTAAAAATCAACGGGCTTTCTGCAAAAAGTAAATAAAAATACATACCTCACCATGTTTGTTTCTTAACTAAATCAGCTTTTTTAACTACATTTTAGTGAAATTTGCATTAAAAAAGAATGAAATGTTACTTTTTGGACCTTCAAAATTTGGCAAATTTACTTTTGATGATATTCTTAACACATGAATTTAAAAGTGGGGCTTTCTTCTACATTTCTACTTAAAATGGATAAGAAATTCAAAGATCCAAGAGTCCTTAAACACCCTGTTTTATAGCTGGCATGATATTTTCTTCGCAACAAATGTCGTCCGCGATAATGCATTGGAGCTACAACCACAGTTTAAATAACCTCGCTTTGTCACTCTTTCGCTTGTCGCGATTTAAGAAGACATGAGAAAATTAAGTCGACAATCGTCGCTCCTAAAAGCTTGCGAGGAGGATTGTGAATGACATTGCTTTGAAAACATTACTCTAAATATTTAAATTAAAAACCAACAATTGAAATTCATAGATTGTACAATACTACTACTACTAATAATAATAGTAATAAAAGTAATAGTAATAATAATGAAAAAAAAAGAGTTCACAACAAGACGCATGCGCATGTTGCTGTCTGTAAGTCAAATGATTTCTGTTAACGTGAACTTGGACCCTGTGAAAATCATTTCGAACACACAGCGCACGACACCTCGACTCCCTCGGGGTATGTTGAACAAGGCAGTGTTCCACATTTCACCTCTACCACTTTTACGACGTGTTGATCATTGCCGTTCTCAGGAAGACTTGTGGGGTTTCCATCCAGACACACGTGACTTCCACTGCCTTTCCATGACAAATCTGGCGCCACAAGATACCCTGAGTATTCCAGCGTCCACCCGTCCAAGCACGATGTTCTAGCTGGTATCATGATACTGGTCGCTCGGCCTGTCATGCACATTGCACATGGAAGATCGTGATTGTGCATATTTTTTCCAAACAGTACATTTGATGTGTCTCCGGGAATCTCTATTTCAGTACCATGTATAAATGACCCTCCCATTATCCCTGTTTTGTATTTTCCCCATGTCGGTTTTTCTGGAAGACAAAGTGGATTTGTCCCACCACCATGGCTCTTCCATTCATTTCCAGCCATATATCCATTGTACAGAAGTTCCGTCCCATTACTCGGACAATCACTTCTTCCCCATCTTACAAACGTCGATCCAGCGTCTATTTTCTCATTAGACGATTCTGTATTCATTTCATCAAGAACTGCCTTGATACGATTAACTTCAGCTTGTAGATCTTCCAGTCCTATACCCATCCTGACGATCTTTTCAAGTGTTTGTTCTTCATAATGAAATCTAGAACAATGCCTCTCCTGACATATACAGATTCTCATCAACAAAAGTAGAATTACTCCTGGTTCTCTCCACTCAGTCACGTGATGCATGGTCGAATGCCTGTTGTAGACTGAATTACAATGTTATTATACAGATAGACAGTTTTCCTGATAAAGGTCCTTAACGTAATGAATTTTAGACTGTCGGTGGAAAGTGCAGTCTGAAGTTGCTTGAAATCAAACTCAAGAGTCGTCAGATTGCTGCACTCAATTTAATTGTCCCAGTAGTGTATCACCTAAGCTAGGGTCTGCATCTAAAGTCCCTGTAATGGTTCCGCTACAATTCGGACCACCTGGTCTTTCACGGAGATGACCAAGGTTTCCTAATGTTTTACTAATTGACTACGGAGGGAATATCACTAGACGTTTTAATCATACAGGTCTAACGTGTCTAACTAGTCTTTAATGTGGTATATACTGAATAAAAAGTTAAATTTCGTTTCTTTCCAGTTTCTGGCGCTGTAAACATTCATTTTACTTTTGAAAAACAGATACCCGTGCCATTTATGAAACAAAATAACATCCCAATTTATATGTATAAGGATCTACTCCTGCAAAAATGGAGAGCTTTGCATAAGACACTAAAATGTATGTTATATGCTATATTTGTTGATTTACAATGATAATAAAATCTTCGTAAAACATGGCAAGTGTCACCGGTGCGGAGGCATGAAACTCTCATGGTCCCTCCATGCACAAAGTACTGGTCCAACCCAAGATCCGTAGAGAGTGATTATTATAAGCTATAACGCCTTGTTTCTCAATCGAAGAATATTGGTTTAAACTAAGGACTGCTTCGTTCACTGTTCATCATTAGGAGATGGACCTTTATATTCATT
This sequence comes from Solen grandis, assembly GCA_021229015.1. Taxonomy (NCBI): domain Eukaryota; kingdom Metazoa; phylum Mollusca; class Bivalvia; order Adapedonta; family Solenidae; genus Solen; species Solen grandis. The sequence goes on from CM037791.1 coordinate 38,272,426, forward strand.
TTGCGTATATGGTTTCTAACGTAAAAGAATATTGATTTATATATTACATACGATCATCTAATTTTCTAATTTAGATTAAAAAAATTGTTTTAGATATAACAAATGTATTTATTTATAATTTCTAATAAAATTTTATCATCATATATTAAGTTTAAATTATTACTTCAATAGTTATATATATTTCTTCAAAACTTGTTATAGAGACTCACATCGACTTCTTCTTTTATTGTAAAGACTAGCAATCATTTTCTGATTATTATGGCCATAATTTGGACCTTACGGTAAAGAATTTCCCACGTATGGGTCCTGGTTTTTTGGCTGAAGAAACAGCATTGGAAGAGATAGTAGTTGGATTCAAAGGAGTCCGGCTGCGATATTTTAAGTGAGCTCTTCTTGCGAATAGACCTCTTGGTTCTTTTACGTGTCTGATGCACTGGAGACAAGTTCCTTGGTAGAACAAGTACTGAGCACCCCGAGTTCCCATAGCAATCCCACTTTGCCGAGTGCCAGGCATGGATGCATTTATACGTTCTATGGTTTGACACGGTCGCCGGGGGAAGTGCTCTGGCTAGGATTCGAACCCCAGACCTCCCGAACGCAAAACGGACACTCTAACACTGAGCTATTGCGTTGGTTATTGTGCTTGTTATTACACATGTCGCTTTAAGAAACACTACAATTGCTTACTTATATCTAGAAATTAAGATTATTACCTTTATCTTGTGACGGCGATGTCGCTACATTAACGCTGTCAGATATGCTAATGAAGAAAAAACTAAAATACCCGCACCTAATTAAATGTAACCGTGATAAACAACAATATCAAGAACAAAAAGATCAAAAAATCATTTGATATTAACAACCAAGGCAGGCAGTTGTTCTGATAAACAATTAGTTTCAGGTTTGAAAGTATATCCTTTTTTGGAAACCCAAAATTAAAAAGGGCGTGTTATTTTGGAGGTAAAGTACATCCCAATAACTTCGTCGATCTCAAAAAAAGTGTGTGTGTGTGTGTGTGTGTGTGGTGGGGGGGGGGGGTCATAGTGGGCCTCTAGCTTATCTCCAACGCAGGAGATTTCACACATGGGCCGTATTCGTAAAGCTCCTTAGTATTGGCTCCATTAGTATTAACGATTTTATAAAAACAATCTTAGAAGATTTATTCTAGACTAAGTGTAAGAATTATTTTCCTTAAAAACTAAGGAACTTTATGAATTCGGCCCCAGATCTCTCCGCCACTGTGAGTTGCAGCTATACCACGGAAAATCAATAACGCGACTTTAGTACATACCATGGCAACTCAGTATGGCAGTAATTGATGTGAAAATGCGGAAAAATGTGCCGGCCCCGGTGACTGAGTGGTTACAACGGCTGCATTGGAAGCGGGAGGTCGTAGGTTTGATCTCCGACCGCGACACACCAAAGTCGTTTATTGGTGCTGGTAGCTCTCTGCTTGACGCAAGTACGAATGTATAAGTAAAGGGTAGTTTCAAGATTTGTTGACCCGGTGTCAGGACAATGTGTCTAGATGTGGTATTATTGTGTCTGTCTCATTTAGATAAAATACCAAAAAGGAATTACACAAAATAAGGTCATTGGGGTGTTAAGATGACACACTTTATTACATTTGGTTATACAATCACCGGTTGTTTCAACAACAAAAAAACAACTCTGAACTGTGTGTGTGTGTTTGGCTTGCGGTCACGGCCGCAACCCATTATACTACTTCATTTTATGATTTCCCTTATCATCGTTCTTAGAACATTTCGGACATGTTGCATTTGGCAGATAGACTAGATATTAAGATAAAATGAATAAAATTGTTGGAAGGAACAAACATCCAGTTGCCGTGCGTTTAATGAAGTCGACCGTTAGCTATAGCGATTTGGTACCCTGCTTACATTCTATATATTGTGATAAAACAGGCGTTCACCCACTGTAACGTTTACTGAACACGCTACAGAAACATGGACTCGAAGGTTAAATGGGGAGGATTCGCCCGATGCAACTTCGATCCTCTGTGGTCAGCAATTGACTGCTTGTTCTAGTACAGTAACTGTGCTTTGATTTTTAGCAAAATATATAACCGGACACCATTTCTTCTTATAAGCCCAAACAGTATATCGAATCTGTTCATATACGGCGCACAGTATCAATCAAAACTTGCAAAAAGGTGTCAAAAATTTCTTGAAAGCTAATAGGAAGGCTTGCCCAGTTTATTATTAGCTGGTCTGTCCAAAGCATTAGTTGCTTAACCACCAACTGTTTTGTTCAAGTCTTGGCCCAAATATAATAACTAAGTACCGTCGAGTGGATTATGAAACTTACGTGTTCACGGTTTCGACCTCACCTGAGGGCATAATAAGAATGTCAAACAACACAATCGCATTTCCGGTCATACTCGGCGAATTCCGCCACTCTACGTGACCGTGGCGAAAATCGGTTCGTAAACTCTCGAGAGTTTTTGGGCACCTTCGTCTCTGTTCATGACCTGTTGAATGACTCGTACGTGTATCTCTTTTTTATTGTTCTTGTCTTATGATAACTTTCCCCTTCCATCACTACCCCCCCCCCCTTTCCCAGTCTTTGACTTGTACAGTAAAACCTGACTTAAGCGGTCAGTCAAGGGAACAAGAGAAAGTGACTGCTAAACGGAGGTGGCCGCGAAATGAGTGTTTACTATATAACAATATGTTATAGTTTTGAAACTGACCGCCGAATGCTACTACAAGTTCAACTATATATTATGATGTTGTTTTATGTGGCCCGTGATAGCACTTTTGTGCGTTTGTTATTGATCGTATTCTATTCGATTCTGTGTACGCCTCTTAAAAATATAAGTCAAAAGAAATCTAATGTGCTTCGTAAATTGAATCATCTACACGAAAAACTGATTCTAGAATTAAAAAAAAGTTAAGCGTTATTCTATATAGAAGCATCTAAGGATAGGCCATCGTCGAATACCCCCGGCTGACTTATTCCGTTTCACTACATGACCAAATTTAGCCGTAATATCCCACGGCCTATAGATGATCTATCGATCGACCGTGGGATATTCGACGATGAGGAAAGGCTAGTCAGGGTTTAGTCAAATTCATAAATTCTCGTCCTGTTAAAGCATTCTTCAAGTCTTTTTTGTATATTCTGGAGTTCATGCGAAATCTTTTTATTGGACAGTCTTGAAAACATGCTTTACGACAAGATATATAACCCGGGAAGGGTAAGATCAATGGCAAAATAACACGAACGTTTTTTATTCATTAGACGCTTGCATAACAAAACACTCACAAGATCAATAATCTTTTAGACGATACAGACCATAATATTCCGTCGACTGTAAAGCATCATTGTCATCATCTCAAGTCTGTATACATTACAAAAAGTACCCTCACTGGTGTCCATGACTTCGTTAAAAGGCTGCAATCAATTTCGATAAAGGGGAAATACTTTTATTTTTAGATGTTTGTGTTGAATTGCGTTCAGAACACCAGCCCCGTGAATAAAAAAAACTGCGGCATTCTCGTATTACAATAATGCGAGAGCTAAGAAATTTCATTAAAATTCGAATTCCTAAATGAGAAAAAAAGATCCCTTTTTTAAACGTAAACAGGGTCTAAATAACTTACTGGACAAGGGCAAATTATCAGGATTATCCCTGAAGTGTTTTTGACAATGCAGTATTCATAAACCTAAGAACCTGACATTCGTTTTCACCTCGTACAATCATTAAAAAAAATAATAATACAGCTTGCCAAAAAGCTCATTTAAGCAAGTAACTTTCCATGACTCATTTAATAAAAGGACCAATATAGATATAAAGGTTCGCTTCGAAGGTCGTGAGAATGTAGTACACCGGTTCATGACCGATAAAGAGGACAACTTTTACCTATTACTATGCTGGTTATGGTGTTTACGAGCGTGAAAGTTAATTTCAGATCTACGTATCATTTCATTATTGGTGAATTTTGCAATTTACTGGCAAATTATAGTTGCAATATTAGTTTTTTTTTTTTTTCATGTGGACACCAACTATAATTTAAAAACATCGACCATTTTAAACGGAAAAAAACGAGGAGGTCATTTGAAAACGTCTTTTAGTTCCCAGGGGGAGAAATGTTAAATCTTGGGAGGGCATTTCACATTGTGCCCATGTTATGTAAAAAAAAAAACAAACTGTAAACGATTTTCGTGAGCCGCTTCGCCTCGCTTGGGTTAATCTCCATATTAAAAAAAGAGCTATATGATATATAAAAATTGCATTATTTGGATGTAGATGCGACAACTACAACTACAACAGCAACAGCAAATTTCAAAGCTTTATCTTTCGAAATACACTGACACAAACTTTCGAGCCCTGTAGTGGACTAGGACGAGGCTAATATTTAATGTTTTCCCTTTACTGTATTAAGTTCGAAATACGTATAAAATCGGCAATGATGTTTACAAATTAACAATTAAAAAACGTAAAATAATTGCTGTATAAAAACTAGTATTTATTTTTTTAACATGTCTCCTCTGTGCTTCCGTAAAATATTCTTCTACGTCTACCTGATATTGTTTTGTTTAACGTTATGTGAATCACGCCACCTGAGAGGGTTTGAAAGATAAGGTCGAACTCTTTCGAAATCAAATTTAAGGTAATTCCATCCCCCTTTACATAATAAAAACGATCGTTCAAATGATTAAAAAGACTTCAGTGCAAATGCAAGCATTCATTAACTTGGAGTTATGTGTTCTTTTGCTCAAAGTCTTTACTATAAAATTTCCATGGTCACTTGATGGACCAATGATCACCATTTAATGATGGATGGATTACCTTAAACGAGAAACCTATAAATAAATAAATGGAGCAGTTAATGACAAACAAATAACAGAAAACACGTTTAGCATAGCGGCGAAAAAACTGAGGTATGTTACAAAGTTATAATTTGTTATGTTCACATTTTTCACAAGCGGTAGTAAGTTTTATATCGCCGAGCATATTTGTATTTATTTTATTTATTTTTTTGGTTGGGTTTTACGTCCCACCGACAGTATTTTAGTTATGATGAGACTATATCTACTTGAGACAGATAAAGTGCTGCCACACTGCAGTATCACGCCGTAGACATTTGGCTTGAAACCACACCCTGTCACTTTTTTTGCCACCTGGGACTACCTCTATATGATGAGCGCTAAACATGGGAACTATTAATACTTGAACCATTTTTTATAACTTTGGTATGTCGCTGCAGGGAATCGAACCCACGACCTCCCGCTCCCGAGGCGATGTTCTAACCACTCGGCCACCGGCAATAAAGCAGTAGCAATATGCCCAACATTATTGTATAAATTACATTTAGTGCTAAATAGATACTAAACATGAACTATGAATCAACATCTATTAAATCATTAATTTTCGATGGACACTAATTTCATCGATTTCGTCGAGGGTTATATCCACGAATACTAATCCCCACGAAAACTTGTCTCTAATATAGGCCTCACGTTTTCTAGAATACAGATCCACGAATAAATGTACCCACGAAATTCCCTAATTTGATTAATTGCTTGGTTGTTCTTTTTTTTAGCATGATATATCTATATAATTTATAAATAATATTTACAATTATGAAATAACAATAACAATGGTGACACACATAGTTCGATACCGTGTATGCAAAATTGATTTACTTTGGGAGAAAAATTTTTTTTTTCCAAATTCTATTACATCTATAATTATATTTTTCTTCAGTGTCTGTGGAATCTGCAGCGATTATGATGTTCTGCGTACTTTACGTTGCTATAGCAACGTCCTTGACCTTTGACTTATGCCTTGCTGACGTCACGGACGCTCAACGCGAGATTCTCCTGGCGGGCCTGAGTAACGTGGAATATGAGACAATCGATCAGCCTGCTATGGTGGACATTGGTGCCATTCCAACATGGCTAAATGGTAAGTGCATCTCAGCTTCTACGGTGGCTTGTTTGGGTCATATCCACTGATAAAACTTGACGAAATAATCCAACTTAATACGAACTTAAGGTTATTTTTCGTTTATCGTTTAAGCATTAGGAATATTTATTTTTTCTTTCGTTTAGGAGGGGGTTGGGGTGGGGAAGAGGGATTGGGATATATAGGTTCCCAAGCTGCCAGGAAATCTTGATCCCGTGATAACGTAAAAAACGTACGTTACGTTGCCAAAACTTGGTGTGTGAATAAATACCAATATGGAGATTGTGAACGTCACCTTGTTTTGATCCTCAAATTGACAGATCTAGTAATGGGATTGTTAGAAATATGGCTTTAACATATGGATCCTTTGATAACTCGATAAGAATATCAACTAGTTTAAAGAAAGTTAGTATATAAATGGATGACAAAATGGATTATTATGCATCTCACCAGAAAGATTTTTGTTGGAAAAAAAGTAAATGAATTTTGTTAATGTAGTCTTAAATATGATGGAATATATGGATGTAATTGTTTATCCTAATTTGATTGAAATATTACTTAGAATTAAGTATTGTTGGTGGACTTGGAGCAAAAATGTTATAGGGCTAAACGAGTGACTGGAGAAATACCTTTTGAAAAATACTTTCCACACCATGTCGTCTACCCACACAATATTTCTCCAACGTCGGAACCCAAGTTTTCTCAATACGCTTTGCTTCTTAATCGACCGTTAATTATCTGATTGGCAAAATTTCGTACTCATGAATTATGGCATTTCAAATGAAACGGCGCATTGCATGTAGATGTTCAGATTTTTAAAGTCAGCTTTTTCCTTTAAATATCTTCAATGAAGAGTAATCGAAATGCAATGGGTCCTTTCACTGGTCAACAAGCAGCTGATTAATATTTATAAAAAACAAAGTATTACCAGTTGCAAAACATATGGTATATAAGGTAGTGATACGTAACAGACTAAAGTCAAACCTGTCTTGATCGTTCATTCAAGAGAACAAGAGAAAGTGACCGCTTAACAGAGGTGGCGCTAAAGGAAGGTTAAAATAAAATAAAATATTAGTTTAGTAATATTAAACTGACCGCTAAATACAAGTTGACCGCAGATGGACGCAAATACAGGTTGAACTGTTGAGTTTACCCCAGCTTTACCTTAATGTTACAAATTCTTGATTTGATGATTTTACGACTAGCATAAATATTTATAATATACAGAGCTAATAAACCGTTTAATTAGTACGGGCAGAATATAATATACCGTGTAAGGTTCGGACACACTCTTTATGATGTTATTTATCAAGTTATGCCCAGTAGAAAGAGATGTATTAACTTATGATTGATAGCATGCTAACCAGACATCACAGGCTTTTCACAGCTTTGTTATCCAACAGCGATTGCTGCGAATGATCATTGTAGGTGTTTGTTATTGCTTGATTAACACAATATTTCCGTTGTAATATGCCTTATCTGTAAAGGATTTAGAAAACCTGTTCGAAAATCCTCGAGTACATTCGTACAAGGAAGACCTTTAAGTCTTCAAATAAAGGACGACCTTAATCACAAATGCAATTTAAGGTAATCAATCCATCATTATTATAATCTTGGTCCTTCAAAGGCTTAAATACTTCAGTGCAGATGCAAGCATCCATTGACTTGGAATTATAGGCTATTTTGCTAATAATCATAAAGGCTTGCATTTACTATGAAATTCCTATGATAACTTGATGTTAATTTAATGATGAATTACCTAAGCCAGCTTTGAATGAAAAACTATCATTAATTCTGATAAAGAGTATAATTATTTTTCAATAATTAAATATGTAGTTTTTTTTCTCGGGTGTCAGAACATCGCGGTTTTTCGAAAATGTCATATCCATTCTGTTTTCGAATAAGTATAGGTTAGTTCATAGTTGTATTTAACTACACGATATAGTCACGAGGGCGGAGCCCGAGTGACTATGTCGTGTAGTTAAATACAACCATGAACTAAGCTATTTAGCACATGGTATTTTCTCCACTTGCGACAAAACGTCACAAAAGTGTGAGTTATGTGGTTGCATAGTCAACCATTGATTTTAGTGTGGACTACGGGTTATAGTCAACGGTGACTATGTACAAATACTAGCATCTGATTGGACGAGAGGAAAATGCCATGTGCTAAAAACAAATACTAGCATCTGATTGGACGAGAGGAAAATACCATGTGCTAAATGCACTTATAATCAATCCAGTCCCATACATTCAACCATCTATTAACCTTTTTTTAAAACTTCTAGGTAATTTCATGCGTCACGCTTGTGGTTCTTTCGGGATGACGTCACAAAGAAATTTAAACGAACCGAATTATATCATGCATCTGTTCGACTGCCTCGAAATGGGCTCCAAGTTCCGGTTGGAAAATGGTGACGTCACATTTACGAACAGGTCAGATGTTATTCATTTATGCAAAAATGTATTTTTATCGTGAAAAACGATACATTTTTGATTTTTAGTAATCTTCAGAGTCAACTACTTTTTTCTTCTTTTTATTCTAATATTATTTTGTTTCTACTAACTCGACCGACCCTATTTCTTTAATATGGACCTTAACCTAATTTCTAGCATTCGGGTTTCTGCTATCTTAGATAGTATTTATTTTAAACTCTGTCCCACTATCTCCACTGTATAATCCTGTCAAGAAATAAGGTCAATACCTTCTAAACTCTCACGTTAAAATTTATCAGAGTGTATACAATAGTTACAGTGACATATCTGTTACCTCATTACTGACTGGAGTGAGGGCAGCGGTCGGGTGAATTCGACCACCGACGTCACTAGGCTTCGAGCTGAAGGGCAAAAAAAACTCTGTGTCAACCCACTTTTAAATGATCTATTAACTCAATATACAACTCGAGTTTTTAGCATGGAAAATATTTGGGCTCTGCATGATTTCCCATCCAGTGCTTACACACAGTACCACGAATAAAACAGTGTGTAACTTTGTGTAAACAATGTCAACCGATGACTACCTATTATTCCAGTGTAGTTATTAATAGAAAGTTCCATTGTTTCTACGTCACTCAGTACGCATGTGCAGTAGCAGGAGGGGTAGTTTAGATAGAAGTACACTGTTTATTCATATTGACATTGTAGTATGTGTTATTGTGATCACCTTGCATTGATGTTATTTTTTTATATTACTTTTATCTGTAATAGCAATCTATTTAGATATTTAAAAGCAAAATCTGATATTCAAAAATACTTAAACCAACAACTGCATGTACGGTAAAACAGCAACAAAATGCTAGTAGCTGAAAATCAAACAGTAACATATGCGTTTGGCTTCAGCATTAATTTATGAATTCACTTGCTTTGTTTTTAAGAAACAAATACTATTTCTTTGACACACCTTTTTTTTCGTCTGCAGATTTTACGACACTGTCACGGAAGACATCTACAACTTTTACGGCAGAGACATGAATAAATCCAGTGTGTTTCGCACAGGAACATATTCAACATCCGTACGTGCAACTTTAATAAACCCATATCTGGCAGCTCATTTTTTTTTTTTTTTTGTTGATTTTTCTTCTTTTTTTTAGATTTAACGTCCATCCAGTAGAATTACAGTCAGTTTTAAAGACCTGTGTCTAAATGAGACAAATATAATATAGTACGGCCTCACTTCGACAAAAAAAAAAAGAAAAGAAAAAAAAAATGTTCTCAAATGACAATTATTGTGTTGATGGAATGTTAAACAAACCCAAACAAATAGACCAAACACTGAAATACATCTCACCTGCAGAACGCTAGTCAGGTGGATCGGTGGGCACAAAATATGACGAAGTCACAGAAAGTAGTGGAAGTACCGCACGTGAGCTGGTGGCAGATCGGAAACGAGGCTGTCGCCATGTCAGAATCACCGATAGGTCTGTTTATTTATTTATTTAATATTTTTTTGTCTGTTAGTGTGTTTCTTTTTATTTTTATTAATTCACCGTCGACACGACGGCAGATAAGTCCAATAGCGATGTCAGGCTAATGTCAGATGCCGTAAGACCACACAGGTACGGAGGCAGCGCCCCGATCAACAGAAGACCAACTGGAATGCTCACATAAAATATCCGACTTCCCAGACAGGGATTTGAACCTCTAAGCAGGGAAGGGCCAAATGATAATATAGACCATTTCACTCCAATATGAGACTTAAACCTACGTAAAATCAACGAACACCCTCCAAACACTTAATCTTCATGCTGGTGTAAAGCTTCACACATTGTTCAGTGGGGTCGAGAGATTTGCATACACATACACCAGTCACTGATTGGTCAGTGAAGTCAGCGAATTATACCGAGTTTTACCGAACCCCTGGTGAAATGGTCTATGTTATCGGTACTGTAATCACTCGGGAACATATTTCTTCGTTTTATTGATTCATAGATTTAAATCTAAATTTGACAAATAAATAATTATTTTAATAAATTTATTTATTTATTCATTCATTTATTAAAGCCAGTCAATCAATTTTGGCCACTATTTACCATCACCTCGACTCGGCGGCCTCTTAATTATGTTCCCTTCACCGGTCTCTTGGGATAGGTTTGTTCTATGTCTTTTGTCTATTTTCTAGGTGTTATTCTCGATCCAAACTCAGTAAAGATCAAAGGTCATATTCCATTACAATGATGACGTATTTGGCGAGACGCTTGGCCACTCGAGTTTCAATAACCCCGCTCACGAACACACGGACCCAGACGGCACGCTCTGGAGCACTTCCGGTGTCATGGCCTTCACCTCACCCACTACACTAACTGCTAAGTACTCACATTTACATGTTAATCAGGTCATCCTTGCAAAATCAGTTGTTAGCACTTGCCCGAATTCGCACTTTATTCGGGTTTTTAGTAGGTTTTGATATTATATTCCAAGATTGCTCAAATCAGAAACTTTCGTATTTTTCTCCACTCTCTTGCATTCATGTTAGCTTTTTTGTCCAATAGCAATCAAACTTTTTTTTGTCTAGGCACACAAGGTTGAAAACAAAGAGGCAGTTTTGTTTTAATGTGTTTTTTACGGAAGCACCGAGAGGACCTGGTGTTTTTTTAGTTATTATCTCGTGGCCACGGGATAGTAACTAAGAAAAAAACGAAAAACAAATCTAGCCAACCGCTTTATTAAAATGTTATAGGTTGCAGAAATTTTATTTGAAAGATAGGCAAACACGCTATTTCTTAATGATGGCCTTAAGCTATATATGTTTCGTTCATGTATTATGTTTGAATATATATATGTCATATTCAGTTAATAATGTAATTTAGAAATTTGGCATTCATTTGCTCTAAGACTTATTGTTCAAAATATCAAGTGGGTGCTATTTTCTTAAGTCTGACTTGAATATTAGGATTTGATCGGAATCAGATACAATGTGCAAAAACATTAGCAGTTCTACTCAAGTTCCCCGGGTAAATGCACCACTGTTGCTAAGCAACTTGAATCATTTAACCAGTGAAACCTGACTAGTCTCTTCCGCCACTGCAACCCTGAGTACAATGAGATGTCGGCTGCCGGCCTCGTATGCTCAATGTGTTCTTCGTTTACCGGCTGACACAAGACGACCAGGGGTTAAAGTTCGTCTGGCGACCACAGTTCAGGGGTTAAAAGTTTGGCGAAAAAAAGTTGTTTGTTTCCACTAACATCGAAAAAAAAAATAAGGTCGGTAGGTCGGTTGAACTCTTTTTATATTTAACTTTTGTTTCCATTTTTACCTTATTTTTTTTTTTAGAGGAATTGACGAATAACAGCGTTTTGCAACCGTAATAGCCCGAATGCTTCGAAAGAAGTTTAAGGTCGGTACAAAACAATAGGGTCGGTTAGTGGAAACAAGTATCTTTTTTATTACGCCTTATTACTGGAACATGATTTTTATGCCCACTGACAGTTGCATGCTGCCCCGACCGTTGTTATAAGTGTGTCCAACAGCAAAAAAAAAAAAAAAAATAAATGAATACTGCGTGGTTATAATCCCCTATTCATCCATTCATTTTTCTTTTTTTATTCTCAGGCGTGTTCTGTATAAAGTCGGAGCAGACAGAGTCCGGAAATCTGTCGCCGAATACACTTACGGGGATATTGATTTAACCCGCTGCCATGGTCACGCAAGATACCCTGATATGGACGTTAGGCTAGGATATCTACATTCATTTGCTTACACTGAAAATTACATGATACTGCCAGAGGCCGGATATATGATGGATCCCTGTTTTTATGGTGAAGCTGTTGTTGTTTTTTTCTTTAATTATTGAATAAACAAATCATAAAATTAAAAAAAAATATAACAAAAAATCAAAGGATTGAGAGTCCTATGCGTTAAGCATAAACTGGAACAGTAAAGGAGTGTCTTGTAATATGGAACTGTTTTATTGATTTTCCTCATCAAATAGATATTGTAGCTAATACATTATTTGCTGTGAATGCCGAATATTTTTAATGAACGACATAATTCTATTTGCCACAAACCTATTAGATTTACATGCCAGAGGTTCTCGAGTTGCTGCACCAGTCTCCACGCAGTGTTCTGATATTTTTGAGGAACGATTTAAAAGGATGTGTTTGTTTTATTTATTTCAGCTCATTACGATTCCCACGCGCCGTTCTTCCCACAAGGCTTTTCTTTCGAGAAACATGGGTTTTCGCGATTGATTGTCATCAGGAAATCGGACGGAGCAGTAATTCCGGATGATAAAAACACAACCTTTCTTTGTTACACATCAGGTATAAATTAAGAGAGATGCAGCTGGATGTTTTCTATTTTTGCTAAGTATCCAAACTTAAATAATTATAAATATTAGATAAGATGTCTATTAGAATTAAGAAAAAAAAAAAATTAAAAAAGACAAATACATTAATCACCCCAGAGAAAACAATTTTACAAATGTGCTTATTTTGAAATGTAATCTTATTTCCTTCTATCTCCCTAAAACTTATTTATACGACATTGAAAGACGCAAGTTTCCTTCCTCATGTTGTAACATATAAATCTTCGGGTATGTCCGGGCTATTCCGGAAACAGCGAAAACCACCGAAGATTACAGGACCTTTTTTGTTCCTAGCTCGGGTCGTTCGAAGACGGGAACCAGATTCACATGGACATGCTGATGTACGGGGACTCAGGCATTTATGATAGTACTACATTCGTCGACAGTCTTCTCCTGAACGTACGTTATAATCAGTCAGTCAGTCAGTCAGTCAGTCAAACGTTCTTATATATATATTTTGGGTGAAGTTACTTCGATGCATGTTTGTTCAGTAATCTGCAATATATTTCAATGATTTTTTTTCTTTCTTTTTTTTTTCTTTCTTTTTTTAAACTGAATCAGGGGAATTATATGCCGTAGAGATATTGATGTTATACATTATGTTTACACTCCCACACGAAGAATATTGTATCTGCCAGTACACAAATAATGAGAGAATGTCTCTCAAAACCTTTTTATTTGAATATTCCGATGCTTTAAATTAAATGTTTTTGGTTCCTAGTTGATTTTTTAAAAAATCTTTTACTAATTTCTAATGACAAAATTCAAAGCAGTTTTGATTTTTTTTTCTTTATCAGAACGACTACGTCACCAATGTTACCCGGATTACTATCAACATGTCTGATTGGTCGGCCAGTTTCCGAAATCTCCGCCAGGGGGCGCCGTCAGCTTTCGAAATGTCCAATATAAACTATGCTTACAACGGACGTAAATACACGTACGGTTACATGGTGAAAAACTTCGATCTTCTAAGACCCAATGCACTGACAAAGGTATGGGTTTAGCTTTTAAACCGAACCCGGTGGTCGGGTGGTTGGAGCTTAAGCGCCGTCATTGAGGTCGTGGAATGTCTTTAAAATTATAAACTGGTATTTGTGTTTGACATGCATGCACTTAGCATTTAAAAGGGTAGTAACCAAATTGGTTGGTCCGGTGTCAGGTTAATGTGACTATGTAAAGTATCATGCCACATTTCTACGGTGTGATACTGCAGTGTGGAAACATTATTATGTATCTAAAGCCGAGATATGATATACTGTAGATATAATGCTAATTTTCGAAATATATCTTAGCTTTATTGATTAAGTATTCAAAATTTCTATCTAGTCTTTATTAATATATTGGAAGTCAGGATTGTAAATGACCCAGTTCTGTAGACAAAACAACTGCAAGTAGTTGACAATCTTCTCACTCTAATGAGATACGGTATAATAAGAATTTCCTCTATTCTGTTATATACATGTAGTTCTATACCGAAAAGAAAAGAAACGCAGAGCACGGTAAAGAAAATATATTTTGTTTCATATACCGGTTTCATTTTAGCAAATATTACTTATATATCCACTAAATTACAATGTGTATGTGAGAATTCATTTATTCATTTGTTTATTTTACATCTTGAGGTAAAGGGGTGGATTTTACTATCGATGACGTCATAATCCCCCACCTGACAAACTAACGAAATATTCGGATGTTCTTAAATTACACATTTAAAAATTATCCGTTAAACCATTACCTTTTTATATTACTAAAGGACTATGGCCATCTGAAATATTATACTCCAATATCATGCTTATGAGAATACCAATTCAGATTCAAGATCCATTGTTTGAAGACTAGTTTGCTCTAGTCTATAAGGCTTGCATTTACTGTAAGATTCCCACAATCCCTTGATTAACCCTGATCACAACTTAATGTTGGACGGATTACCTTAATATCTGTATATATAAACTTCGATTGTCAGAGGAACGATTAATGATACTATCCAAATGCCAGTTTTATACAAATGGGAAAAATGGCAGGCTTCTATGTAATATAATGATATATAATATAAATATAATAATATAATCTCGTTTTTAACCACTCGATTAGCCGAATATTTCCTTGTTCCCGGTTTTCGAAATTCGCAGTGTTACTGTATAAGTTACATTAATCATAATATCACGTATAAGTTGTTCTAACGGGATGTACTTTGCACCGCCTATAGTTGAACGTTGACACCGGTTTGGAGACAGACTACACGTTTCCGGTAGGGATGTTTGTTCAGGAACCCCAGTTTATACCACGCCCAGGGGCTGTCACGGAAGATGACGGTGTCTTGATAGCGCAAGGGGTGGACGGAAGGAAGAAAAAAGGTGATTTTACTTTTGATTTTAGTTACCATAGATACGAAGAGAAAACACACCATGATCATCTCGAGTTATTGAGTAAGTTAGAACAGATATTGTTGCTGTTTTTTATGTATTTTTTTTTTTTTTTTAGATCTCGGATTTTTCAGTCCAAATGCGGATTTATGATAAGCTTTACAGGAAATTTACTCTCGGAATCTCGAAACTTTTGATTATCCAAGCCTTTCATTCTTCGGTATAACACAATTTTGTTGTAAAAATATTCACGGTCCAGTACTAGCCAATATGCAATACTGCAAGTGCTAAATTTATACCAGCATTCTCATGAAAATAAATATTAAAAATTTCAAGCCTTCCTTACCGTACTTGACGCACGCACTATGACGTTAGAGGCGCACGTGACTGCCCCGGCTCTAGCATTGCTTGGCATTCACGAACGGTTCGTTACCCACTTTCTTTCTTTCTGTCTGTTTGTTTGTCTGCTTATTAAAATGTTAATAACTGTATGTCTGCATAGCAGTTCGACTCACTGGGAAAGTCCCAGTTTCATCCCTCTGTTCGAAGGTCCAGTCTTTTAATTTAACCTTTTTAATTCTGCAATTGACCTTGCCTCCTTTATCCGACAGGCCTTTACTTTTAACTATCTTACGTTCTACTTCCGATCGACAGTAAACTTCATTTTTTTAATGTGCATACCACAGGTTCTAGTTAGGGACCGTCTGGAATGGACATTCAATATATTGTCACATTTTTAACTTCAATGTGCTGGAAACAAGTTAAAGGGTTCTGCGCACGGGCTCTCTCCCTATGACGAAATAGGATTGATCTCGATTCTTTTAGAACTGATAGTGCGCATGAAGAACAACTTATATAAGATACACGGAAAATGTAATTTATTTCGTTTGACTGACAAGAATTAGAAAGAAACTGATTTCCCTTTGCTGTATGTAGTGTCTACTAGGTGTGACGTTTTGGCACACGATTTGAAAATGCAGATCTGGTGGCAGAACTGCTTTCAAGTCATTCAGCTCTGGAGGAGAGACGTTTGAAATTCGCCTGCTACACACGTTTTTTTTTTTTTTTAATTTATTTAATTCAAATCGACGGACGATTTTGTCTGTTTGATGACATGTTAATAGACAAGGCAGTTTTTATATAGCTGTACTTATATGTATACAGATAAAAATGAAATGTACGCTGATATATAAATGGACAGGGATTTTTTTATATAGCTGTACTTATATGTATACAGATAAATATGAAATGTACGCTGATATATAAATGAACAGGGATTTTTTTATATAGCTGTACTTATATGTATACAGATAAATATGAACTGTACGCTGATATATTCATCAGTCAACGTCCAGGTGCTACGTTTATTTTAATAAAGGTTATTGAATGTTAGTATAGTTTGCTCTTTTATTAAAGACATGTAAGAAGTCAAGGTAATAGACATTCTATGTGAAAACTGAGTAGTCTTTTCTAATTTTGTGTTTGTTTCAGGTTCTACCCATTTCATGTCGGGATGTCACAGTCACCTGATATCGTCGGCTAATCCAGGATCTCGACAAAGACGGCGATTTTATTGTACCATGCCGTTTAAGTCCCACTTTGAAGCGTAATGAATAATAGCTGTTTTACAGAAATTGTTTTTGTATTTTGTCAGTCTATTTGATATTGTGAATACTTCGTAAGGATGAAAAAAATGACTGTAAAACAGATTTTTAAAAAATATGACTAAAATGTTTCGTTTGTCATTTGCATATCTAAGGAAATGAGATTTGCTTTTATAAATTGCATCACAAACGTTACTCAATCAAACCAGGAAAAAGATAATTATATACACACGTACAGGTTCTTACAATGCGTATGACCTTGACATCATGAAAATGACCCTGGAAGTAAACTATATTTTACCTGATTTAGCTAATGCGTACCAAGAAAAAAAACATCAACCCATGATATTCTCACACTTGCACATTAACCATTAAACTTACTTCACAATTCAGAAAAATATTCTTAGAAAAAAAACTTAAATATATTTCTTTTTCGTTGATTGGAGGGAACCTATACCTACCCCTTTCGATGTTATGGGTAGTTTAAACTTTTCAATTTTACGTCGATTGTAAAACAGATTGTAATAAGTTATAATAATCCCTTTCGATGGGACCTGGGTTAGACTAGTACTTGGCGCCTGGGAGGGTCGTGAAAAGTCCTTGCCTTGACAAGATTCAAACCCACAAATTTGGGATCCACAGTCATAAACGTTACCACCTGACCACGGTGCCCTTAGTTCATCAGAATTGGACCAGTACTACATACATGGCAACTTCTTTCAACGTTGTATTCTCCTTTTACATATCGCGAGAGTCCGGATATATCACATTTCTCCTGTGTGTGTGTTTTTTTTGTGTGTGTGAGAGCGCGTGCGTGTGTGTGTAGAGTGGCACCAACAAACAGACTTGACCAAAAACGTACTCTCCTTTTTTTATTCAAATTTATTTTGATTATGGTTATCCAAACAAACATAAAAAGATTACACTATGATACTCTAAACACGCCACATTCAAACTCATCTAGAACAGGCTTCTCTACAACAGTGTAATATATTGCACAATGATTTAATCTAAGACATTTATCAACATACACTTTCAATTTACATATGAATATTACTTTTTTGAACGTTGTATGGTTTCAGCTTACATAAATTATGCTATATGCATCTGGACAAGCGACATACGCCGTTTTGAGCCGACTGAACTATTTGACCCGGCTAGTGCACTCATCTGGTTCAGGCGCTAGCAGAAAAGCTAGACAGCGCATGCCGAATGTGCTGCTCAAATTAGACCGGCGGGTAATGGCGGTAAAGTGATAATGGTATGCATATTTCAGATAACTTTGTGTTAGCCTTAGAAATGAAGAAACACTTACTGCGTATGACCATAATGTTCGTACAAACGTCCCATTTTTTAAATTTAATTGTTGAATTTCAAACAGTTAAAAATCTTTAATTTTCCGAGCATATGCTTGGCTTGCAGGCTGATTAGGTTTTATACTTGTCACACAGATAAGGCATGGCTTACATGGTATAAACAGTCATGTTTAACACAAAAATATTGTCTGTTTAATGTTTTCGCAAAGAAAAAAAATCTACTGTAACATGTAATTTTTGGCGCGATAAAGCGAATATATTGAAAAAATAATACAGATAAGAATGCACCTCAATAAATTGAAAAGAAAATGTTATCACTGTTTCACGTAACAAACGCTTCTATGGAAACGAATATCGCTTGCGATGACACCCAGATTTACAAAAAGGGAAAAGAAAACGCGCACGTGACAGCTCGTGCACTAAGAATCATCCTGCGTGATATCAGTGTTGTCGAATTTCTTGGGCAGGAAGGCCCCACCCTGATGTCTGTAGAAGAGGTAGGTGCCCAGGACCCCGAGGATAAAGAATACGACAAGGAGGGCAACGCCCATGCCCGCCATGGCACCTGGAAATAGACAGATCGTGAAAAGGAATAAAGGATAGTTTGATAACAAATGACTATGCTTTGTGTTGATTGTCAGATGGATGCATACAATTACATATACAAAACGAAAGAACAAATTAATGAATGAACGAATTGATCAATAATGAGGCTTAGCTTTATGGTATTTATACAAAAGCCAATATGGTAAAAAAAAGGGCATCCACCGAGGAGGAAGGATTGATGAAAAATTTCACTACCAATGTGGTATATCTTAGTTATCATATGATAACAGGCACCATAATATCAAGATATTAAATGTGAACATTTAAAGCAGCTCGTCCACAGATGGTCAAAGACTCTCCCTCGATAATGTTGGTGAAGTCTTTGTTCCTGACAAAAATACACGGCTAAGAACTTATTTTTGAACTTTATGTGTGTTTTATAGTTATGAATATCCATACAGAGTCACATGGTCATCCGGGGCATTAGCGTCACGAACGGTATTGAAACAATATTTAGAATTTAAAACCTATTTTTATATTTTCTATGTTCATATGCCGTCACTTGACTGGTCACAATCCACAAGGCTAACCTTGCGAATTCGCTTCCATTAACTTGTAAAGACGCGATGCTTTGGAAAGTGTCACGTGGTTGCGCAAGCAACTGCTTCAGAAATACCGTAAACGCAAAAAGCGTTGTTTTTTTATTTTAATTCAATTTTTATTTATTTATTTTTTAGCCGTGTTTATTTGTCAGGAACAAAGACTTCACCAACATTATCGAGGGAGAGTAGAAAAAACAACAATGTATTTTCATTTCTACTTATCCGTGAACGAGCTGCTTTAAGGGTATTTTCAATATGAAATACGTATAATCGACACAATGATACATTCTTAAACACCCCTTTCCAAATAATTTATTGTTGTAAGTAAAACTTGGGTCGAATGAACAAGAGTTTGCAAAAGTTCGAACCTACCTCCGGAAACCCCGGTTGATGTGACGGAGCCCTTCTGTTGTTGGGTGTAGTAGGCATGCTTTATCACGTGCTGGGTGTTAGTTAGGGAGTAGGGCGTGGCTACCACTGAGAATATCTGAAAAGACACGCCTAGATAGTCACGTGACGCCTCTTACCCATCCTTACATATCTAAAAAATGAATGTAAATTTTAGAAATTACCTTGATAGCCTTTATTCATGGGAAAGCAAATATGTTTTATAAACACAACTAATTATTTTCACAGCTCTACGTGTTGGAAATGTAGTCTTAAATGTGGTTTGGGTTTGTAAAATAATTTTTGCTGTAAATGATCGTATTTCGAAAAGTCAAGGAACCCACATTCGATATATGCGCCTATCTCTTCAGACAAAATTTCTTGTTAAAGAAAATATCTACATATCTATAACTCATTTTTCAGATTAGAGAACGAGAAAAAGTGAGTGTGTGTGGGGGGACGTTGTAAAACATATTTTGATCTGTAAGAACTTTCCAGAGTTAGTTCGTTTAACCATTAATTTAGGTCCACATTTGTTAAATGACATCACAGTACAAGATTTGACAAGGGAAACGTGTTAGGGCAGGTCTGGATTGATTTAATAAGAACTGATAAAAAAAAGTAACGTGGGGCTATACTTACATTAAACTTGTTCTGGTGTTATTCTTTGTCAAAGATATTGAAAAATTACATTAGTTTAACTTTATAATATTTTCCATCATCACTTGTAAAATAAAATAAGATCTTCGGACCACCATCATATACCAAACAAAATTCAATTTAATTTTATTCAGGTAATAAAATCGAAATTTTAAAAGTGAAAAAAAACAAAATACAAATATAGCCATAGAGATGAAAATTATATAAAATGATAATTATGGTATAAATTGTAGCTCTTTTATCTAGGATAACCTATCAAATAGAAACTTGCGCTCATCTCCAATATTTTTATTACTCACGTTAGTGTCTGAGACTCTTAGTCTAATGATGAATTGTCCCCCGTTGATCTGCCGAGAAATGGCTGTAGCCACCGTGTTTAGGTCGTTTTCCGGTTTGGGGTTTTTAACATCACCTTAATAGACAAAATTTACGTTTCTACATGAAATGAAATTAAGTGCACAGACAACAGCAACAGTAATAATAACGAAAAAAAAAAAAAGAAAAAAAAAGAAAACATACAAAACACACACACACACACACTAAACAACCACTGGCGTTTCCGGTTCACGGTTCTCTGGAGCTGAGATGTGGCATCATTGTTTTAGTTATTAAGGTAATCCATCTATCATTAAATTGTGATCATGGTCAATTAAGTGATAGTGGGAATTTTATAGTAAATGCTAGCCTTTAAAGACTTTGAGAAAAAGGAGCCTAAAGCTCCATGCAAGGTCTCTATATATACAGTATTAAGTTTTTGTTGTTGTTGTACTGGGGTTTACCGTCGCTGCGATAGTATTTCAATCATATAGCGACGTCCAACTAATTACAGGTGGAGGAAGACCCCGAGTACACTGAGGTACCCGGGTAGAACCACCGACCTACCGCAAGTCAGCTGGAAGGCTACAGTATTATGATACCCTGCTCCAAGTCAATACGATGCATTACTACGAGATTGAATGAAACCATCACTAAAACCAGAAAATGGAAAATGAGGAATGGGCAAAAAGAAATTAAGACCTTACCAGAGACAGGAGCTTTATCCAGCAGCGTGAAAGATACAATAATATCATTGTTATCTGCATAGTCAATCTGTAAAACGTCAAAACATCACTTTTGTATAAATGACGCCAAGCATAAATGCAAAAACTGACGTCATACATAAGGTTTTGAATTTCGCCCGAAGAGATTTTCAAAAACACAAAGAAATATATGACGTAAACATATACAAGAAAAGACGTCATGACTTTTACTGAGATATTTGACTATAGTTACTGTATTTGTAACTGTCGCTCTGTGTTATACGTAAATGACGCCAAAACGTATATAATTGACGTCAAAAATTAATTGTATTGGTGAAGTAAACAAAACAAACAACAATTTTCATTAAGTCAATTTGTTAAACCAACGCCGAAGGGATCATTTTTCGAGCGGTTAAGCGGACTGAGGACTCTCGTCTTGTACTACCACGATATCGATATAATCATTTCAAAGTGGTCAAGTAAACAACACGTAGTTTGCCACAGGAAAGTCAAATGTATGATTGCATATTTGATTGGTCAGTCACCGTTGGGGGCAGATATTGTATGACCTTCCCAGGCGCAAAGTACTGGTCCATGCAAGGAACTATAATTGAGAAGAAATAAGTTTAACCTACAATTACCTCCGGCCAATTAATATATTTGCCATAACTTTTGCCCCTCTTTTTACGATAACTGCTGATAAAAATTGAAGCTGCATTTGAAATACTTTCAATTTATTTTTCACTATGTTTTCTTTGAAGACAATTTGTTTGAGCTTTGATCTTTACTCTTAAGTTCGTTTTATGTTTGAAATTTCTATTAATAGAAAGCGCCGTATCCCTTGCAAATGCTTATTCCCTCGGCGGCTGTGTTAATCTGAACCAACCAATTGGCTAAAAATTGTGATTATTTTCTCATTTACTCAGTTGCTGCAAACTTTATTCTAAAATATATTTTCAAATTTGATACAATTATTTTCAAAAACAAAATAAACACATTAAAAAAAGTGAAACTGAACCAGTCCTTAAATTTTTGATACTTTTACTTAAATGACATTTATTTGACCTTGAACTGTAAATGCTTGACTTTGACCCTACTGACCTGGATGTTGTTTATCCGTAGACCGGAAGGTTGAAGGCCTTTGACTGACCCCGCTGATGTAATTGCCCGGATGGTAGCGTCCTTGAAGTTCCTCATGTTAGAACTAACAGCTTGACGATAACTTCCTGTCCACGTTAGGAATAAGTACAAGTTATCGTTAATATTCTAAATTTTATGAAATTTATCGCAAGCGGCTCGAAACAGAGCGCTGCGATAAATTCATAAAGTTTAAAATATAAACGATGACAGTACAGTTTTAACACAGGGACTCTAATGTCCCTGCTTGGCAAGATCAAGTATAAAAGAGACATTTCTATTCCTCCTTTAATTATTCATGATTAACATATTGTCAAGATATATACAGACAACATAATCATAGTCTTCTCTTATCTAAGGAAAACAAGGGAGGCAACAAGTTAATCGTGTAGGCTATATATCACCCGATTATCTCCCATTATAAGCACAACTTAATTTCACTGATCATAGATCACAGAAAAGCAGCCTCTATTATAATCTAAATGATTTAAGGTATTTGAACTATCATTGAATCTTTAGCATTTGACGACCTTGATTTCGCTAAAAAATGAAAACATAAAATCTCGTCGGTACAAATCGGAAATATATATGGAGACTGGTTGCCTTCGAATATAAACAGTTAAAAGTTAATATACACTCACTGATGGTTGAAATTTAAACATTTTGGTCAATTTCGGCCGATACTGTACCTTTAAGGCGGAAGCTAAAATCTCTTTTCTGTGTGTAATTGAAGCATTTGCTTATATCGAACTCCCAGATGGGCGGCCTTCTTTCGTCATAGTCGTAAATGTTGTAAACAAAATGGCGACCCTGAATTAATTGATTATGTAAGTAAGTAAGTAATGATTAAAGTAAAATTTAGATATGTAATAGATTTATAAATAAAAATATATAGTAAATAAATAAAAAATATAGTAATAAGTAAATAAAGTATCAGGCAATCAATCATTCAACAATCAATAATCAAGACGACCGCGCCGTAAAGTTGATCTTGGGGTCAAATTGTCAGTTTGTAAGTTGTAAATTTAAACTGGACCATGCATCGAGGGTATCTGAATAGAGCAAATTGACACTTAATGTAAAGTCCTCATTCATCGATGAAAACGGGAGTATAGTCTCCGTTTAACGACCAAGTTTTTAATTGAACATTTAAAAATAACCTACATAAAACGACTAAATTAATATCAAATCGAGATAACTAAATGATAAGTGGTTACATGCAATTATCCTTATGGTAATTGGTCGTATTCACTGCCACGTACTCTCTAAATGATTAATTTCACAACCGTGATTTCTTAGTGAAGAAGAGTTTCAAGCTAATCTAAAATGAAGGAATTTCATTGGATAAAAACTTACGTTGACCACTAAGTGTTTATTGAACTTACGTTTGTGTCAGTCATTGTCATCATCACGGGCATTCCGAACTGCAGTTTGTCCGGTAAGTCCGGGTTGTAATCAGGCTGAAAAATGAGTAGTGATTGAGTATTAATTGAGTAGAGTAATTATTGGGTAGTAAATGAATTGTGACTGGGTATTTATTGAGAAGTTACTGGGTAGTACTGAATTGATTGAGTTTTAATTGAGTAGTAATTGGGTAGAAATTGAATTGTTATTGAGTATTTATTGAGTATGATTGAGATTCAATTCAATAGTGACTGAGTATTAATAGGGTTTTTGAAATTATTGAGCAGCGATTTGAGTATAATTTGAGTTTTTATTTAGTATTATTTGAAGTATGATTGTGATGAAAAAAAGAAATGAGTAATTACTAAGTATTCATTGCGTAGTGTCTGTCATTGAAAAAGAAAAATAGCAGTTACTAAGTATTAATTGAGAAATGTTTGTCATGGAACGGGAAAAAGAAAAAAAAATAGTATTAGTTGAGGAGTCAATATTATATAAAAAAATGAGAATTGACTGAATATTGATTTATGACGGATATGAAATTATAAATTCTACAGGTTTCAGAATGAACGCACAAAGAATTAAGTACGGTCTCAGACTAAAATTTGAGTATCAGACTCAAGTCCCAGGTGATACTCAATTCAATTCAATTCTTTATTTGGCAAAAAAACTTATGGGCATAGCTTGAGACTGAGAATATTGTTACAGTCATTTCTTTAAAGATTCTTGCACTATGTAGAGGGTAATTGTTGATTTCATTGGAATATCATTTATAATTCATCAATATTTCCACGAATAGTGCATTTTACACAGTGGGGAGCCCTAAATTCCTGAAGTCGCACCTTTAAAGCGTTATTCGGTATAAAATAATTTCATTAAATGAAAACAAAGAAATTTATTTCAAGTAGAAATCAAATGATATGTTGTAAAAATAAAGGGAGATAATTTGGGGCTCCATAAATTGAAAAAGTAGTCCCGTTACAAAACAGTGAAAATCAATACAATGACATTCTTCAATGGTTGAATCAATATATAATGCCGTTTTTAATTTATTTATATTTTCCTTTAATCCAACAAAAAACATTGAATAAAAAAGTTTAAAGAACATTAAACAACTACAGTTTAGTTGAGACAACTCGAGGGGTGACAGGGAAATGATTGCAAGAAAATAAGTCCGCTTTGTTTTGAGACCTGAAATTTAACTTGGAATAAGCACGATATTCTAGGAATACCGAAATGATACTGTATACTAAAAACAAATATTTCTAATCATGAACAAGATTACTCAACTCAGTTTTTTTTTTTTTTTTTTTTTTTTTTGTAAATGGAACACGTATCATATTCTTTGAAAATATGATATAAGAGTGGAAAGATATCGTTACATACCGACAGGAAATACCACTCCCACGTGGAATTTACGCTACCATCACTGTTAGGGCGAGTGGCTATCCATACGTCCGTGAGAAGATCTCGCACGGCTTTCTGAAATATATAGACGTTCAATTAGCCGGGGAATGTTTTATTTATTCATATCTTTACACTTTTTTAAATTTTTGCAATCGGATTTTTGTATTATTCAAATTTATTAGTTTAAACTGTAACTTTGTTAAACCATTTAATTAGCGAGCAAATAATGTGAAAAACAACAACAATAATAAAATCACACACACTAAATATCTGACGTAATTAGTTATAAAATTTGATGAATATAAATAATAATGAAGAATAAATAAGGAAACATGTTTGAGAAAATATTTTGTAAGAAACTGTTCAGATTGTTAAAAAAATAATTATAATAACAATAAAAGGGGGCCGAATGGTTAAAGCCGTTACAATGGCACTGGTATACAGTCAAACCTGTCTTAAGCGGTCCGTCAGGGGGACCAGGAGAAAGTGACCGCTTAGCAGAGGTGGGCGTTAAATGAAGATAAGACATATAATTCAATACAATAGTTTTGTATTTCAGAAATGACCGCTAAATGCAGGTTTGCCGATTAATGCAGGTGGCCACTAATGCGGGCTCTGCTGTATATCCCTTGTGCTTAACGCTCAGCATATAAAGGTACTTCCGGGACATATTTGAACAGTTTCAAGATACATGAAATGTAATTAGGTGTGTAACCAAATGTGGTAGCATGACACTAGTCTACGCATTGTGACAGCACTGTATTTGTCTAAGTATAGGTTAGCACATGACATTTTCCTCTCGCCCAATCAGGTGCTGGTATTTGATTGGATGAGAGGAAAATTCCATGTGCTAATGTTGACAGAAATTACAACAATTGGACGTAAAAAATAATTCAAACAACAAAATACTCCACTTACCGTCCCTTCGTAGGTATAGGACGCTCTGTCAAAGTAATAAAACTCCTTAGCGGTTCGAATCCGCACCGTCTGTGCGTCAACCTTTGTGACGTCAAACGTATCACTCGAGATTGAATTCGTTTGACATTGTCCCGTTACTGTGTCAACTATGTAAGCCACACCTGAAATATCCGAATGTGATGACTGTAATTACGTAACATGATTACGTCACGTGATATCACGTGTTGATTTTTTGTATGATCTGCTTGTTGTTTTTTGCAGTGAATGTAACTAAATCTGTTTCTGTACAAATATCTACGCTTATTCATACGATATCAAATGTCTGAGCCCCATAATAGCCATATTCCATATCTTGTCACTGGAGAAGAAAGAAAATGTTGTTTTTTCGGCGTAGCTGTATAATTTCGATTTCAGCTCGCATCTTAAACCAATCAAATGTACGCTAACAGCGGTAAATAATTCTAAGCTGAATAAAAGGACTCCTGATATTGGTTAACGCATCGTTATGGACTATAAAATTACTGTAAATAAGGGGTGCAGCTTGTATATATCATTCAGCTTGGTTATTACTTTTCTTTTTGATGTAAACATGAAAGTGATTTCAGTAAGTTAAATACAATCCTTTTCCATCAATTGAGGAATGCTACTTTGTGAAAATGATTTAAAACAACAAAAAAGAATCCACCGTGTTATGACATGAAACCCCTTAATTACTATGTATATTGAATTCTTCCAGCCTGCCGAGATGCTCTCATTGAAAATTAATTCGCCAAAACCAAAACAACTAATAACGCTTTTATATCATAATTGTCATATGCAATAATGATATGAAAAAATTTTTTTTTGTATTACCGTCTATAAATAAGTATATTTCATAGAAAAAATACTGAACTATTTCTAGAGCGTACTAAATTTGTTGTGCGTCGGTCTTTCGCGCGCTTTTCCTGGGAATGTTCTAGAAGACTGGAAATCT
>CM037791.1:38299599-38349599 GCA_021229015.1 Solen grandis
CTTCATAAAAAAGATAATTATTATTATTTATTATACATTGCGATAAGCACAAGCTTGAGTTCTAACTTTGATCTGCTATATATTATCTAGCTCATATTGTATGTTTCATTTCAGTTCAGGTTTAAATATATTAAAATCATTATTTATTTAGAATCTGTGGTTACAAGTTTCTTATATCGCACAAAATGCTGTCTTTAATAGAAAGAATAAAAACATCAAAGAAACCAACGTTTAGAATATCATGCATTAGGGTTCCACTACTATAACTGTCATAGTAAATTACCTCTATAAACTATAAATTTGCGATCATATATTTCTCTTTTTTTTTTCGTGTAACAAAGTAAATATAAACATATTCATTTATAAGTCGATTTGTATTTCCTTATGCTCTCTCGATTACTTAATCTAGCATACACACTTCATTTTATTAGATATGTTCTTTTTATTCCATATTTTCTCTGTCGCATGATTTGTTCAACATAACAGTCCTCCAAAATCTCTCACACACATATTCCTATAATTGATTAAGTTCTAACCCATTTTATTGTTTTTTTTTTTTCAATTTCTAATACGCCTATTCTTTCTCTCTTTCTCTCTCTCTCTCTCTCTCTCTAATTATTTAATCAATTACGATCATTCAAACGTTCATCCCATTTCTCTTTCTCTATTAAATTATGTAAAAGGCCCAAACACGCGAATTTCTTCTTCACTCTCTCTATCATTCGGAAGACTTCCTTACTTTAAATGATCATGCTCATCACTCTTTAAAACTCTTTACACACAACAACAATTTGTGCATTAAAGAGAACGGCATTTGATTTAAACCGTACATGCCCTGATCGTTTAGAGTTTAATAGTTTAATTTATTTGAATATCAATACCTTTTCAATTCTTGTTCTCATCTTTTATTTTAGTTTTTTTTCCAGACAATGAGAGAAAAGTAGTGTATTTATTTACAATATACCATTTTTAATGTTCCAGTAACCTTATTGAAATGGCGTATCAGTTTTGAATAAGTAAGCTCATAAGATACAACATTGTGTACATAAATAGCTTAGTAACGCAATGCGGCAAATTAAAACATTAAATTAAACATGTCTTTGTTATGAAACTATAAATTGGGATATGTTTTCACAGATATAACTATCTTATTAGGATCAAGTTTACCTCAGGGTAACAGTATAGATAGATAGATAACATGTGCTCAACATTTTTTAGTTGTTGTTTTTTGTCAGTATAAATATAAATAGATACTAACCTGCAGACCCCCAGAATTAAGAAATAATCTATTCCAATATGAATATTGAAACTCTAAAACCAATCCTCTATAAACACCCGTCAGTTCATAGCAGCTCCATACGGCGTTGTCCGTATGGAATTTTATTCAATCTACTAACCAGGAAAGTAAATATGATAATATATAGTTGAAGTTTTAACACACCAACTGAAGCTCAATATATATGCACGTCCCGTCCATTATATACCAGGAAGTTTGTATTATGTTGTGTTATCTTTGAAGTGTTTCTTCATTTATTAGCAATACTTAATTCATATACGAATATGGACAAATAACACACTTTGCTTTTGTTCATCGGTGTAGGTAAAAACCCTTTACATTTATCCGCAGGTCATTCAGTCCCGTTTGCTCTACAATAAACACATCACCAAGAGACTTTAAACGAAGGTCATTTCCCTGTTTTCTTCCTAGTTTCGAAAGCATTTAAACTTGATTATTGTAACTACTAAATATAAAACGATCAAATGCATGATATGTTTATTTGAAAACAACAGTTATATATAATCAAATAAGGACATCAATTTTGTGAACTAATCTGTCGGCTGAAGGAACGGATGGTCGGTCGATCGATTTGTTTGTTGGTCGGTTCATTACTTCCACGATCACAATTAAAAAATGATTGTCCTGAGACCGATCTCAATCTCAGTGAAGGTAGTATCATATGGTATACATTTAGATACCTAATGTAACCGTCTAAGTTTAATTTATCACAAAATAAGATTGATATGTATTATTGTTTTTGCGTTTACAAAATTGATATCTATATCAATGAGAAATCAAATTGTTTATACTCTCTCACTCACCTTTTCTTTGCGTTTTATCCAGATAGACATCAACCCCTACATATAAATATTATATTAAACCCAAATCAATAAATGTAAAACAAATATCTCACAATTTCGGTTTAGTTTGCATCAAATACCTTGAAAGAACATTTCATTTCTTACATTCTCCCTATATCTCTCTTTTTCAACCTCCGTTCATAAATAAATACCTTAGTCTGTAGTGTAGTATTTGCTGTGCACAACTCCTCGAAACGATCATTGTTATTGCTCAATTTTGTAAATTTATAATCATACATTTAAGTACATAAATTCCTGTTTTGCAATTCAAAGATAGTTGCAAATAAAAGTAAGATGTAAACGCCTTCAGTTTACACTAAAATGGTGTTATGATAAGTTTCATCATTTGGTAAATCTACACAAAAGGAAGTGATCTATAGCATATACGATGGTATGACAAATCAAATCCAGAGTGCTCAAATTAGGTGATTGTGGCGCCCATTCATAATCACTTTTAAAAGAAATAAAAGTTTGGCCAAATACTTTCTTTAACCATGCGATTACATCACCGGCTGTGGGGGTTTGTCCCATCTTGATGAAACCATACAGACTCTTTATTCATAAATTTCCTTTGTAATGCTGGTACAAATATTCTTTTCAAGAGATTTAAGTAGTGTCCTTTTTTACTATTTCAACAGTTCCTTCATTATCTTCGAAGAAAAAAATGACCAATTATTCCATTTACAACCATACCATTTCTCAGCATTCAATGGTTTCTGGTTGTAAGAATCAGATTTCTCAGATCCCAAATATCTACATTTCTTTTCTTTTTTTTTTTTTTTGGTAACCTGAGCAGTCGGGTGAAAGTGTGTCTCGTCTGAGAACCAGATGTTATCAACAATATGTATATGTATATCAAATTAGTAAATGGTATTCTACTTGCAATGTCTCTAGGTTTTAATTGCTGAATGACAGAAATAGCGTTAGGTTCAGCTTTAAATCATAATTCAACATTCTGTAGATACCTGTAGAACTCATATAGTTGGTCACCAACGACTTTACATGGAAGGACTTTTGCGGAGTTTTCTCAATGATTGTCTTCACTAGTTTTGTAGTTCCTCCACTTCTCACGGATTTTGGTAAAACGGAAGTATTGTTTCTTCCGTCTTCTATGGACCATGTGTATTCAAATCTGTGTAGAATTCTTTGAATTTGCTTTTTGTCTATCTTTCTCTACTCTGAATATTTTTTTCATAAGTCCATAGTTCTGATTTCAAATGTAGGCGAAATATTTAAAGTAAAACTTCTTTGATATTAAAGATTAACAACTTCAAAAAATTGCTGCTTTGACTGTGCCATCTTGCAAAGGTGTCAAAAATAAATGACATCATCAATGACGTCATAATGTCAACATTTTCCTGTTTTTTATGCATGTTAAAATAGTTCATCCATCTGCTTTATTTTTATGTATAAAACGTAATTATATCAAAAAAATGGTCAAGTAATAGCGTTTGCAATAGGACAACTGGGTATTAATTATCTGTTCAACCATGCATAGTTCATAAAGAAGTTCAAATCTATAAAGCGACTCCACGAACTATTTGAACACCACCAGCATTTAAAACAAAGCACTAAAAACACATCAAACTACTATAATACTAATAATGCATCATTCTACTAGAATATTTTGATAAATAAAATATATAAATTTCAGGAAATTCAAAGATCCATTAGGGCGAATGCTTCAAGATCTCCATATATAGTGAATACTTATTTATGCTCATCAAGAACACCGTGTCGTGTTTAATTTCTTACATTCTCTATAATTTTACATGAATTCTATACTATCTTACAAGAACCCCTTAAACAAATTTTTTAATCCTCCATAATTTGTACATGATTTCTATACTATCCTGCCACATATTGATATTGATATCAATGATTTCTTTACCAAAATACATGAGTTATCTCTTATATTTTTTCTTTATTATATCACATGACTCTTATATTGTTTCACCGATACAGAAGAAGGACAATTTATCTTTGTTTTGAAAATGGAAGCATTGCAAAAAAATTAAACTTCTCAAAGTTTCTAAGTACGAGATATTCTTTAAGATTGAAATTAATTAAACCTTAGCATCATTGCACGAACTGTAGTGATGATCAGATAAGTGTTATATCAACCAAAATTGTAATTCGATCTGTAAAAAAGAGTCACCCCTGTTACACTTTTACCATTTACTCTCTAAATTTTCAGTGTTATTATAGGGTTATCATATTTGATGGAATTGCTAAGTCATTGACATAAAATATGTAGACATATCATGATACATGTTTATTTGAATACGGACTATTTTCTGAAGTTGTACATGTGTGTAAAAATTAACTTTCTAATTAATTCAGTGTAACCACGTAACAATCTCATTTTATTTCGTCGTAAAAAACGATGCAATGTAAATATGATGAGATTTTCTTTAGCCCACTCGATATATGTATAATATACGATTGATTCAAAGGAGCGACTTTGACTTTGTCGTGGACACTGGGCTGTTTATCCATATAATTACTTTGCTATAAAGAATAGTTTAGGTTAAGCTTTCTTAACTACGTACAATTTTTAATCTGATTATCATTTTATTGGCAAATACATGTATATTTACATTTCTCATGTGGATACATTATAAACGACGCAGTTAATGCCGGAAGATCTTATCTAAAAGGAAGAAATAAGTATCCAGAAATTATTATATTTGGCAGATGTCTCCACATCGACAGTGTGCGACTGATTTACAAACGACAACAATAGACGAGTCTCCATGTAAATATCAAGGAAGATAAATAGTTTTAGTCAGATTCACATATCAAGCTAGCCCATAATATTGAGTTATCTGCCCTTGAAGAAGACAAAAAAGAGCAAAAAACTCACTTTCAGAGGCAAATATTAATAATTATTTTGAAATATAATTCTTTATAATCATGGCTAGTTTTAATTTCTCTTCTTTGGCTATACAGAATATAACTGAATTGTGCGCGTATGTCTTTAATGAAACAAAAATAACAGTACACGACTCAAAGTATTTAAAAGCATTTCAGTTTATTTTTGTTTTGTTATTGTTTTGGTTTATGCTTTTTTTTTTCGTTTTTTCTTACAGGCATTTTTTTTTCAATTTTATTTGCACAACAGTACTTGAGACTATAACTAAAAAATTATAAGAATTAAAACAGGGGATTACTGAACTTAACACTAAAGCTGCTTTTTAGCCGAAATTTTAGCCAGATTAAATACTAAATTGTGACTTTTTGAACCCTCAAAGTTTGGCAATTATGTTTTAATGATGATTTAAAATAAATGAGATCAACATTATGCCAACATTAAAAGCATTAGCAACCCGCTAAACGTTTAGGTATTACATAGCACAAAGGATTTTTTTTACAATTTCTTTACTACATGTATATTGATTTAAAATGTATTAGAAAAAAAAATGTGATGATTTCCTTATCTTGAATTCTCAAATATCGGATTTAAAGGTAAGGTTTGGAGAAAATTAGATTATATTCTGTTTTTATTATTAGCCATTTAAAGTATCATTTTATAAAGTATCATTTCATCATCTTACACAGCGTTTAACTTGTTTTTCTAATGAAATTATATTATCGCCGCTTCACCAACTCGATGGAATTTTTATCAAGGCTTTTTCTTTAACATGGACATTAAAACGGCGCCGATAGATTTCTTTAGCTGTATATGCATATATTAAATTTAACAACGTTTGACTCACTTTGGTGATAAACAGTTTGTTTTATTTTAAAGAAACGGGTAAAACATGCAAATATTTTTTTCTTTAAATTTTTTGTAAACAATTTCGATTGCAGAGTATATCTACATAGCAATTCTGTTATGAAACATAAGCGATATAAAACATATCAATTAAAGATTTTAAAAATAGTTTAACAAAATTAGAATTTACTTTTAATGTATAAGACTGAGATAACGTACGTAATGATTTAACAAAACATTGAAACGTAGCAGCTGTTGACCTTAAAGCGGAAATAAATCAATGAAGCAATATGAATATACCTATATGATAGGTCAGTTGACAACATTATTGTAATTGAACGCGACATATATCTATAATTAATGTTTGTTTAACGATTTAAATAAAATGATTAGAATTAAAGTGAGTAAATGAAAAAAAAGGTTTATAAAGAAAGGAGAGCGGCAATCATTCTGTACATAGAAACAATACTATCTAATACAATAAAGTTAAATATTTAAAGTATTTATAAACAAAAAAAGTCGTTCTAGGAATTGGGCATGTGGTATATTATTAGCAAATCATATTAAATTCAAAATTAAATATAAATAAATAATAACGCAGTAATATCATATCGTAAATTCATAGTGCATGGAAAAAATAACTAATTATATATTTACACATATCAGTATCGCTTCTCAGAACAGCATTTGACCGGATCCAACTTTTCTTCTTTTTTTTCAGCTCTTGTTTAAGGTACGAGTTCTTACTTTTGCATTATATCTCATATATAGATGTTTTGTAACCTACATTTACATCATATGCAAAATGAATTGATTATAGCTAAAATATTTTTATATAAAATAATCATAAAATGAAAGAGAAAATATACCATAAATAATCTTACAACAAGGACACAATTTCTTAACTGTCAAAAAAGAATACAGATTTCGAATTCAGAACCAATCAACCACATACAAAAATGACAATGATAAATTCAAAATGACTTAAAAACAACAATAAATGTTTAAAAAATCTATAAAAAAAAAATTGAATGGCGTGTCAACTGTATGAAAATTAAAATCAATTTTCGTTTTAAAATATGACGCCTGGTAGGGTGAACGTCTGAATAAAAATAAAAAATAAACACTTGATAATGTCTCCGATGAAAGTAAGTAACATTCAAATATGTTTATTTAACAATATTGATTTGAGCATATTTTAATTAGGCACCCTTACTTTAAAGAAATGTATCTGAAATATCTCAAGGCTAAACAGTCATGTATGGTTGTTTGGCTATATGTTCATATATGTTTCATATAATAACTTTTGTTCCTTTATTGAGAGTGAGCGGTAAATTGTGTTTTGTATATAGATACATAATGATATTGTGTTTAAGCATATAAAACAATATCATTTTTATTTTTAAGTTCCCCAAAATGTTGCTTAGGGTGTAGCTTAGGACCCGCATCGTGAAGTTATGCCCGCCAATTTACGTTGGTATAGGTATCGTCGACAGAAGCTTGATACGCCACCACACACTCATGACAAAAGATGTACTGTTCCTGGTGGAATATACAAGCGTAGATATAGGTTTTCATGAAAGATTTAAATTGCATCAATTCTAAATTAGGAAACTTTTTCTCCACTTCCGCCATACGTGGTTATATCCCATCAAGTTGTTCTTACATTATATGACCTACTTTATTAACACAAGAAAAGAAATGAAGCTATGATTTATATGTTAAAGCGACATTCATAAAGAATTAAATTTGCAACAAAAAATAATTGTTTCTTTACTTTCACTTTCATGAAATTGGAAACTGTTATTATATGCACTACATGGTATTATACATATCTATGTAAATGCAAATGATAAAATCAAATTATATAAAGAAACAACATTTTTTTATTCTAAAATAGTAATAAAACAATTTGTTTCAGCATTACCTCGCCTGGTATCGCAAAGTGCCGTATTGCTTTTAGCTGCCTGACAGTGTTCATTACGCTTATGTTTTGCTCATATTTAAGCTTCTGGATAAGTAATGCAACGACACAAAACAAACCGCTCCTTTCCGCAGCATTACTGTCAAAACAAATTTTATGATATTTTAAGGTATTTGCATAAATTCATCATTAAAAAAAGTAAAATTGAAATGCGCATCACCAATTTATGACTACAAATACTATCTACTTTTTAATACATTTATTGAATGATAATAAATTGAAGTGATATATAAAGTCTAACTTGATCATTAAGGAATGCTAGCAATACATATTACGTCATCAGAATAACACGTATCTTCATTACTATACATACAGACAATGCAGGAGTATTCCTCCGACGTTCTCTCTTATATCTGTTGTAGTTTTTTCTACTTCAGTAACCATCCGGACAAAGTCTGCAGCATCAGTGGGTACTTGTTCATTGTTCTCCCACAATGTTGGCTGGAAATGGTAAACTGTTTTCTTCTCTCCTACAGGCTGTATTGTGAACACATACATTACAAGAGGCAATGTCTTTTATACTGACGAGAAAACAATGTTATATATTTACAAAATTACATAGCATATATAACACATGTTTTTTTCAATAGTTTCTGAGATTATACGCAATAATCGTTATTTCGTAGTTGTTTATAATTTAAATATCTTTATATTTATGTGATCATTTAATAAGTTCAAATAGATAACAAATAATGTGAAACTCATTGATATTAAATACAGATATCAATATACGTATACATGTAAGAATCGACACAAAGATCTTAACACATTGCACAATTAAAACTGTAAGCAATATATATACTATTATTGGTAATACATGCCTATTTCGAATGATATAAGTTTACTCACCCCTCTTAGATTCGACAACTCTAATGTCCTCATTACATAATAAGCACATGATTTGCTTTGTGTACAACTTAGTGTGTAGTTGCCGACCATCAAGTTCTGGTTAGCTTGTGGAAGATAAATTCCGGTGGTCTGAAGTAAAGCGATGTGTTTGTTGTAGACTCGTTTTAGATTGAATTAAGATGGTTACAAGGATATCATATAATTAAATGATAAAAAATAACATATATAACGTTCAACCTGATGACTCGTCTACCAGCCAACCTTATACTGAAATGGACCGATTAACGCATGACGCATTTTAGTTTAGTTTTTTAATATTCTTTTATTTTTAATATATTGCATTATATCTTTGCTTTGTTTTTAAAACATATTACGCATCTTGAGAAAGAGACATTTATTTGGTAGTATTGTCATCTTATATTTGAACTGAAACCGCATACAATTTCAAAGCATCATATTATAACACGATATTAAAAAATCACTTCATTCAAATGCATGGAATTTTCAACAATGGAAACCTGTTGATGAAGTAAATAAAGTGGTACTTTTCAGAAACAATATCACAACAGGAGGACTTGCCAGTCAACCGGGCATTAAAAAGGTTATAACGGTACAAAGAGGATACAATATAATGTAAAACTGCGTTTTCATGGACTTGTTTAAGTTATTGCATTTTCAGCAAGTCGATAAGTAAATGAAGAAACAAAGTTTTACTTTTTCATGTGGAATATCTGGATCCATTGATACAATGCAGGCGATGTTTTCCTGCATAATCAATCCTACAAAATCCACAAGAGTTTCCGGCAGTGGTGTTTGAGCAACAATGAATTGCTTTTCTTTAATATAACCCTAAAAGGAAACATGTATTTCAACTGAATTAATGTACATGTATTATGAGAATTGCTAGCAGAAGAACCGCAAATGAACATGATTTTAAAAATAAAAAAAACTTTTTATTTAGAATCATTGATCTATATTTCGAATAACATTTTTTTAAAAATGAAGGATATCTAACACTTATTGTGGTATATAACTTACATTGATGAATGTTGCATTGATGTAGTCACCACCTCCAGGCTTTTTTGAGTCAAGTTTGACTCTGTGTCGGTCACCTAAAGCAACGTAGATGTAATCAGAAAACACAGTCTGAATATGATTGAGAAAAGAAGGGCAATGTTGTTAACACATTGTAAGACATTAGGTTGCCTAAACCAAAGTTACCAACTTAAAGAGGTTTTATGCCATACTGTGTTTATTTGCATACAAATTATTTAAAATACAAATACACACTTAAATCGCACTCTGAAATATTTTTTATCACCTTTCATTCTCATATCCTCTTTTTTCGTAGTTTATTTCTATATAAATTGCTTGATCTGCTTGATAAAAATAATGAGGTTAAGTAGCAAAGATATCATTCGAAACCATGTTTGTATATTTTTCTTTTCGGTCACGATGAGGTTATATCGGTATTGTTTAAAAAGCTAAATATCATTATCAATTTAAAGGACGCCGAGCAGATAAAATTTATTTGAGGTATATCTCAAAGTGTGATTAAAATATGATTTGCGAGATCCATCATTTCTGACATAGATTGCGCGCGAGGGTGTGTGTGTACATAATTCATTTTTGACAAAAATGACCATAATTCCATTACTATTTAACTATTGTTTGGCGATTTTCAAATATTAATATTTGAAAATCAGAACCAATATCATATAACCATATGCATAAAATAATCATAAACTAGAGATATACCAGGAACATCAGCTTCTTTGCGGTTCTTTGTTTTGAATCCCCTATTACGTCTTACAGATTCAGCCTCCGTATCCGGTGTTCTCTGGATCACGGCCTGCAGTTGCTGTAACAAAATGATTTACGTATTTGGACACCGTTGATATGAGAATAATTATTTTATTACACTTACTTACGTCCGTGCTAGCACACATACATGAAAATGATTCATAAAGCATCAAAGTGGTAGCCATTTTGTATTTACAGTATAAATATAATCTTGATATCGATGATATTACGTTTGTATATCTGCTTTTGCTAGTTAATATGCATGCTGCAATCCATTCAATAACACTGTGTATTCCA
Source organism: Solen grandis (assembly GCA_021229015.1). Classification (NCBI taxonomy): domain Eukaryota; kingdom Metazoa; phylum Mollusca; class Bivalvia; order Adapedonta; family Solenidae; genus Solen; species Solen grandis. The sequence continues at coordinate 38,310,390 of CM037791.1, forward strand.
TAATTATTCAGCAAATGCATGAATGCATGTTCAATACATTGTGGTGTTATTCATTTTAAACAAAATAATTCTGGACTTATGTCTGTCATTATATGTACATTTTTAAATAACATTTCAAATTTATTTCTATTTCACAGTAATACATTTCATTTTTTTTCTTTCATATCATAATACAACAACAACAAATCCCACGTAGTCTGTCATGGTTTAAAAACAAACATATATAAAACCAGGCGCTATTTCGCCCTTACAAATGGAATAACCTCCCTCATTTTTACATCCGTAAACTAACCCATACCATATGGATGCCTACGATATTATTTAATTTGTTCTTCACATTGTTATTCATATCGTTGTATATGTCACTTAGTCTGTATTTTCACCTTAAACTGTCTCCGCAGTTCATTGCGACCATCTTCTGTAACGGACCATGTCATGTGTTCAGAGGACAACATCTCACTGGGCAACGTCAGTTCATGAACAAGAGCGTAGTGTAGAAACTTGTACTGGTCCTGTTATATATATATACATAGTAAAATAACATTTCAAGTATATTTCTATTTCACAGTAATACGTTTCATTTCATGAAGTAAAAAGAGTTTTGTTTTTCTTGAAAATAAAGTTTATTGAAACTTTCATATCATAATACAACAACAACAAATCCCACGTAATCTGTCATGGTTTAAAAACAAACGTATATAAAACCAGGAGCTATTTCGCCCTTACAAATGGAATAATCTCCCTCATTTATACATCCGTAAACTAACCCATACCATATGGATGCCTACGATATTATTTGATTTGTACTTCATATATATATATATATATATATATATATATATATATATATATATATATATATATATATATAATCACGTTTAACCAATCTTTGTTATACATATAACAATATGGTTTTGGTTTAAATGTATCAGTACTAGAAATAACATCTTTAAACCTTTAATACCAATTATGTCTTTTTAAACAAATGTAGGTTAAATAGAAGTATAAACAAATGATATTCATAAATAATATGATAAACACATACCACATTTTGCACCAAGTTTACCCTTTGACCTCTGATTCCATTTACGCAGCTGTAGACGTCCACGTACTTTTCTTCCAACCCCTCTTGTATCAACATATCAAGTGCAATATACGTTCCTGTCCGTCCAATTCCGGCGCTGAAATTCATTAATTCAATTTATTTAAACGTTTTAAGAGGTTACAAAATATGTTCTCACTTTTGGTATTTATCTACATACATTAAATAAGTCTCGTGTAAAGCCACGTAAGTTTATTACTCTAAACATATTTAAAACGGCAATAATGTCTTATCAATCTGCTTCCTTTTCGCTGTTTTAGTACACCAGTATTGATTTAAACGAAACAAAACTTCTAACACCAAACTATACAGTTGTATATATTTGTCAAACTTACCACGGTTAAGTCATATTGTATGACAAAACGAACCTGCAGTGGATAATTGTTGGTCCATTAAGGCTTGTGGGTAATCCAACAACCTTGTGGCGGAACTCCAGCAATGTTGTAACGTCATGTGGCACACCCCTGTCAGGCCACGCCAAATAGTGGATATGGCAAACACGGCGTCTCTCGCAACCCTTCGAGCATATGTAATGTTTTTGTTCTTAATGTTGAAAGGAAGGAGCGATATATTTTAAAGACAAATATAAGTCGAGGAAAGTTATTGTATAAAACATGAAAAGTTGCATTATAAGGTGTAACCGAGAAAATGACTTGTCTTGTAAGAAAGAAATATATCAAATTTAATAAAAGTAATATAAGAGATACCTTCACTACATCGAGGTTTCTGATGGAGAATTCAGCGTAGTTTGCCTCCGATATCCGATGTACCGTGATATCGCCATATGTTTCACTGTCTGCTTCAGGCCAATACTGCTCACATTTTATTTTCTGAAGCAAAATATCAACGATGTTGTTATAAGTATTCTTGAATAAAATCAACTGCATTTACATGTTTCACGTAAGGTGTTTGGCAAACACAATGAGGCAATGTTGTATGTGTTCTAAAGATGTTATCATTAATTTACTACTACGTTGTATATATCATAATACCCATTCCTTACAAGGTTAGAAAACAATAAAATAGTATTTAAAGGTCGGACATTAAACCGGTTCTTTTTTTATTTAGTTAGTGTTTAACTAGTTTGATACTTTACCTTATTTAATGAACTATACATACTTAAATGTCTTATTGAAAAGATGCAAACGTTATCTTGCGTTGCCAATAAACCAAACGAAGATGTCATGTAAACATACAGGTTCATCATTTTTTAAACCAATAGAGATTGTGTAAATAGTTTATATGGATAAGTAATATTCTCGCATAAGTTAAATTTTTGTGATTGTAAGTTATTTGTCTCACCTCTCCCTCCATTATCCTTGTCAACATTACGATTCTTCCAACGTTTTGTTGCCAAACCATTGTCCAGAACAAGGTGAAATTGTCAGTTGTGGATATCGTAGGTCCTTTAAAAAATTATATTTTTAATACGTTAGGTGTATTTACTTTTTTTTAAATACATAGCACATAGGATAATTTTAATTAACACAGCCTACAGACGAGTCACTTAATAAAGAATGGCAAAATGCTTACAAAATAACACAAAAAAGCACATTTTCGATGCTTGATGCGTATTTCTCATGGAATGTTCAATACTACTTTTATGATTTGTCTCATGTTCAATATTAAAAAAGAGTTCTCGGAACGATACATATGCCGCCCTTCGCTACGCTTCTCCCATTTCCATCGAGGTCACTGTAACCTTGACCTTTGACCAAGTGACCCCAAAATCAATAGGGGTCATCTGATAATCATGACCAATAACTCTGTAAAGTTTAAGAAATGTGGACCCAAGCGACCTCCAGTTATTGATCGGAAAATTTTTGCCTTTACCTTTGCCCAATTGACCCCAAAATCAATAGGGGTCATCTATTAGTCATCACCAATGTGGAATGTGGGCCCAAACGTTCTCCAGTTATTGATCGGAAATCAGTGCTATACCGACGCACCGACCGACCAACGTTCCGACATTTGCAATACAATATGTCCCCTCCTCTTCGAAGGGGGTGGGGTCATAATAAATGTTCTTATAATCAAAATGTACTTACCTAGACAAGCAATATAGTTCTGTGATTGTTGATAGCCCTATAAAGTCATAAACGGGGAGCTATATTAGTGACATTTAAATTCCCCTACAAATGTTTAAAAACGTTACTCATATTTAATTATTTGAATTCCTATTAAACAACATAAAAATAAACCTATATAAAGAGAGGAAATTTGTTCAAGGTATTTGTTTTAAAAAACAAAAACATTTCGTCTTTTTATTTTTAATAAATTGATTCAGTTTAAAAATTTTTTTTTTTTGGCTTGCATTGATGTAATCCGAAGATACTCCAGTGAGCTTCACACGTGTAACATCGTCTGAAGCAATAAAATGCGAAGTTTCAAATATATTGATGTTTCGACAAATTAATAGTATTTTGGAAATAGAATATGAACGATTAGTTAAAATATAGAATTATATTCATGAAAATGTAGCATTATGCCCCTTTCGTGAGACTTGACAATACATTTAAACTTTACTTTGATAATACTTATCACTAATTTTAATTAAGCTCGAAAATATAAACAACAAGGGTCAGGACTGCCACAAAATACGCCCATCACAGTATGGGGACTCTTAGAAATAGCTCAGAGAAACAAGCTATTGTCTCCTAAATCCCATTAGTTAATGAATGTTACTTATTAAAACAATCATGTTGAAACATTTCCATTAATTTGAAGGAAAATGTCTCTTTTGACTTATTCAAGTGTTCAAGTCCAAATTACATGATTTTGCTTGGTATTGAACTTAGCCAATATTTTACAACTATTCACATTTCTTGCAATTTTGTTCAAGATCAGAAAAGAATGCCTAAAACTGGATGGTGTTGTCAGATCTGTAAAATATTTCAAAGAGTTGGTCTATGAATAGCTAATCTTTTCTTAAAGTAGTTACATGCTTAATTTTGGTTCATATACAAGATCAGTTTAGGGGACAAATAATGAAGACAAAGACCAGAGAGCTGTAATAGGAGTGATTGGATTCTGCAATGTTGCTGAAAAGATAAAAAAATCTTGATTTTTCAAGAAGTATTTTTGAAAAATCATCTTTGAAATGCTATTCTACTGATATGGATTGTTCCTGTGAAGAAAATGGAAGGTGCTTTTATTTTTACAGGCTTAAATGGCTTCTGCAATGAAATGTCATTCACGCGATAATGCTTAATATCGAACTCATCCGCGATTTTATGGCCATGCACATGTGTGGAAGGTTTGAAAAGGATTGGTCTAACGGTGTTGAAGTTAGAGCCCAGACAATCACAATTTCAAGTATTTTGTGTACGTCAAGGGCCATAACTTCTAAGTCATTCACGCGATAATGCTGGATATTGAACTCATCCGCGATATTATGGCCATGCACATGTGTGAAAACTTTGAAAAGAAATGGGCAAACTGTATTGAAGTTAGAGCCCGGACAATCACAATTTCAAGTATTTTGTGTACGTCAAGGGCCATTACTTAAAGTCATTCACGCGATAATGCTACATAGCGAACTCATCCGTGATATTATGGCCATGCACATGTGTGAACAGTTTGAAAAGGATTGGGCTAACGGTATTGAAGTTAGAGCCTGGACAATCACAATTTCAAGTATTTTGGTACGTCAAGGGCTCTAACTTCTAAGTCATTCACGCGATAATGCTGGATATCGAACTCATCCGCGATATTATGGCCATGCACATGTGTGAAAAGTTTGAAAAGGATTGGACTAACGGTATTGAAGTTAGAGCCCGGACAATCACAATTTCAAGTATTTTGTGTACGTCAAGGGCCATAACTTCTAAGTCATTCACGCGATAATGCTGGATATCGAACTCATCCGAGATATTATGGCCATGCACATGTGTGGAAAGTTTGAAAAGGATTGGGCAAACGGTATTGAAGTTAGAGCCCGGACAACAAATGTTCCACGCCCGCCCGCCCGCCGTGAGTGTTCACATAATACGCCCCATCTTAAGATTGGCGTATAATAAAATACATGAATAAAAGGCGAAAGCGAAAACTCGATTTTATTTCATGTATAATAAATCGTAATTTAGCATTACTGTTTAAATAAAAAGAAAAGGCATATGGTTTTATTTCCATGGTATAACCATCATTATACGTTTTAAACTAAACCAAACTATATTAGTAGAAGAAGAAGTAGGATTGGCAAAAATTTTTTAATATATTAAGATAAAATATAAATTTAATTTACAAATTGCAGGGACATAACAGAATGTGTCGTACATGGAAAAATCTTTTTATATCTATTTCTGTATCTATTTTCTGGCTTCAAGGCCGCTGTGTAGTCACGTGACAGTCCATCCGTAAGTCTCTGAAATAAATTTACCCGATCAGTATCCACATTTATGCGCCAGATAGTCATTGTTTCATCAACTTATCTTAATTATGAAACATTCATAAAGTATTTGAAAAATTCTTCTTTTGTGAAAACGACGACTTATTGAAAAGAGCTATTCTATAAGACAAGGACTTTAAACTCTGTATTAAGAGAATTTTTGTAAACATTGGTTCCGAATGTGTATATCGAACAGTTAGCAGTAATGCTATTATAAAACAGAAACACAATACTTTGAATTCCTTAAGAAATTCATCCGCGGACTTCTCTGCTACTGTATTTGCCAGTTTCTCGACAGGATCTGGCCTGACAGACCTCCGTGTTGTAATACGTGTCACTTTGCTCGGTATTTTACCTGAGTTAGGAAGATTTTAATATTAATAATTCAATATATATATATATATTATATATATTATATATTTTGAAGCACTTTTATTTACAAGTACATGTAATTGCTAAAGAGTATAATATTACGTATTTACATTATATTTATCTATTTTAGAACAGTTACATGTATTTTTTCATCAGAACTCACCATCAGCGGTATCGATTTCGGAGATGTTGCTCTCATTAATTTCTTCAAGGTCGTCATCCTCCATGTAGTATGGCAATTTACGAGGGACAGGAGGAATGTTTAACTCTTCTGCGGGGCCTTTTCCTTTGACTTCCCTTCCAGTTTTGCTGATTTTGGTCTTATCTTTTAGAGGAACGGAATACACATTTTCTGAAAATATCATTTTATATGAAATTATTCAAGCCGTGAATAAATCACTCATTTTAAACATTGTTTATCTAATAGCCAATCCGAAAATGAGAACTATATTTGATTAATTATCAAAACGAACATAATATTAATATTTTTCAAGAAAGCATTCCCTTTCGGCGATTCATAATTCAAGGGCAGTTCTAGAAAAATATACTGATTAAATGATTTAAGAATTAAACTCATAAACTCAGATTATGTTTATGCATGTAAATTATGCAAGTATATATTTATCCAGCGGTACCTTCATTTTGAGTAGTGACGGAGTCTTTAATTTTGTCTTTCCTTGGTTTGTCAACTTGAGCGTATACATAATCTGGGAAGAAACAATCTAAATATAAAGTCATATACAGATTATTGAACTTTATTGAAAGTGCATGTATCCAAATATGTAAGAGAGTTGCACATCATTTATTTAGACACTATTATAAATCGCATGTTTGCAGAATTGAATAAATTTATCAAATATTTAAATATATAAAATATATTTACTTTCCGCCATATTTTCCCGGAGGTCGTCAACTTCATTTCTAGAACCATGTTGATTTAAATCTGTATTGTAACCTATGAGACAAACAGTGCTTTCGCTTGAACTTTACTTTATTAACATTATAGATAAAAATGCTTACAATTAATCTCTTTTCCGAGGAAAACAAAAAAAATATAAAGAAAAGTAAACGCTATGTTATAAAGAAATATAATAGCATTTACGATCTTATCTGCCATAAATCGTGTAAGATTTAATGAAAACAAAATTCTTTTTCAATTACAGTCATATAATTATTCAAAGTTTCAAAGTGTCAGTATTTCCCTTATAGCAGAAAAAAGAAAATTAAGTAGCACAATGCATTAAGAATGTGTCTGTTTCATGCTATATATCTGTTTTACTACATAATTTGACCTACTGTTGTTTTCAAATCCATGTGTTGTTGCAGTTTCTGTTGAATTATTCACGTAGACAACTTGATTACAATCTTTACTGGTCTGTCTTTGTTTTCGTCTGAAGATAGATATTATCATTATTTTTTGATATGAAAATAAAAAATATATTTCACAAAATTTATATTTAAACCTTTTAACAAATGTCAAATACGAGCCAATCAATCGTGCGCTGTTTTGTCTATATTCCTTAAGAATTGAATCAAGATTAAAACCAACACATGAAAAGAATCAACAGGATGACAAGGAAATGTACAGTCATGCTATAACTAGATCGACTGTGATAAAATTTATCATCGAATAAAAAAATCAACTTATTTTAATAATTTGATAGCTAATTAACTATCTTCTAAATTATTATGGCTATTTTCCATATACAGAATACGCGTTTTTGTTTTTGGCATATCAGTCAACCAAAAATCCAACAATCATTACAATGATGTTTTAACAAAACATAGTCACTATATTTTTATTTGTAATTAGTTCGAACATAAGATAAACACATACTTGAATATTAAGGAAAGAAACATTATGACTTTACCTTCGAAATATAAAAATGAATGCCAGCGCAAAACCTACAATCAATAACAGAACGACGCTTCCTGCTACCCCACCTACCACCGCACCGCTAGCACCAGTCTGTCCACTGCTGCCTGCAGAAAGGCACAAAACAAGTTGTGTGATAACAAACTCAAATAAGGAAATATTTTTGAGCCACTTTCATAGTCATCTTAATAATTGACACAAACATAATATGAATATAAGGAATGACAATGAAAATATCTTGTATTCCTTAAGACTGAATTTAGTGTATCTGCCTATCTAGTCTCTTCAATGCTATTTGTGTGAGATGGGACATCATGAAGGTATCATTCAGTGCTTGTGCCAGGTAAAGATGTCAAATTTTGGACAAATACATGCACATAGAAAACATTATATCGTATATTAGTTAACTGCCAATATGATGAACATAAAGTTGATTCTTACTTGAACAATTAACCTCTCCACAAATCATAATGTCATAGTTTTCACCGACGCACTCAAGTCCGTTGTTTTTTGGTTCCGGTTGATCACATGACCTCGTCCTCGTTTTGTTTCCTTCACCGCATGTAACAGAGCAGGATGTGAACGCTGACCATTGGCCCCATCCTCCATCCACTTCAATTCGTATTTATTAAATATTCGATTATAAACGATGGTTTTAGGATCGGATAAACAATGCTTACTAGGTTATGTTCAATAAGGTCGGTAGATAGTATGCAAAAAACAAAAGCTGCATTTACCATCACTTATTGAGCAGAATAAATGTCTTAATTAATATGTATGGAGAAAATTTAAATTAATTAAAATTAAAATGTTATGTCATTTATGTTTTAAAAATTACCGATGTATATTTAGATGACTTAAAGCAGCAATATATATCAGGAACAGATGTTCAAGTACAAAACTAAATTAATTACAAAGACGTTCAGAGCCTTTAATTGTAAGTTGTCAGTTCAAAAACGCATAGAGTGAATTGAATAAATATAATCATAATCTTATAATCACATTTATTGAATAATTTTAACTTAACTATGGTAATTTAAATCAAACTATTTTATGTAATCATAACTTTATATCATTAATGTTGATAACTTTTTCAGACGTTTCTACATATATATTTACGTATGCGTACCTTTTTTTGTAACTTCGTTTCAACGATAGTTAATTATGTACCTGGGCAATTGTCTTTGTTGCAACCCTTTGTTTCCGTGCTGTTCCCCTCACACTCTTGCCCACCATGTTGTGGTGACGGTTGATCACATTTTCTGGTCCTTGTCATTGATCCTTGGCCACACGTGACAGAACAGGGTCCGAAGTCTGACCACTCACCCCATTTTCCGTCAACTATTGTTTGGACCAAAATATGAATAGATGTATGTAAATCTTTCAAAGAAGATATCAGAAATATGTATTATGAATTGTTCGTTCCCCAGTCATTGTCATGAGTTCTCAAAATTCTCGCGTTCATATTCTGAATTGTAAATAAATTAGCGACCTGTGGTTTTAGTCGATTAAATGACTGTTGGCTTTTTTCTCCCAACACGCAGCATTATCGAGGAATGTGTCTATTAGTGTGAATGAGATGTGACATACAAATATATTTATTTAGCATTCACTTGTTTCAATGCGTAGAACGAAACTACCTTACAAAGACATAAACATTCTAAGTCATGTCCAAAAAGTGGTTTATGTTTTGCGATAGAGCCAAGGCAATTTTACAGAATGAATCACCGTGTCAAGGAAAGCCAAGATGGCAGGTGTAATACGTACATTAACAATATTTTCTTGTAAGTAAATATCAATATTGTCTTGTAAAACAAATTGGTTTCGGTGGTATATTCACCTGGACAAAAATTGGGGAAACATTTTAAAGTCATAAGTTTATTTCCCCGACAAGACTGTCCGCCATACTGTGGTGCAGGACTTTCACACGATCTGGACCTTGTCTTTGAACCCAAACCACACGTGACAGAACATTGTCCGTAGGCTGACCATTGACCAAATTGTCCTTTAACAGTTAAATTAGAAAATAGTATGTAGCTGTAAAATATTTAAAAATCCATTTAATGAAATATAAAAAAGTACGCCTGTTCCATCTTTAGGTTCCAATTTTTTAGAGTTATTTTAGTTATTTTATATATTTTAGAGACGTATATGTTCTCATATAGGTAAAAAAGTAGGGATAACACACATAAGTAGGGAGATAACACAAAAATTCCATAAAAAGGTAGGGAGATAACAAAACATATAAAGGTAGGGAGATAACACATTATTTAAAGCTAGGGAGACAAGACAACATATCACGGTAGGGAGATAACAAAACATAAAGGTAGGGAGATAACACAACATATAACGATCGGGAGGTAACACAACATATAAAAGTAGGAAGATAACACAGAATTAAAAGATAGGCAGATAACACAACATATATATAGGTAGGGAGATAACACATCATATAAAGGTAGGGTGATAACACATCATATCAATATAGGGAGATAACACAACAAATAAATATAGGAAAATAACGCGTCATATAAAGGTAGGGAGATAACACACCATATAAAGGTAGGGAAATAACACATCATAAAAAGGTAGGGAGATAACACATCATATAAAGGTAGGGAGATAACACATCATATAAAGGTAGGGAGATAACACAACATATAAAGGTAGGGAGATAACACATCATATAGGTAGGGAGATAACACATCATATAAAGGTAGGGAGATAACACAACATATAATGGTAGGGAGATAACACATCACATATAGGTAGGGAGATTACACATCATATAAATGTAGGGTGCTAACACAACTTATAAGGATGGGGAGATAACACAACATATAAAGGTAGGGAGATAACACACCATATAAACGTAGGGAGATAACACATCATATAAAGGTAGGAAGATAACACATCATATAAAGGTAGGGAGATAACACATCATATAAAGGTAGGTAGATAAAACACCGTATAAATGTAGGGAGAAAACACATCATTTAAAGGTAGGGAGATAACACATCATATAAAAGCAGGGAGATAACACATCATATAAAGGTAGGGAGATAACACATCATATAAAAGCAGGGAGATAACACATCATATAAAGGTAGGGAGATAACACAACATATATGGATAGGGAGATAACACATCATATAAAGGTAGGGAGATTACACATCATATAAAGGTAGGCAGTTAACACAACATATACAGGTAGGAAGATAACACATCATATAAAGGTAGGGAGATAACACACCATATAAAGGTAGGGAGATAACACATCATATAAAGGTAGGGAGATAACACACCATATAAAGGAAGGGAGATAACACAACATATAAAGATAGGGAGATAACACACCATATAAAGGAAGGGAGATAACACAACATATAAAGATAGGGAGATAACACACCATATAAGGTAGGGAGATAACACATCATATAAAGTTAGGGAGATAACACATCATATAAAGGAAGGGAGATTACACAACATATAAAGGTAGGGAGATAACACATCATATAAAGGTAGGGAGATAACACAACATATAAAGATAGGGAGATAAGACACCATATAAAGGTAGGGAGATAACACATAATATATACAGGTAGGGAGATAACACACCATATAAACGTAGGGAGATAACACACCATATAAAGGTAGGGAGATAACACATCATATAAAGGTAGGGAGATAACACATCATATAAAGGTAGGGAGATAACACACCATATAAAGGAAGGGAGATAACACAACATATAAAGATAGGGAGATAACACACCATATAAAGGTAGGGAGATAACACAACATATAAAGGTAGGGAGATAACACACCATATAAAGGTAGGGAGATAACACATCATATATATAGGTAGGGAGATAACACACCATATAAATGTAGGGAGAAAACACATCATATAAAGGTAGGAAGATAACACAACATATAAAGGTAGGGAGATAACACACCATATAAAGGTAGGGAGATAACACACCAGATAAAGGTAGGGAGATAACACAACATATAAAGGTAGGGAGAAAATTATCCAAATTAAGGTAGTGAGATGACAGAACACATAATGGTAGGGAGATAACACAACATATTTGTTGATGATTTGTTTTATTCACCAGATTCACGAGGTATTCGATTACTTTTGGCTGCAAATTTAAACATATATTATTAAGAAACTTCCAACATATGGTAAAGGCTTGGTAAGAAATCCGGTATTTTTAACTATTTCAATCTCACATTGGATATATTTTTGTTAATTCAAGAATCTAGTTATCATTGCTTTCATGACGTCGATTTTTTTTATTTGAAAAAGGGTGTATGCTTGATACTTTATCTTGGAACCTTCTGAAATCATTAGGGCTAATGCATTAACGAAATAGTGAATGAAATAGGCATGAAAGCGGGACATTTCCATAGAAGATGCTGATATGAATCAGCACTAACTATTACTAGGCAGTAATATTACTTACAGTCATTCTGTTTATTTATATTGAATGGAAAAGAAGATTATTGAACATATCGTTGAAGTAAAATATAAGATATAGTTTTACCAGCGATGTTATATCAATTTATATGGAAATTGTTTACGAATGCGAATTATAATTCTGTTCAAATTCCTCGCTTTGCAAGTCTGAATAAGATTTGAAATGATATTTCGGTGATTCACCAACACGTGTACATCTATATGACCCAAGTGTGACAACAGCGATAGTGAGTATATTAATTCATTGAGTTAACATAAACTGCATATATGGATATACATTACCAAATTTTAGAGATGTATATGTTACATTACAAGGGAAATAGTTTTATCATTCTAGATTTGGCTTACGAAGGTAAATATTAATTACATCATTGAGTATATTTTATATTGCCACAATGTATATCAACATATTTTAAAAGAAATACAGGACACCTATCCAGAAAGTTTTGGACTGTTAAGAACCGGACGATCAGATATGTGTAAAAAGTATCCCCATCGTATCTATAAAGGTTACAAAGGTTTCTATGTGAGTATCAAATTCCTTGGACAATTGGATAGGCTGCAAGTCGTTAACTCAACTGAGTTCCCACTCCAATCCTGTTAATTATTATATTTTAATAATTAATATTAGCATATGGAAATGATTTACTTAAAATATTCCTTGTCATAATGGGACAACACGAGACTTTACTTCCCTAAAACCATGTTTAGTTTGATACAGAACTGCCTGAGCATAAGATATTGTGGTAACAGTTAACACTTTTCTTTTGAATATGATCATATTCATATTCCCGGCAATCATTTTTCGAAAATTCAGTCATGTTCAAACGATATATTGGTGTACCAAGAACGCTGTTCCCGTCTGAATAAATGTTTTGATTAATTGATATAAAAAGATAAGATCGAACGTAATATGGATAGTACGAAAGATGCCATTTAGCGAACAATCTCAACTGTCTTTCAGATTATTTAAGATTATAAATAATTCATAAAAATGCAACTGCACTAAAGGTCGGTTATCGTTTTTAAAAGTTAAGGGATCCCGGTCAAATTTGGTCAACTAGATGATGGAATAAACAAACATGCCAACCACAAATCACACAACAGGGGGCAGTATCACTGGCAGAGGCTTGCAAACGCCTCGTTATAGTGAACTGATGCAGCAAGTTGACCCAAGGTACACGGCCAATGAAACCATTAAATATGTCAGACATTTCAACACAATAAAAATTGCATATTCAGAAAACAAAATCAATGTTGAAGAAAGTTGATATACATTAAACCCATATCAATAACGAAAAAATCATTACGAACATGTGAAATTAAATATAACAAGGTCAATTTATAAAATAAATAAATGAATCAAAATACCGATTACCCTTGAAAAAATATATATTGAACTATAATATTAATTTCATTTAAAGTTATGTATTACTCTAAACAAGAGAGAGAGAAAGAGACAATTGTTCTATAGAGAATATAACCCACGTCGGTGAATTTATGGAAAGTTTTGTTGTTTTTTCTCCATAAACTTTAAGCGACACTAATGCCTATACATTATTAACCAATATATATTCCGAAAGATCATAGTTTCCAGATCCCCACCTTCTCTGTTTTGTTGCATATGGAAGTATTCAATCGATATCGTTTTTTCTCAATAGACCTGTACCAATTTTGATGTTACTTTTCAAGCGCAAAACGTAACTTATTATTATTGCATCTCTCTCCCAAACCCCCGCTGTCTCTGTTATGAAATTGTTTCATAATTCTCTTTCTTCCTTTCTCTTGTTTCTGCCTGATTTCTCTCCCCCCCCCCTCTCTCTCTCTCTCTCTCTCTCTTTCTCTCTCTCTTGTTGTCACTTTCTGTAAGAGCGTTTGTGGAAGTTATCCATAAATATATCATTTATAGTTTGTTTGATTCAAAAGAATAATGTATCTTTTGCAATCTAGTTGTCTAGATCTACATTCATTTCCTTATCTTACTTTCCGTTTTGGGGTTCTACAAGTCCAGGGACTCAATATAGTCCTTTACAAACACACTAGCTTATTTTGATTTTCTCCAGAACTCATCAAACATAACATATTGCTATGTTCTTGACAAACTCAAGGGCGAAACATACATAAGAAATCTATTGAAATGACCCTACAATTGATGACAAATATAATCAGGTGAGAAAAAGCTGCAGCCAAAGCAGGACACAAACAAATAATTACCGAGCGAATGTGAAACAGGTTGATCTACAGGACTGCTTACATGAATTTCACACTGAGAACGTGAGAAATATGCCGTTACATTGCCAAATAAGAAAAAGTGCAACCTTTCCAGGATTCAAACCTGAGGCGCCCAGCTTATAAGATTGAAAAGCTAATTGGCCCACTTTTAAACATTGCTCACCAATGACAGTTATTTAAAGGATGTTGCATATTCATTCACTTATTTGGAATTTGCCCCTTCAGGAACATGATTTTTAGCAATTAAATGTAATCATCAAAAGCCATCCTGCAGAGGCCCTCAGCAGTCTCATTTATCTCCTATACAGGCGCGTCACGTGGTTTTGGGCTTTTGGGCGGCGATGGGGTGGGTGTGGGAGGGGTGTCCCTTCCATGGACTGAGAATTTGCAAGAGAAATAGAAACATTTCCCGTGTTTAAGAACGCCTTTCTGGTAGCTTTTTTATGTTGATTTTCTTTTGAAATTATGACGTTTAGATCATTTATGAATAACGACAACGAGCTACAATAAGGATATTTTCGAAATGTATGGGATTGAGACAAATTTATATTTCAACTTCATTTTAAACAAGGCTCACAGAAACACCAGCCATGTATACATACGATTAATAATGCATAAACATATCAAAATAATCTTAATACTTGTTGATAGCATAACTTTTGATATGCATATAATCCATATGGTGCATATATCATAGCAGCAGGAATCAATTGTCGTCTTTGCACTGCAATCATTATTTCTTTTTTGAAGAAATAATGCTTCAGTAGGTTTTGTACAGATCTCATTGCAATGGAAACACTGAGCATTAAATGACCGTAATTAAAGAGATTTCGAAACAAACGAACGCTCAAGGAACTTAAATTTAAATTAAGATTTTGGTTAGGTTTAGTCATGTTTAGGACAGTATTTCAGTCATTTGGAGACGATGTGTACTTGAGACAGACTTGCCACACTGCAGCATCACTCCGTAGACATGTGGCGTGATACCACACCAAGTCACATTATCTTCATACAGGGTCAACCAGTCGTTGAGCTACCCTTATATGCTGAGAGCCAAACAAGGAAGCTATAACAGTACCATTTTTTACGACTTTGGTATGTCGCGCCGGGGATCGAACCCACGACCTCCCGCTCCCGATGCGGACTAACTACTCGACCACTGGGAACGGTCAGTCATGTTTACATTCAGAGGATTCTTAGAGAAATGAAGATTTTTTTTTAGGAATTTTGCAGGTTCTTGATACAAGCAATAAGTCCCAGCACAGTCTTTTCAATATTATCTCTGTAAAAGTATGTGCCTTTGTGAATTTGTCTGAAACAACACGTTTTATTTTTTAACCTTGCCTTTCATTAACTAATTAGAACATCGAAGATTCTCAGTTTGCCGTACTTAAATACATTGTACAGAGTTTTCACGCTTAATTGAGAAAGTGGGGAACATGTATAAGACAGATAACTTTAAATACAAACTATTCATAGTTCCCGTGTGATGTCATAGGCACTGAAAAGACACTTTTTGGCAGCCATCTTTAGGGGCATAAGCTAATGCAGGCGAAAGTTGAGAATACTTGTTGTTTTTAAATTACCACTGTGTTTTTATTTTCCAGTCTATATTACTGAATGGTACCAATGCATTTGATCCCAGACATTGTTCCAACTTTTTTTCTGTTGCATTGTTAATATGATGTGTTGAGATTTGTTTAAATGCCCTATGCTCACCTTAAATTCAGCAAAAAAAAAATATCTATGAAAAACAACTGTTTGGTAAGAAAAGAAACATTTTTCCATGTAAAGCGGACTATTGATAGCTTCCTGCATTTTGAGAATCATTGAGGTTCATTTGAAAGAAGGTTCTGAAAGAGCCAGCATCATGAAGTTGTAACAGGAAACAGAAGAATCATAAAGTTTTATAATAATAATAAAAATAACAATAATAGTTGTGAAAAAAACGACATAAAGATATTCCTGACATATATAAGAAATTGCATGAGAAATGCCCCTCTGCAGTTGTTCCAATGTTGCATTTGTGACCATAAAAGTGGGAGATATTGTACTACCCATTATTACGTAATATTAAGCAATTTGAGGATATACACCTTTATTAAAACTGAATTCAAATGAATGTTAATGGAAACAATATTTTAAAAAAAAACTTACTTCTGTTCATCACATCATAATTTTGCATGTTGTAATATAATTTGATAGTTGTTTTCTATTTTGTCTGCATTGTACCTTAATTCTAGTTGTGAGAGTCAGTTTGAAGTATACTTTGTGACATAAATGTTGTAATGTACATGTATAGATACTGCTTTTGTAACTAGAACATCTTTGATTTATTGATTAATTTATTAAATTAATATCATATATTATGTGGAAACTCACATATTGAGTCATTTTTACAGACGTTTTAGTTAGTTCAGATGGACTCTTTTGGGTCTCTTGATCTGTATATAAAGAGACTCTGAATTTACACATGTAATTGTTCTATGCAGTCATTGGTGGTAATTTAGATATACTGTCAATCACATTTCTTTTGAAGAAACCATCCTATCAACATAGAACTTTGCAATATTACAGATGAAAACTCCTGATCTTATCACTGGTGGTCTAATGAATCATGCATGGAAATGATCTGAACAACCAGATAAGTCTAAAAGTCTTTCACAGGAGGTTGTTCTGGTTTTATGTTTGCTACTCTTCGGTGAGATCAGGTACCAATGCAATCCATTTGGCATTTCCTCTTCAAAATTTTAAAAAATTTTTTTTTTGAGTAAATTTTTTATCTCTCTCTCTCTTGATAATTATTTTCTTTCTCACTCTCTCCGTTTCTCCCATAAGTATACCCTAGCTCTCTCTCTCTCTCTCTCTCTCTCTCTCTCTCTCTCTCTCTATTATAATGAGTAAAGTCTCTCTCTTAATTATTCAAAAATATTTCGCATGTCACAGGGTCAGAAAAATGTGCAGCCTGACACGGGGTAATTTAGTTTACTATTTGAGTTTGTGTCTCAACAAGACCTAGGACCTTTTACTTAAAGGGCAAATGCTCAGTACCAATTATAGAAAAAATATTCTTATTAAGAAATCATTTCAGAGTGAAAAAAAAAAAAAACAATAAAAAAGAAGCTGCTCAGCCTTCAGTGTTTTCTTGCTTACATAATGAAACACATTAACAAATTTGATTTTATTAAATTAGATGATGAACAATACAAGACTTATTTCCCCCTTCTTACTTCAAGAAATAGAGTAAGAACCCAAAACCTCAATACACCTGTTGGCTGTTGAGGCATTTACTTTTGAAGTTATCTGTCCCTGTCAATTTGTCATAACTAGTTAGATTCAAATTTTGCACAAGCACATAATTGTCCATCCAGAGTCACTTCATTGTCACCTGTGATCTAATTGTTTGTCTATTTGTTTACTTGGATTTACGCTGACATTATGCTGGTATCTTGGGTCTTTGTTTACATTAGGCATGTATATAGTTCTGCATCACTATGATATCACACCAGACATGTGGTATAATTACACACCAGTTTATCATTATCCTAACAGTGGGTAAACCCGTACTAAACAAAACCAATATATATATATATATATATATATATATATATATATATATATATATATATATATATGTTTATATTTTTAATGAGTTAATGATTTTTTTAACAATGGATGGAACAGCTACAACCACTCCGCCAAAGGAACTGGTTCCAATTCAGCTGATTATGTAAACTCTTAAATAAATCTTAACATACAGTCAAACCAAGATAGGTTGACACCTTAATAAGGTGGTCACTAATACAATGACCATTGAATATAGGTTGACATCTTAATACAGGTGGTCACTAATACGATTAAACTGTATAATTATATGGTTATGCGCATGCAGTTTCAAGGATCATTTTCAATTATATTGGATTTAAATTTTACCAGGATGATTTCCATAAAACTTAAAAAATGGGTTCAACATCTAAAATAGGGTTTGGATTTTTAAGAAAGATTTTTAAGAAACAATGAAGAATTACCAAAATGCATTGTGTACATGCAGTTTGTTCCTGAAGGTACACTTTTGTTATACCAGAGGTATTAAATATGTTCAAAATGGAACATCCAGGACTAATCATAGGTATGAATAATGGATCAAAATAGAAAATTATGTATTATCAAAATGCTTGTATACATGTATTATGCACAATAAGAAACAGACATATTAAAACCATGATGTATGCCCAGTTTGGGTTGGATAACTACCTTTATAACGCATCAATTGAAAACAAAATGATTTTATTGTTTGTGTTTTACATGAATATACGTTTAATATTTTATTGGGGTGCATATGTACAATTTGATCAGGTTAAATTAAAGTTTGGATGGATGAAAAATGCCAATTTTATACGTCACAAACAATAGTTTTGAAACAAATGATGGAAGATTGCTCAAAAGCTAATGAATAATTTCTGGCACTGAGAGTGCACCAGAGGCTCTTAGTTTGAGTCAAAGTGAGCCATGGTACATAGGCACCCGGGCAGAACCACCAACCAACCACAAGCGAGCTGGATGGCTTACTCAGATGGAGAAAGTGACACAGCTAAGAATCGAACCAACACTTGGAAGAAGCTACTTGATTGAATCTCTGCAGTTGTAACCATTAGGCCACAGAGTTCACAACATATTAAAATATAATAAATTTATGCTCTACTTTTGCTTCATATAAAAAATACAAAATTAAACAGCAATTTTTCATTTAAATATAATATTATATGAAAAGATTAAATCATTGTTATTGTAATGGCCTATAAGTAACACTAAACAGTGAGGGATAAGTGTAAGTGACCCGTCCAGCTCTGTGAGTGGAGCATACGCCTGAAAGCAAATGGCCCCGGTTTGAGTCCCGGTCGGGTTGTACAAATATTTCTCACCTTGATGTCATAATTTATATATATATCACTCACACTAACCACACACACATACACACACACACAATGGTATCTTTTTATAAACTCATAACATTTAATCTTAAGCATTTTGTATCAAAACTTTTAATTTTATTCTTGAAACATGTTTCAGTACTGGACACTAGGTACCGTATAGCAAAAAAAATATAAGAATTTATATTTAAATTTACCCATAATGCTAAAAAGATGCAACAGCAACACAATTTCGGTATCTGAATTAGGAAATGATTCATTGAAGATCACTATATTATACTTGTCTAAAACAACGGATGTACCGTTCATGCATCTTGTAAACAAACGTGTGATTTAAAACACTAGCTTCCTCCTTTAACTACAAATAAATCAAACAATTTCCAAGTAAAACCCATCTTAGGTTTGATTTTATTCGAATGGAAATTAACGTTCTGCGTTTTTAGATATAAACAAAACTATCGTTATTTTCCGATATGAAGTCAGCTGTTTTCGATAGTTTTATTTCGACAGGTAAAAATCGATCGATCGATTTTAAAGGATATCAATCGTTTATCAGCTGTTTCCGGTCGGAAATGTGTTATTTTCAAGGTACAATGCACGATATCTAAGCTAATTAAAATGTGGTTTTCAAAAACAAGACATATTTAGAATCGGGAAACAATGTTCTCATTACAAGTTTAAGATTTAACACAGTTGGTACTGATATGAAGCATACTTAAAGATAGAGTTTTGTTGTTGTTGTTGTTGTTGTTTGTTGTTGTTGTTAGACTTAAACTATAAGTAGTTAACATCATTTAAGTATATGTTTAATTTATGGAAAACTTTTCATGAACTTTGATAACAATGCTGGTCCACTGTGGACTGTATTGTCGTTCGACAACTCACCTGGACATTTGGCAATGTTGCAACTAGTCCACTCATTTTCATTTCCACTACAAGCCAGTCCTCCATATTGTGGCGAAGGGTCATTACATAGCCTGGACCTGTATATTATTCCCCCGCCGCACGTAACAGTACAGTGTCCGTATAGTGACCATTTCCCCCACTGTCCGTCAATCACTGCTCCGGCTGTTTTGAGATAAACTTATATTGAAAATGATGCACTGTTTATATAATATAGTTTACTGTAAACAGTGATCTTTATAACGTTTACACATATGCATACTTGCTGTTAATATCAACAATGCCAGGTGAAGATAGCTTTATTTCACTGCAGCAGAATATATACGCCGATAATATCCTTTTGAATAATAAAACTGATGTTTTAATACACATTATATGTAGATGCTTACGTATAAGTATAAATTTATGTTAGTTTTTTTTTTAAATCATTATAAGTTAATGTGCCTGAACAATAAATATTTTTTTCTTTTAATTCGGGCAGTCCTATTTCATTTAAGATGTAATCCATCTTTCTTAGAAAGGGCCGCCTAAAAACAATACGGCATATGTGTAAACGTTCTGCGCATGTCTACCGGAAGGCGAAACCCGAAACGTACAGTCATTTTCGTTATTTCGACTTTCGCCTTTCGAGGCGAAAGGACGACAACACGAAATCTGCAACATTGTCGTTATTTCGCCTTTCGCGTTTCGGGGCAAAGACACGAAGACACGACAAACAAAGGGCGCCAACACTAAAGGTTTCGACCCGCGGACACGCAACATTCAAAGGCGAAACTTTTCGTCCTTTCGCCTGTTAAAATTTCGTTATTTCGCCTGACATGTTTCGTGTTGTCGTGTCTTCGCCCCGAAAGGCGACAGGCGAAATAACGACAATATGGCATGTTTTCGTTATTTCGCCTTTCGCCTTTCGGGGCGAAGACACGACAACACGAAATGGCAGAAATCAGCCACCATACCAGAGTGTATAAATTTGCGGCTTACATTGCGACTGGATAAATAGTCTGACATGTTGACAAGTGACAGCTGCCGTGTTTTCAGACTGGTCATTCTTTCGGCAATAAGCCTATTAATATGCCTGCAACCTGATTACGACATGATGTGACGTGACATACAGAAAAGAAGATGACTTCCTTTGATTTATGCACTAAGCTAATTGTGTTACAACAGCAACAAAATGCATAGCATGTTACATGGTAAACTATACGAGTTTAAATATGTAAATATAAAGATGCATAACTTACTTATCAAACCTACATTGTCTCTTTGTTAAATATTTGAATATCAACCTGAAAAATTAAGTGTACTGCCTCTAAATTGATTTTTATCTCAAGAAAAGTTTAATTCCGATAATAATTCTTCGTTTTCAGTTCAAAATAGTTTAACATATTTCGTCCTTTCGCCTTAAACGTGGTATTTTTTTTATCGAAAACATGTATAAAATGGACGAATATAATAAAATTCAACTTTAATATCGTTTCTATCACATGATCGGTATTCCATTATGAAATACATTTAAATACCGTCAACAACTTACCAGAGTTACAATTTTCTCCGCTATATCCCCGTTTACATCCATACACACACTTCCCCGTCCATCTGTCACACACGTTGGTACCAGTAACGTCTTGACAGCCTTCACTACACCGGGACTGACATGTTGTACCATATGTATTTCTAGTGCATAACGTGCATTTACCGTCGGAAGGACGACACTCTGTATTGGCGCAACTAGGGGAGCAGACCTGTTGACACTGATCTCCCCAATTACCCGAATGACATTCAGCACAGTAAATCTTTCTGCTAGCGGAAGTAACGTAGTAGCCACTGGCACATCTGGTACAGGAGTTTCTATCTGTACATTCCTTACAGTTCGGTATGTAACCTGAGCAGCGAACACAACTGGAGCCGGACTGGTAATATCCAGCAGAGCATCCGTCTACACATGAACCAACATCCTGGTAACACGTGGTATTAACACAGTTTGTGTCACAACGAGAATGACACCAGCTCCCATGATATCCCTTCTTACAACTGTAACACTTATACTGTGACGTACACGTGGTACAGGTAGTGTGACACTTCTTACAATAACCGTCGTGTACGTAGTATCCGTAAGAGCATCTTGAACACCAATTCCCACTGCAACTGTCACAATTGTAACAGAAGTTTTCTGAAATGCATTGCATCTTTTTTTCAATATTTACAGATGAAGTGAAAAGAAAAAAAATATATCTAAGAAAAATATCAAGATATAAACATTTTTCAGGTTTTAGTAATTTTTCTTACCTATCATTATTACAGATCATATTATGTGATTTTAATTAATTATAATAATATGAATACTGAACTCTTCTGAGGATAGGATATAAATTGTCGTATTTTATTTTAATCATATTTTCAGTTAATAGCTTATTCCATTTCTTTCCGCTGTTGGCATGACTTGAATAGAAGTAAGGTGTAGTAAAATTCAAAATGTTCACCATCAATGACATACTAATCTGGATCAAACCAAGTAGTATCGACAAAGAAGAAATCACATTTAAAACTGTTACCACATAATACTATAAGTAAACAAAGATAAACTTACCCACAACCCCTACCATGACGTTAAGCCATATGACAAGTGACAGGCAGTCACCTCCCATTTTCAGTTCTTACCGCCTGTAATTGGTATAGAAATACTTATAAAATATTACGTTTTTTTTTTTTTTCATAAAAATACAACTAAAACATTTAAGTTGCATTAAAAAACTACTTCGGTAGCCGAATGGTCATAGCATCAGCCCCGTAATCGGGAGATCGTGGGATCGTCAAACCGATACATAGATTGTCGATTGGTTGTTTCAAAATTTCGATCAACCGTCGAAATATGAAAACGATTGTCAAATTTAATCGTATTTTAGTGTTTCTCGATTAATTAATCATTGCATGAAAAAGTCAAAGACCAATCTCAATTGCTGGATATCCAAACTGTTATTCTGGTATAAAATGAAGGTATTGTCATAAGGTTTAAATGGAAACATTTACATCCAGGTAATTAGTATAATTGTATTCGATTAATTTATCATATTATTGACATAGAAATTTGATATATTTTATTGTTATTCAGCCACAAAATTCTATATTTATGTCGATGAGAAGTGAAATTGTATGTACAAGAACTCTTTCCCTCTATGTTTTGTCAATCATGATATCTCAATTTCTCAACAGTGAATGGATGGATGGATGGATGGATGGATGGTCGGATAGATAGATAGATAGATAGATAGATAGATAGATAGATAGATAGATAGATGTGCTGACATTTGTTTCAATAGTAATATACCAACCTGCAAACCCCAAGAAATGTGAAATACTTTCTTTCAATATGAATCTCAGAATTCCGGAACCAATATGCTTCGCACCATTAGATCATTTAATGATTTACGTATGCACTCTTTCCATTCAGCTAACAAGGAAAGTAAGTATAATAAGATATAGTTTAAGTTTTAACACACACAAAAGTAAATATTATAATTCAATTGTTAACACAAATACATGAGCTCAAAAGATATAGACATCCTGTCCCTTATATACCAGGGAGATTTTATGTATTTTAGAATAAAGTGGCGAATCATTGCGGTTTGTCTTCACATGCATATGAATAAATAATAAGATGAAGGTAAACACCCCTTCACATATATCCGATGTTCGTCAAGTCATGTTGAGTCTACACTAACTACACCCCAAAAAATCTTGATACCGATGGTCATTTCCCTTTTCACTTCTTAGATTTGGAAGCATTTTAACTTAAATACTGTAGCTCAAAATGCTAAATATTAAAACGCCAAATGCATGATATTGATGTACGTGGAAAACAATTTGTATTTATAGCATCCTCTTTTCGTTTACGATTTTTTTTCTGTGCTATCACTTGCAAGTGACTCTGTTCACTGAGGTGTGATTGGCATGTCTGCTTATACTGTATTTTTCCTGGTATTTCTTGATTTTAACAATAATTAAAATCAAAGAACCGAGAGTCATAATACTGCGTTAAGCAAAAACTGGAACAGATGAGGAGAAAAGTCAAGTGGCTTGTAATTTAGAAATGCTTTATAGATTTTCCATTTCAAATGGATCTTGTAGCTAATATATAATTTTACTATGCGGGCTAAACTTATTTTAATGAACGACACAGTTTTATTTGCAATGTACCTATTAGATTAGCAAAGGACAAATAACAACCCAAAGGAGTGCTGAACTTCATATGTACGGAACCACTGGCTAACGTCAAACAATTTAATTCACAGTATTCTACTTCATTCATATTTCCCGCTTACGCATCATTAGCAGATATATCGTTCTTTGAGTGTCGTAGCATATTCTATATTTAATGAAAAATAAATCATATAAAGAAGTTTGTCGTAAGATATATAAAAACACAGATTGAGATATCCATTTTAATCAGAATGTGATTTGAATATGATTAGAAAATACGATCAAATTTATGGATAGATAAATAGATCTAATCCAATCTACTATACGCGCCGTCAGTTCATAACAAATAGCAACTCCATATGACATTATATCCCCTCTCCTGACAAGGAAAGTAAATATGATAATATATATTTAATGTTTAATCACTTGAGACCGATGTTTTTATAAATATTAAGGTAGTACCATAAGGTAAACATCGAAATACTGGTACTTATTATAAGCGCCTGTGTTTATTGATACATTTTATTGTTTTTAGTTTACAAAATCTATATGTATGTCCATAGAAATCGTATGTACTCTCTCTCTCTCTCTCTCTTTCGCTCTCTCTCTCTCTTTCTTGTTCACATGCAAATAAATGTTTGTTTTCGTGTTTTATCCTTTTATCAAGATAGGCATGCTATCTCAACAGTGACACCCTTCATCCTTAACGCAGCTCGTTCACAGATGATCTGTAGAAATTAAAATAAAATAATTTTCTACCCTCCCTCGTTCATTTTGATAAAGCCTTTGTTTCCTAACGAATAAAATCAAACCCAAATCAATAACTGTGAAATATACATTTCACAATTTCGATTAGATATGCATCATAGACCCAGAAAGAACCGAAATGAATTCTTTCACACATTCTTCTTCTATCTCTCTTTTGACTGTTATGCTGTTATTGCCTACAACAACGGACAAATATCAAGTACAATGCAGTTAATTATGAAGTGTTTTCATACATGTGAGTACATTCGATAGTGTCCTGTTTTCATATTAAAAGATGGATAAGCCGTTTGTAATTTTTTTTTGAAATGTGTCATTAAACATACTTTCAAACAATAATATTACCAATTGTGTATATTCAGTTTCATTTGTATTTCTGTAATACTGTTTCCGTGCATAAGTATAGTAACAGAAACGGACGACATCGTTTACCCAGAGTGGGGTGTGTATGGCACGACTAAAATCTTCGTTTCAATTAATCCTTTTATTATATAAAAAATGAGTAAAGCAAAACAACAGGTACATTTAAGCATCAAAACTTGGAGTGGCTTCCATCGGTAGCCAGTGCATCAGCCGACAGCGTCAACCGTATGATGCTAAATATATGCTTTACAACCCAAATTAATTACAAAGATATAATATTCATTAATGTTGTCAAATTCAATACAAAGGCAGCTATGTCAATTTAATATTTATTTATTTTCACCAAGAGCATGGGAAACACTCGCATAAAACTCATGGGTCAGCTCGCTGAGCAAACACTCTAATGGAACTGACCCCCAAGCTAGAGTGACCAAATTCACGTGTTTCCCAGCTTTAATACCTAGCGGTTTAGCGACTGATTCCAGCATTCTAGCATACCCGGTTGTAATAATGCAGGAACCAGCTTCAGGGTGCAATACATTCTACAATCTGATTGGTTGAAAAGTTAATAAAAATATGTCTGACAAAAAGGTACCAAATTCAACTTCCGTGAATACAAATCTTCTTCAACCACGATGTTTACAGAAATAAAACTGGTTCTGCAAACCAATACGAACGTGATATGTAAGTTGTTTATATATATTTGACCATCACTGACACAATATTCAACTTTCTTAATAACAACGGTAAAAACGGATAGAGTGAGCGACTGACAAATGAATAAGAATGGTAACTCTGCTTCAGTAATCGGTATATAAACTCTCTTTATAACTTGAATGTCTGGCACGTGGTATGACTGATTAGATTATTTCAATTTTACTGTATGACACCTTTAATGTCTTCTTTTATTATATCCTTGGTCATCTGGCGGCATGATACGCTTTCTTAATCTAGTGACTTTGCCCATTGAGGCTTGATTGACAAATATATATATTCTATAATATGCTGATTTTGAGAGTACTGAGAGTCATAATAGTGTGTTAGGCATAAACTATGGTTCATGTGGTTTTTAATTTGTAACTTGTTTTAGTGATTTTCCACATCAAATTAATCATTTTGACTGTGGAAGTCGAACATAATTCACTGAACGACATAATTCTGTTGACCATTAATCTATTAGATAAACCTAAGCCATATAACATGCCAAAGGTGCGTGAACTGCTGTGCTTCATGTATATAGAACCATTGGATTACGTCACACAATTTCCTATTTAGTATTGTGCTTCCTTGATATTTTTCCTGCTTACGCATCGTTGCAGAATTATCGTTCGTTGTGTGCTGTGACATCTACTATATTGAAATAATAAATAAATTATATAAAGAAGGTTGTTTTGCAATCAATTTAATTACACTTTTTTATAAGGTTATCAATGTTACATGAATTACATGTATTTATAATTTTAAAATGATTCCTAAATGCTTTCACCTCATAAAGGTAACCTTTCTAAAAAATCAAAATATTGTTTTGACTGGAATGAGCTAAATCTTAACACCTTTGCACAAAGAGTAGTTGAGGTCTTAATAAATATCGGATCACAAAAGAACGTGTAATGTCATTTCTTTACATGTTTATACTTTATCTAAAGTCTTTTATATTTTCGTTTGTATTTTGATCTGCAAAAAAAAAGGAAAATAAGAGAAAGCATAATAGTTCATTGCGCATTGTACTGTTTTGCAAAATATTTTCATGTTAGTCTCTGTATGAATACAAAATTTGTTAATGAAATGTCACAAAAAATACAATTCAATCTTCTTTTGTATTTTCTTATCTTGTTAAAACAAAGAGAGTAGGGAAATTATGCAGACTCAGCTTAAATTTTGTGATAGATAATTTAATAATAATAATTAGACTAGGGCTGGTTCGACATCAGGAACTACAGACCCAAATATAAAAGTATTGCCTGTACTCATTAAATTTACTGTTAGACATATTTTCATTCTTAAAAAGCCCCTCTCAAGTTTGTGTGTTTTTTCTCTCATTTCAAAACTGGTTATATTTCAATATGCATCACACCTTATCACAGTCACAAGCTCAATTTCCACTAAAATATTTAGCACTTAGTAATACACAAACTAGATAATAATACACAAACTAGGTAGTAAAACACAAACTAGATAATAATACACAAACTAGGTAGTAATACACAAACTAGATAATAATACACAAACTAGGTAGTAATACACAAACTAGATAATAATACACAAACTAGGTAGTAATACACAAACTAGATAATAATACACAAACTAGGTAGTTATACACAAATTAGATAATAATACACAAACAAGATAGCAATACACAAATTAGGTAGTAATACACAAACTAGTAATACACAAACTAGATAGAAACACACGTCGCCATTCCTATTTTATACATACAATAATCAAGCCCATGACTATTTCGATATCTATACATCATTTGTGTTAAGAAATGGAAAAAAGATTTAAAAAAAACAAGAAAAAATGGCTCAAAACCCTCCAACAATACATACGTTGATGCTTTAAAGCATTTTTTCTTGTGAAAGTATCTATTTTGTTTTTTATCTGCCAATTATAGCAAATTATTCGCAATATTTAATATATTCTTAGCTTTTGAATGAAATTCATGATCATAGTCTGTTAATATTTATGCAAACAAGTAATGGATAAGTGATGTGGTTGTAATAAGAGAGTTGTGTACTTGATATTCATTTGTCATTTACAGTGTAATTGTTTAAAAGAGCGACCAACTAGAACACGAAATATAGTCGATTTTGGATGTATATTTGAAAATGCTGCCTTATTCATCAAAGATAAGTGACAGAATGAAATGGAGAGAAAGAAGTAATAAAGGAGAGAGAAATAAAATAGAGAATATCAGAGGTAAACAAAGAGCAAACAAAGGAATGAACAGATGTATAGCTTTAAATAATATTCAATGTAGGTAAAACACATCCATTAATTTCAATCTTATACAAAATAGACAAGCGCACGACTAAACTGACATGAATTATCAATTTTGATTTCTAACCATATTTATTTAATTATGAAATATTTGAATAGTTTCATCTCAAAACAAAGAGTATTAATGAAAATCGCTCATAAACATTTAACTAAATAATTACTAGTTTTGAGCGGTCCTTTGTCACTCGGAGCAAATTCTTGTGTTTACAACAGTATTTTCTCTGATCTCCCAGGCCTATAATTTGGCGAGTTATTCCGAATGATGTGTGAAGTTTAACTGTCTCTACTTTCTTGTGTTTTTCAGGAGGTAATTTAAATGTTGAAGCCCATAAACTAGCTTAGTAACGCAATTTAGCGAATGAAAAAACATAAATATCACAAATGAGGTATCTTTATAATCAGAATGTGATTTTGAAGCGGTGTAGATAGATAGATAGATAGATAGATAGATAGAGAGATAGAGAGATAGATAGATAGATAGATAGATAGATAGATAGATAGATAGATAGATAGATAGATGTCATGTGCTGACACGTGTTTTAGTAAAATTACTAACCTGCAGACCCCAAAAGTAAGAAATTTATTCCAATATGAATATCTGAACTCCAGAACCAATCCGCAATAAGCACCGTCAGTTTATCGCAACTCCATATTACATTCACCGTATGACACTCTATCCACTCTGCTAATAAGGAGAGTAAATATGATGAGACATAGTTCAAGTTTTAACACACAGAGATCCAGACATCCTGTCCCTTATCTACCAGGAAGTTGTTTTATGTATTTTAGAATAAAGTTTCGATCAGTGCGATTTGTCTTCACTAATCAGCAATACTTTTTCCACACACATATGTATACGTATAAATAAAAATATGTTGTTGTGATTTCTGCTTATATGTTCAGGTAAAATATCCGCAGTTCATTAAGTCCCGTTTGAACTACAATAAATACATCATCAAGAGACTTTAAACCGAAAGTCGTTTCCTTTTACTCTTCCTAGTTTCGAAAGCATTTAAACTTGATTATTATAGCTAAAACGACTAAATATGTAACATTCAAATGCATGACAGTGATGTTCGTGAAAAACGACCTGTATTTCAACTAAGGAGATCAATTACGAGGCGTGTTCGAAAAGTATCCGGAAAAATGTCATAACCTATTCATTAATATGGTTATTAGAATAAAACGACTAAATGTGTAACGTTCAAATGCATGACAGTGATTTTCGTGGAAAACGACCTGTATGTATAACCAACTAAGGAGATCAATTACGAGGCGTGTTCGAAAAGTATCCGGAAAAATGTCATAACCTATTCATTAATATGGTTATTAGAATAAAACGACTAAATGTGTAACGTTCAAATGCATGATAGTGATTTTCGTGGAAAATGTATAACCAACTAAGGAGATCAATTACGAGGGATGTTCGAAAAGTATCCGGAAACGTGCCATAACCTATTCATAACTATGGTTATTAGAATAAATTTCTCAATAGTGATATTTTGATATATATTGGAACTTAATTTAAAAGAGAAAGTGATACAAATTGCAGTAATACAAATTCCACAGTCACTTTGGCAACGTCGGGTAACGTTGAGCGGGTCAAATTTTGTAAACCGTCACATGTTTACTTGTTTTTAAAGGTCACATATAGACATTTTCCTAACGTCAAAAATTGCCAAAATATACGAACCGCTTCCAAGACCTGTTCTCAAATCCTACGTAATTTCGCGAGCTATAATATTACGTCATTTCCGTTAATATCGGAAGATGAGAACATTTGTTTAGCGAAATCTTTAAATATGGCGCTAGAACAGCGCTATCCCACAGTTTTGTATATTAATGTATAAAACGAAATCAGAGCTCCCCCCCCCCCGATCATGGGCAATAACGGCAAAGTTTAAACGAAGAAAACCAACATATATGAGTGCTCCATCGCTTTCAAGAGGGCTCTGCGCCGCCAAAGATCTGGACGTTCGCGCACGACGTCAAGAAAAGAAGACACAATTTAGGAGTAGTCTAGGAAACAATCCGTACTACTCATTTACACAGGAGCGTTTTATACTCTAACAAGTGGATCCGTAGGTGGGAGATGGTGGTATCGTACAACGGAAAATATTTCGAAACGATATAATTTTAGATGTGTCAGATAGACTTTACAGATTCCATGTTCCTTTCACGAGTGACTTTATCCGACTTTATCCGACGCTACCATGGTGACTGTTGAGTTGAATTTGCACCAGTGCAATTTGTATCTTTTTTGTTTTCGGATTAAGTTCAAATCATACAAAAGTATCACTTTACGAAATTACTTTTTAATAATCATATCAATGAAAAAGTTATGGCAGTTTTTCGGATATTTTATAAACACCCCTTGTAAGTGTACTGGTCGGTCGATCAGACGGAAAGGGAATGGACGATCGGTCGTTTGGTTGTTCGATCATTTCATAACGAGATTCTGCGATCAAAACTAAAACGATTTTCTCGAGACCCTCTCACGAGAGCATCCATATTTTAAAAATAACCCAAATTAATAAATGTGAAACAAATATTTCAAAATTTGGTTCAGTTTGCTTCAAAGACATTGAGAGAACAGAAATTATCTCACTCTTTCTCCCTCTGTTTCTCTCGTTCTCTCTCTGTTCATGACTGTTATGGTGAAATAATTGTGTAAACCTACAGAAATCAACAAATGTTACTGCGTAGTTTTACAAAATTTGAAGTGCGTTCATACATGTGAGTACTTTCGATAATTTCCTGTTTTGCACTTCAGAGATAGTTGAAGATAATGGTTAGATATAATCGCCTTAACTTTACTTTAAAAGTGTGTTATGATAAGTTTTTTGAATTTATAAAATGATATTTAAAACGTACGATCGTATCGCAAATCAGCTCTATACTTGCAAGGAGAGAGTGGTCCTCTGATATTTTATTTCCTCAATAAAAAACAGATACAAAGATTGTTGGTATGAAATCAACATGAAGGTTTGCGGGTTATGACTTTCCAGGCCCTAAGTACTGGTCCAACACTGAAATCACTGAAGGTGATTATATGACAGTGTAAGTTGTATTTGAATCGATGAAAAACATTAGAATCATATTCATTTAAATAAATCATAAAGTAAACCGATAAAGCTATTTATTTACTATATTCGCATATACAAAAAATCAAAATACATTACATACAATATAAAAAAAACAACAGGAAATACAAAGGTCCGTTAAGGTGGATGCTTCAACATGTCCATGTTTTGTGAAAACATATTGATAGTACAGTGTTTATCATGACATGTCTTGTTTTGTTCTTTTTAAAATGGAGTCTCTCAGCACAATGACTCGAGTGTGTTTAAAGACCTTAAAACACAACTGCGGAATACAGTATTTTGGATCTATTTTTCCATTATCTTAATTTTATTTCTTTTTTCTTGTTACCAATGTTACATGAATTATCTCTAATTTTCTATATTCCTATAATTTCACCGATGCAGAAAAGGATAATACATCTTCTTCTTAGTTTAAAGTATTATGTTTTTAAAATGTGGCTTTAAGAGGTGAAATATAACATGTATACTCATGGGATCACAAAAGAGTGTAATTCATTCCTTTGCATATATATAGCATATCTCAAGATTTTTAAATTTCTGTGTGTATTTTCATCTTTAAAAAAGATCATGTGTATGGTACTGATTTGAAAAGAAAAAGAAA
Source organism: Solen grandis (assembly GCA_021229015.1). Classification (NCBI taxonomy): domain Eukaryota; kingdom Metazoa; phylum Mollusca; class Bivalvia; order Adapedonta; family Solenidae; genus Solen; species Solen grandis. Next base: position 38,342,708 of record CM037791.1, read on the forward strand.
AGAAAAACATTTAAGTTTCTGTTTGAAAAAACAAACATCCTAATGATATAACCTTTCTTCGTTTAATTTCTTAATCTTGCCAAAACTAAACAAAACATAAAATGGGTAGTGAATTATGCAGACTCGACTTTGATCTTAATACTTAATAATAATTAATCTAGGACAGGTATCCCAGAAGCAAATTAAAGATGATGTCTATACTTAGTCAATGTAATGTCCGTCCCCCTCAATACATGTACTATACATGACTTGTGTATGATTTATGTTTATTTAAATATTGCTTGCCTCAGTTCAATACTAGTGATTTTACAATCTACAGCACACCTTAATCTAAGTCACAAGGACTTATATTCCACCAAACATATGTTTCGTTAAGTTATACTTAAACTACACTTTACATTAGTCAAGCACATGACTAAGCTGTAATTGATTATCGCCTCAGTATATTAACTATCCTGATATTTCTCAGAAAATAACAATGCTGAATGAAATTAAATCAAATGAAATTAGCCCTTAAGCATATAAGTATTACTTTGTACTAGGTATTATTGGCGGGTTTCGAGCCAGCTCTTTCTAGCGGTTATCAATTTCTATCACTCAGAGCATATTTTGCAATATTTAATGTATTCTTAGTTTTTTAATTAAGCTATTGTTCATTTATTTATACAATACGGTAATGACTAATAGTTTCCTTCATAATATATCTTCAATGCTCGAAATTTAAACGTATATTCTCCACTTACCCTGCCGACATTAACAGGCATAAATCAGGAAAACCATTTACAAACTGATGTCTTTCTATACCCAGACAATTTTAATTTTGTAGATGACTTTGTTAAATCAAATAATACATTCATTAGAAACTTTAATTTTTTCGCCTTGATGCTAATGTAATGAGCCATTTTTCTGTTCACTCAGAGTTTCAAAAAAAGTTTACATTCAAATTTCTCATTTCTTTGCATGACAAAAAAGAACACATAGCAATATATAAACATTGCAAAAATATAACATTAGACCACAAACAAGAATGTACATACTCGCACAGTTGAATATAATAAGAAAGATTTGTCCTTGATATTCAGTTGTCATCTCATTGTTCACTCTAGCGATCATCCGAAACACGGAATAAAGTATTTGGAAGTTAACCTTCGATTTGTCAATATCTTATATTCATCTAAGGCAAAGTGAAAAAAAAAGAAATATAGAAACACGAATACTATATGGCAGAGAGAGAAAGTAGTCCATAATCAGTTTACCGTCCTTCCACGGTGATCTTTAAACCCTAATGAAAGTAGGATAATGTGAGTCAGTATTAATTCCCTATATTAAATGTCAAGATAGTCTTAGAAGATAACTTACTGTACTTACTTGCGCTTACTGTATAACTGAAGAACACCATGAAATAAAATTGCACTCAATAAAGGGGGATACAGTGTTTGTTATTCGAATATAGTCATAATAACATTATCCTAAATAAGTGTACTTACTGATTTTGTTTAGTCAGGGACGAACTGATTATCATTATAGAATGATACTACCTCACGCAATATATGTTTTCTTTATTCTCATATAATTTATGGATATTTATTTGTTAAACAGATTTCTGTTTATAAGGTTATTATTCTTATTTATAATTTAAACGAATATATATATATATATATATATATATATATAACCCCTTTCCCCAGGTTATTTATATTAACTAGTATATATATACTGTTTCACACGTACAAAAGACTCACCCCTTAGCACGATTTCATACCATTTATTCTCTTAAATTTCTGTGTTTTCATTGCATTATCATATTTGATGAAAGTGCTAAGTCGTTGACATAATATATGTAGATGCATCATGCTAAATACATATCTATTTAAATAGAGACTTATTTTCAGAAGTTGTACATGTGTGTAAAATATAACTTTCTAATTAATTCGGCTGAACATGTAACCACACAACTATCATATTCTGTTTCAGCATAAACACAATGCAATGTAAAAATGATGAGATTTTCTTTAGCCCCCTCGATATATGTATTATATACAATTCATCCGAATGAGCGACTTTGACTTTGTCGTAGACATTGAACTGTTTATTCATATGATAACTTTGCCATAAATAATAGTTAGGTGAAGATTACTTTAATATGTACTTTTTTTAAAATCGAATTATCATTTCATTGGCAAGTAACTTGACACGTGTCATGTCTATACATTATAAACGACGCAGTTAATGCAGAAAATCTTATCTGAAAGTAAGAAATAAATATCCGAACATGATTTTATTTGGCGGATGTGTCTTCCCAAAATCATGATATCGTTATTGAAACCACTTCATCCACAGGGTGCGATTGATTTTCAAGCGACAGCAAAAGACTAGTCTCCATTTAAGTATCAAGGAAGATAAAAAGTTTTAATCAGATTCACCTATCATTGCTAGCCCATGATATTGAGTAATCTGCCCTTGAAAATGACTGTAAAAATGAGCCATAAACTCACTATCAGGGGCGAATAGCTCAAAAAGAAGAGCGGTGACCCCTTATATTCATAAATTAGTTTCTAATGTTATTCTCTATAATCATGCAAAGTCTTACAAAATTTTCATAACTAGTTTTAATTTTCCTTCTTTGTCTTTATAGAAAACAACTGCATTGTGCGCGTATGTCTTTAAAGAAACAAAAAAAACAGTATACGACTCTAAGTATTTAAAGCATATCACGTTTTTTTGTTGTTGTTTTTTTGTTGTTTTTTTTACAGACATATTGTTACAGACATATTTTTTTTTGCAGTAAAGTACTTGATACTATAACTAAAACAAATATAAGAATTAAAACAGTGGATCACTGTACTAATTTTAAATATTTGACTTATGGTAAAATATGTTTTATGGAAAAAAAATCAAACCATAGATTGCATTCTAAATCCTTAAATAACACATATTTTTTTTCTTCAGATTGTTCTATTACAATTTGTACCTTATAATGTGTTTTATAAGTTACAGATGGAAACTTTTTTAAACATGCATGGGGGATACATAAAGATAAACAATCACCTTAAAATCAGGACCAAAATATTTACAAAAATATATAAAAGCTATGAATATCTCTAAATATTTTTCTTGATAAAAAAAAACAAAAAAAAAACGGACAAATTTACTTTACTTTTATTAGATAGAATCCGCTGACTTAAGGATTTCTTCAAAAATTGTAAGAAAGAGATATACCTCACCATGTATGTAGATTCTTTAACTAAAACTACTTTTTAGCTGAAATTTAGCCAAATTAAATACTTCAATATGACATTTTTAACCCTCAACATTTGGCAAATATATTTTTATGATGATTTAAATACAGGAATTTTAAAAAAGATTGAGGCTTAGCATTCTACTTAAAATAAATGAGATGATATGCCAACACTAAAATCAGTAGTAACCCGCTGAAACGTATTTTGGTAATACACAATACAAAGGATTTTTTTTTTTCAAATTCTTTTCTACATGTATATTGTTTTAAAATGTATTAGAAAAAAATGTGATGATTTCCTTATCTTGAATTATCAAATATCGGACATCAAAATGAAGTTTTGAAGAGAACTACGTGGATTAATGTATCTGTGTATTTATGTTTTTGAATCCAAAGACTCATTTAATTCAATTTCAAAAAAAAGCCGAGATAGAAGGCATATTTCAAATTAAAAGTATCATTTAATAAAGTACCATTCATCATTTTGCACAAACGTGTAACCTGTATATTTTAATGAAACCATATTGTTGCCGCTTCACCAACTCGACGAAATATTTATCAAGGCTTATCATTAACAATGACATTGATATTTACGCCGTCCGATAGATTTCATAAGCTGTATCTGCATATATAACATTCAACAACGTTTGGCTCCCTTTGGCGATAAACAGTGTCTTTTCTTTTGAAGAAACGGGTAAAACATGCAATTGATGCAAATTGACACATTTACAACAGAAGATAAGTAAAACAATTTCGATTGCAAAGTATATCTACATAACAATTGTGTTATGATAAAAACATATTAATTACAATTTATAAAAGTTATTTGACAAAATAGCATTTACTTTAAATGTATAAGGCTGATTTAACAAAATTTTGAAATGTAGCATCTGATGACCTTAAAGCCGAAATTAATAAATGAAGCAAAAGTAACATACCTAATAATACATAATAAACAAAATATCTTTATTATTTTACATTTTACAACTCTCTATCATATTATATGATCTCTATATTATTGTATTACAAGAAATCTATATATACATACATGCTTTCTATATTATTTCACATTAAGTCTCTAGTATTTAGATAATTGTTTTGTTATGTTACATGACTTTCTTTTTTTTTTCATGTCTCCTATAGTGTTTCAACGATACAGAAAAATGACAATTAATTTTTTTAAGCATCTCAATAAAATGTAACCTAAAAGTTTCTAAATAAGGTTTTTAAAAAGAGATTGTCTACCAAACTTAAATGAATAAAATCCTTACAGTATATAATTTTGCTATTTGTCTTTCCATTAGCAAAAACAAAGTTCTTGCGCATCGTCCTAATTTTCGAGAAAAAAAAGTAGATTTCTATTTGGAAAATATCGTAATGATATTTCCCTTTTTTGTTTAAATATTAATTTGCATAAAAACAGAAATGAAAACATTTAATTTAACAGACTCAATTTGAATTTTATAATAAAGCACTAAATAATAAATCAGGGAAGGTATTCCCTAAAAGAAAAAGAAATGAAAGAAAATATCGAATGCATGGATATAATCGAGGTCATGAACCTGCCTGAATATCGGCTTAAGGTACGGAATGACAATCGGGTCTTCTACACCTGCAACTGAGTTTCGGGGTTACCGTAGCTACGAAAGTACATATGCCACATAAAGTTAACTACTAGTAGGTGATCCCGTGTAAACAGAGGCACCAAGGTATAACCACCGACCTTAAGCCTCTGCTGGATGACTTTCTCACATGAACATCCTAGTGACCCTACTTGGAGTCAAATCAACAGCGACGATGTGTTTAGTGAATTTTAGTGAAACGCTGACAGCAATATTATTTTATTATCATCATCATCCTTAATAAACCAAAAATATAACTATGTAAACAATATAGTTGCGAAAATACATTTTAAAAAAGGCAGAATTGATAAATAATGTATAACATTATATGTTTTCACATGCATTTAAATAGGAAGAATATAGAGCAGATATACCGTGAATTGTTATGTTATTATTAATAATAATGATGATTAAGTAAATGCTAATGTTTATGATAATAAGAAAGAGAACTATCAATAAAGGGGATTAATATCCTCAACCTTTGACGTGACAACCATTTGTCTTTATTTTTCACAGTTACCATTTATTTATCATGTCCGTAGGTATCTCGAGGTCGTGGCCATCCCCTTCCATTACTTACAATATATTTTACATGTTGTTCTATAAGTCTATGATATTTTCATAACAAAAATATGAAAAAAAAATTAAAAAATACTACATTTGAAATAAAAAAATATGCAAATAGTTTTGTGTCAAACTTATATCTCTTTAACATTACCCTAACACAAAAATCTGTGGTTTATTTCTATTTTTATTTTACTTTATAAATGTATATTACATTACACATTTTTACATATTAATTTGTGGGGAAAAACGCGACAATCATTATTTAAATATAGAACACAGCAATTACCCACTCCATTTTTAACCATCTCAGTCTAAGATTGACTAAAACAACAATAAACTTCTTGTGTGTATTTTTCAACACTCGCAGAAAGTTTGACAAATATTCGGGGATTCAATCACACGTTTGAGAATGTGTCGCAGGATGATCGCCGAATAATTGAATTTCCTTGAATGCCCCATGATAATTCGGCGAGATATGAACGATGCTTTGGGGATGCCTCAGATAAAAAAATATTTCGCATAATCTCCGTGAATGCTTACGCAGAATTTTCTTATAATAATCCTGTTGATATGCATTGTTGGGGTTGACCAGGTTGAACAGTTTCAAAAAATAGACCAAAAGGTGAACGGTATATTGAAATAGACCGTCATGCTATTGTTAACAGTTACAATCAACATAGTTGGAGAAGGTGGGGGGGTCTGCTTAATCATCTATTCAAGCCAAAGATGAAATCACGTATATGATAATTCAAAATGTATAGTATTGACAGTTGTTGCTGTTTTTTATCCAGTGCACACAGTTAATTTATCAGTTGTTTTATAATTTAACTTAAATTATGTAAAAACATTATACATATGTAAGAAACTTAATTGGACATGATTATTTATTAATACGAATTCGTCTTTCTTTTATTTTTCAAATCAGTCATCATACCATTCCTCAATGACCGGGTTTATCAAGTTTATTACACGAAAAGTCAATTTCATGGCTGCACTCATGAGGAAACCAAGAGCATGTATTTTACTTTACATTGCAATTTATATTACCAAATAAAATGAATAACATGTTTAAGTTTGTTTGTATGTCAGGGTTCTAGATATTTTACATAGTATTGTAATTCGAAACACGTATGTATGTATGTATGTATGTATGAATGAATGTATGTACGTATGTATGAATGTATGTGCGTAGTTGACCAAAGTATGTGTCTGCTGTAAACATTGTAATGCGATTATATTGAATTTAGATAAATTATAATATTCGTCTTTTTCTTCCGATTTTCAGTAACCCCTAGATAGATTTTATGCGTACATCACAACATGTTATTGGTAGCGTCACCAAGAAAAGATGATAACATATTTAACAATTCAATAATCAATTTCGGCGGTCTTTGATAATGAAAGGGGCGTTTTATTTCAATTTCAAGACCGCTGCCATCTACTGTACTTTACATTGCTTATATAT
>CM037791.1:38349699-38399699 GCA_021229015.1 Solen grandis
GAGTCTGCGTCCCGAACCACATTAAGGTTTTGTTAACATGACCATCATCTCTACTATTCCTAAGTTGGTATCCCTCTAGTCTGAGGTTTTAGGTTTTTTAAGATATTAAATTATTTAGCCAAGTCTTGATAAATAATTTGCGCATTTCACAATGTAAAAGATTGTTTTTGTTGTTGTTGTTGTTTTATTCATTAAGTCATTTTGTTTTTCGGCGCTTAGCTGGACACAACTGTTTAAATTAAAAAAAAAAATATGTTATAGACGGTTAAAATCATTAAAACTTTACCATTGATTGCCTCATATAATATACTATCCGTAGATCTATATGATTTTGTCATCCTTAATAGTATGCATTATGGTCACAGAACATCAAACAAATGACAAAACATGTAGAAAGAGGGGTGCACATTTAGATTGGGTTTATTATAATAAAGCAGGTTGTCTTGGTATGCTAAAAAGCAGTCGTATTCAGCAACTAGGTGAATTTATCACAGACCTACAAGCTGCACATCTCCACAAAATATCCTACTATACTGATGCATGTATCAGAGTGTTTTCTTCATGACGTGAAAGGTCGTGGATTCGATCTCCGGTCGCGCAATACCAATATCTTTATAAATTGTATTGATTCACATTAGAAATAAAGACAACCACAGTGCCAGTTTGCTCGGTTTTATCCCAATCTGCGTTTTCTCTTACGACGTGACATGAGGTCCAGCTAAGATAGGATACGTTATTTGTAATTGAAATTTTCAACATAGAGATTTTAAAAATTATATTCCGTTCTAAAGGTCATCGCTGAAATGTACCACCAATATTAGAAATACTAACTGAAGAAGGGATCCAACAGTCTGTGCATTTATAAATTGGATTTATTTATAATACACCGGTTGTCTGGGTATGCTAAAATGCAGTCATACTCAGCAACTGGGGACATTTATTATAAACACACAAGCTACACTGCTTCTCCACAAAATATTGAATTTCTTTCATACTGGTGCCGGTATCTGAGTGTTCAAAATATTTGCCTAATGAAGCGGAAGATCGTGGGTTCGATCTCTGATCGCGCCATATAAATCTTATGATAAATTCTTTTCAAAATTTAAAAGAATTAAATCGCATTATAATTAAGAACATGAGTCAAACCATAAAACGTATATTGACACCTTATTTCTTTTTCTTTTCTTGAAGTATATAGTCTCTTTTTGACTGTTGTACTACTGTTTAATAATATGTTTCTATTGAGGGTGTCAAACAGCTCGGTTATATTTATTAACAAGAGGCCCATGATGGCCCTAAATCGCTCACCTGAGATAAATAGGTTGACCCAAGGAACATCTGTACCAATTTATTTTAAAATCTGGCCAGTAGTTTTGAAGAAGATGATTTTTAAAGTTTTCATATTTTTTTTCTTTTTGTTGCTATGGCAACCAGAGTTCTACATGGATCAAGATTATTTTAGCAACTTTTGTGAAGGCTGACCAAAGGATCATCCCTGCCAAGTTTAATCAAATTCTGTCCAGTGGTTTCAGAGAAGATGTTGTTTAAAGGTTTCTCTATATACATATAAGGCAAATAAGCCCCGCCCCTGGCGGCCATGTTTTTTTACGGATCGGAAAAATTTTAGCAACTTTGGTAGAGGTTGACCAAAGGAACACCTGTACCAATTTATTTTAAAATCTAGCCAGTAGTTTTGAAGAAGATGATTTTTAAAGTTTTCATTTTTTTTTTTGTTGTTGCCATGGCAACCAGAGTTCTACATGGATCAAGTTTATTTTAGCAACTTTTGTGAAGGTTGACCCAAGGATCATCCCTGCCAAGTTTAATCAAATTCTGTCCAGTGGTTTCAGAGGAGACTGTTGTTTAAAGGTTTCTCTATATACATATAAGGCAAATAAGCCCCGCCCCTGGCGGCCATGTTTCTTTACGGATCGGAATAATTTTAGCAACTTTGGTAGAGGTTGACCAAAGGAACATCTGTACCAATTTATTTTAAAATCTGGCCAGTAGTTTTGAAGAAGATGATTTTTAAAGTTTTCTTCTTTTTTTTCTTTTTGTTGCCATGGCAACCAGAGTTCTACATGGATCAAGTTTATTTTAGCAACTTTTGTGAAGGTTGATCCAAGGATCATCCCTGCCAAGTTTAATCAAATTCTGTCCAGTGGTTTCAGAGGAGATGTTGTTTAAAGGTTTCTCTATATACATATAAGGCAAATAAGCCCCGCCCCTGGCGGCCATGTTTTTTTACGGATCGGAATAATTTTAGCAACTTTGGTAGAGGTTGACCCAAGGAACATCTGTACCAAATTATTTTAAAATCTGGCCAGTAGTTTTGAAGAAGATGATTTTTAAAGTTTTCTTCTTTTTTTTCTTTTTGTTGCCATGGCAACCAGAGTTATACATGGATCAACTTTATTTTAGCAACTTTTGTAGAGCCTCACCCAAGGAACATTCCTGCCAAGTTTCATTAAATTCTGTCCAGCGGTTTCAGAGGAGATGTCGTTTAAAGCAAATTGTTGACGACGGACGACGGACGACTGACGACGCACGACGCACGACGGACGACGACGGACGCCGGACGAAGGGCGATCACAAAAGCTCACCTTGAGCACTTTGTGCTTAGGTGAGCTAAAAAGTTCGTATATCTGATTTTAAAAACAACAGCAACAAAAACAACATGTGTTCTATTCCAAGTTTCACATATGTTTTCAATATTAAGCTTATTTTTTTTCCGGTCATTAACCGGGTTATTGACAAAAAAATACGCCCCATTCACATTTTTGTTTTGTGAATAGCAAGACGTATGTTTAAAAATGTATAATCACTTACTCGGATGTTTATACCTTATATTTCTCCCTGTAGTTAATATTGATGCTAAAACTTAGTACTGTTGCTTCTTCTGCTGCTGTCCCAACAGTAGTAGTTCCTATATATCCTATGAAAATAAATTCCCAGCTACTCCATTGTATTCGACAAAGAAGGATGTTACTTATAATAGTGTGTTAACTTTAACATATAAATAAGTGTTGTTAAACTCATGCGTTCCGTTATTTAGAAATGATAGGTAGCTTTTAGTGTTTTTACTCTTGAGATGGCTAATATTATACAAACTGACTTTATGAGAAGCTCTTATTTACGATACCATGGATGCAGATACCGATTACAATCGACTTTTCTCAGCTATGCATTCTTTTGGTTACTCACTGAATCCAAATTTGACTTAATACATATCATGTAGGTGTGTGTGTGGGGGGGGGGGCACATATCTTATACATATCATCGAGGGGGTCACATTTTCTGAAGAATAATGACCCGGGCCAATATCTGATACATATCATCGAAGGGGATTGGGTCACATTTTCTGAAGAATGCCCCGGGTCAATATTTGATATATATCATCTAAGGGGTGTTTATATTTCTGAAAAATAATGACCGGGGTCAATATCTAATACATATCATCGACGTGGGGATCATTATCCTATGTGGGTCACTTTACTTCGTTACACTAGTCGCTATGTACCAATTAAATTGGTAGAACGTGAAGGACACGTGTTCCGAAAGTTATGTGTTCGAACCATCTACGCCTTGAGTTAGGCCGCGTAAGGTACTCTAAATCAAAGCTTTTGTAGGAATTGTCGTATTTCGTCGTAAAGTAACGATTCAAATTAATGTAGAATGAAGTGAACTTAAAAAACCAGAGGAGGAAATCAACATTCTATGAAGACAGATTGGGTTTATCTATAATAAAACCGGTTGTCTGGATATGCTATAATACAGTCATATTCAGCAACAAGGGGAATGTATCATAAACCCACTAGCTGCACTGCGTCTGCACAAAGTTTTGACTTTCTTTTATACTGGTACCGGTTTCTGAATGTCCTAAATGTTTACCTTATGACGAGGAAGATCGTGGGTTCGATCTCTGTTCGCGCCATATCAATTTTATGATAAATTCAAAATCGCATTATCGTTAGGAACATGAAGTTCATCTTTGAAGTAAGCCTGCTCACTTGAATTCACAATGAATAATGTCAAAAAAGGATATGACAATAGGTATGGATATTTTAATAACCGATTGGTTGTTAATTGATTTATTCAAGGAGAAAGAAACCAATTTGTGAATGTCTTAAACTAGAGTATTTATAATGAAATAGTTACTTGCTGGTGCTGAACTATAGTAATTTTCAGCAACATGGATATTTTATCATACATAACTCTTGCTGCTACACTTGATACTGTGATGGACACCAATAGATGCCTTTGATTTTCTTGATTGAAATTCAATGAAGAAAAAAACTGGAAACGTTCGGAGGAAGCGTTGATAAAAGCGTTGGCATTTAAATTTTAATTTTCGACTCTTCTTTAATGTTTACTTAAAAAATGAACATCGTCGTGTTAAGCCGTAAAAGTATAACACCTTCTTACTTTTTCTTTTGTTGAAGTAGAGTGTTTCTTATATTATTGTTGTACTTCTGTCACAAAAACAGGTTGTCATGGAGCTTGGTCGCCAAGAATCATAAAGGTAGATTTGATAACAACTTTGAAGAATCGCACAAAATTATATAGGATATACTATATACTATCTAGGGACCAGACATGTAGCTCAAGGAATCCTAAATTGCATGTTTGAAGAATCGCTCTGATATTTATATAGAATAAGAACAGCTAAATCAAGGCAACGAGTCATCGCCGCTATTCAATGAATCGCTTTTTTGAGGAACAGATTTGAGTAAGATTCTTTTTAAATAGATAGATGAAGATAAAGTAAATACTGTTTTGGATTTGGAGTTTATCGGAATGTATAACGCCTGTCATTGTAGGAAAAACGGACATGATCACGACAATAGATATGGGTTCCAGCAGTTTGGAGTAAGATACGAAAATGACTGAATCATTGTCCCTGTATCTGGCACCTACCTTGTGTATTCCTTTCTTGATATGTATGAAGAATGGAAGTCAAACGAAACATATCCAAAAATAGGTGTCCCCCTTGATGCAAAATATTTATGTAATTAATTAAAAGGGCCTAAAGGATGTGACGTCATATTGAATCGAACAAGCCGCCGATTTAATATCTACAGCAGTTCGTATAAAGGAAAATGATTAGACGTTGTACATTAGTTGAATAACGAAAACAAGCCGCCGATTTAATATCTACAGCAGTTTCGTAATGAAGCTGGTGGATCTGAGGGCCGGAGAAGAGGTGGGGGTCAAGGTCAATGACCTGTCGTTGTCCGGTACCCGGTGTTTAACACGTTTGGGATTAACTTAATATGACCACCATTTGGGGATACATGCTCGTCGCGTGGTAGCTGTTACTAAAGACCCCATAAAAAGACCAGTGACCGTATTCACAACTTCCTAGTCATGAAACAGTTATTTTGATAGAGAATAATTATGTTTTTTTTCTTTCTTTTTCTTCTTTTTTTTCATTCATAATTATAAAGGAAAATGGTTATAATGTTAGGCATTGTACATTAGATGAATAACGAAAATGAAAGTTCAATCTTATAAATGTATCTTTAGAACTTAGTATGATTTCCACCTTGATACGTGATCTTCATGTGGTTGCATTCACTTAAGTCTTCAAAGCCAGGAAGCATCCATAGTGCTGACAATTTCATGTAAAGACTCCATGTTAAAACCAGGGACCATATTCATGAAGCAATTTCACAACAAGACAAGTACGTATGATAAAGAATATCCTTATTGTTTATTAAACTGGCTTTTATGGTCCATTTATCTGCTGGATTGAGAGTTAAATATTTCATAAAATAAAGATATTAGATAATTTATGCCAATCTAAATCCGTAATTACGGTCCTTGCACTGCAATATTAAAACCATCGTTTTGACATATAGACAAGGACATCTTCACTGTTTTTGGAATACGGCCAATTCCCTAGACCTCAAAATACAAGTTTAAAAAAGAACCTTATCAACAGAAAACATCCTCATTTGATTTAGATTTTTCGAACTTGAACCGTTTATACGATGACTTGTTTGCTTTATTACTGGCCATACTCTGATTGGATAAGCACAACTTCATTTAGCCAATGGTGAGTCAAGAAGAATCAGTTGTAATATTAGCCCTACTGTCATTTATGTCCCTTTTCCTTCCAAAATGTGTTGCAGTTTTAAAAGATAGTTTATTCATAGTACTGTCGTTCATAGAACTCCAATTATACAATGTGTATCTATAAAGTTTTGTTTATTTCTTTTCGTTTGAAAGCAAAGTATTGTCTTTAATTTAAACTGAAAACTATGTATATATCTTTGGATGTCTGTGTTGAAATTAAATTCTTAAACAACTCCGAAACTTTGAGTGCTTTGTATGATTTATATATCCTTCAAATGTAACCAACTGTCCACGATGGCCAATAGTTAGAGCGTCCGACCCGGGACCTTCAAGTGTATTCATGCAGGACTATTGGGTATGGCAACCAAACAAATCTTAGCTACATATTAAAAATATCCTCTTATCGCAACTAAATAGCCAGAATAATTATTTGGCACACATGCTACCTCATAGTCCTCTACTATATATATTATTGATAAAACAGCAAATTCCTTTAAAAATTATAGATGTGGATTCTTTATAAAATATTTCATGTGTTTATTGTGGTCGCCTTTTGTTTGGTGTCCGTGCGTGCGTCTGTGAGTGCGTCCGGCGTCAACAGTTTCCTTTAAAAACAAACAAAATCTTTTCTTAAAACGCTGTATGGATTTTGACAAAACTTCACAGGGTTCGTCCTTATAATGCCTCTATCAAAATTATTTAAATTAGTTTGGTTTGTTGAAAAAGTAGGTCACAGGATGAAAAACAGATTTTAAAAATGCATATTTTGAAAACCTTCTTCTGCAAAATTGCAGGGCCTAGAGCTTAGATATTTGATTAGTAGCATTGTCTAGCGGACCTCTACCAAGTTTGCTCAAATCATGAACCTGAGGTCAAAACTAGCCCCAACCCAGGGTCACTTGGTTTTACATAGACTTATATCGTTGGTTTAGATATTATATGTAACATGGCCTTATGGATCTGAACCTAGTTTTTAAAATCATGGCTCTAGGGCCATAATTTGTCCCACCCTATATTGCTGTACTTCTGCATGAATTTGTATTCAGTAGGAATGTTGTAAAAGGTAATGAAGGTAATATTTCTCAGGTCAGCAAGTCAGAGCCATCTAGACCCTCTTGTTTAAATTCTTCTTCTCCTATGAGTGACTCAGGATTCTGTGAAATAAAGAGAATAAACACTAACATGCGATATGACATGCACTTTTTAAAACGGGAATACATCAATAGAATATTTTCCCTTTTGAAACCGAAATAATATACATGTATAATATTTAGATACACGTATGACAATTTTCTGAGTAAAATTAAATTACATGTAATAATAAAATTAGTAAAAGTAATTTAAAGAGTCCCAGTTTTTTTTTAAATTTTGAGCATAATTTTTGCTAATTGCAACACGTCTCTTTCGAAATTTACAATACACTGATTAAGTTTCTGCAAGCAGTCACGCAATGAAATGCAACAAGGCACTTCCCGGGACAAGGACAAGCTATCTGCAATTCCTGCGTTTGTTTAAATATGTCGCAATTAAAGCTAGCTAAGTCATGTCATTGTCACAAGTGCTGTTCCTATGAGATAGGAAATTGAAGAAAAAATGTTTAAGATTGGACATCCAGCAAAGACAATCAATATAAATTTATGTATGAGTTTTCGTTTATATTATAAATTTTATGGAATTTATCACAAGCGAAGTGGAGCGCTGCGATATAAATAAATAATTCGTTTCTAGTTATTTTACATACGTATGTTTATTAAAATAGTATCACTTTAAAATATATTCAAATGTGTCATTTTTTAAAGTATATCATATACTTGTATGTTGTTATGTTATTAAAATATACACTTTTCATTATTTAGTCATAGTTGCACCTGTGGAGAAGCTATTTAATATTATTAGATGTAGAAAAAAAAACATAATGAATTAAAGCAAAAACAGATGGGTTTTATAAAGAAATAAGAGTTTTACTCGATGTACGCTTTTATCAAATATCGGATATATACTATCAAACAAATTCATCATGTCCCGATGTGGTTTTTTAGAGTTACTCGTATTGCTCGGTGAACACTGGTAACCTAGAAAGTTGAAATAAATTATTGACACAAAATCAATATTCTGAACAATATGACCTATATAAAATAAATAACATTCTATTTATAGAATGGTTAGAATGGTCGCTCAATGTATAGATCAATCGGTAGAACGTCAAGGACGGTTATAGGTTTGAATCATCCATGACTTAAATGAGACCACGAAAGGTAAGTCAAAGCGTTTGTAGGTATCGTCGGATTTAGTTGTAAGAAAACGATTCAAAGAATTGCGAAAATAAGTAAATCCGGAGGAGAATCTAAACAGTCTGTGCAGACAAGGATTGGGTTTATCTATAATTAAACCGGTTGTCTGGAAATGCTAAAATGCAGTCATATTCAGCAACTAGGGGAAGTAATTATAAACCCACAAACTGCACTGCGTTTCCACGTATTGAATTTCTTTTATACTGGTGCCGGAATCTGAGTGTTCAAAAAATTTACCTTATGACGTGGAAGATCGTGGGTTCGATCTCTGGTCGCGCTATATCAATCTTATGATAATTATAATGGTAACTAGCATACAGATTTAAGCACAGATCCTGTGTTTCATCATGATGTTGTTGACATTATTAAACGGCATTATACCGCAGTTAGGCAACACTTAGATAAGATAATGTAATTTACGTGTAATCATAGCATGTCAAATTGAAAATTTATTTTATAAACAAGCGCCAGTCCCTATATGTCTGTAAATCACAGACCGGTTTTATTATAGATAAACCCAAACTATGTCTGCACAGACTGTTTAAATCCTTCTCTGGAATTACTAATTTTGACAATTCTTTGAAAGCTTTGACTTACTTTACGTGGTCTGATTCTGAACAAATTCAGTGTTTTATCATGATGTTGCTGACTTCATTAAACTGCGTGGTATCGCAGTGAGGCAACACTTAGATAAGGTAATGTAATTTACGTGTAATAATAGCATGTCAAATTGAAAATGTTCAACATTTAGATTATAAATAAGCACCAGTCCCTATAGGTCTGTAAATCACTATTTAAAATATATGACATACTAATAATCACAACAAACTATTAACCTAGGAAAAACAACAGAAAATGTATCTCTATTTAATTCCAATACATCCATATTTAATGCTGCGCAAGCGGAAGTCAATTGCTAGTTACATCTTATGCAGCATATCCCAAAGTGATTTACCTAAAGTATTTTCTCTGTTGACAAGTTTATAACATGTGCATCCTGGAGCAAAAATAACACTATTCTGGGTACAGGTATGTAAATACCGGTATACTGTGTTGTGTTCAGGCTTATGAAATATGGACCATAATACAGATAGCCCAGTTTTAAGAATGACTCTAAATCCTTCGCATCAAATGCAAGCACCTAAATTTCTATTTCTAGGTCTGGTCAGTAGTTATCGTCTAAGCGTTATCGGTGTTTTTATCTGGGGATTACGTCAATGTGGAGACAGCTGCATATCGAATCGATTTTTTTTTAACAAATGCAAATAATCTTAGCAATGCCTGTATAATATTTAATATTATCTGTACCTATTTAAAATGATAATTTTTATCTAGAACTGAAACCGAAAAATATATATATATTAAAACGCCAGTTATGGGAGCCATAGTCCAGTCATTTTTATTAATGCCCTTCTTCCTTTCTTTCCCGTGCAAATAATATTTGTTTGCCACTAGGTTTTTAACGAGGAAATAATTTTGCAAATGACTTCACCTACTTTTGAAAACATTGGAACAAATAGTACTTGCTTTTGTGACAGAGATACTATATATAGCCGGCGTATTCACAGGGAGGGGTCATGGGCGGCTACACAGTAAGAAGACAGATCTTGCCTGGAAATTGTTATTATTTCAAAACAATGTAATTATTAATGTATTTATAAGTCGCTTTTGCATTGGCCGATTATTTAATCACTAATTGCTTGCATGATGTCATGTGGGTTAACGGAATAAGTTGTAGTCGAAGATATATCCAACAGCAAGCATAAAAATCAATAAATGAAGATTTGTTTTTTCTTCATTGCGAAGTCGTGTATTGATCATATCGGAAATTCGCCAAGACACGTCACAGACAACATTGTGTTCAGAACCCAGATAAATGATTTATTATAATAGTATTTTCAACATGCTGTATAACAATACACAGCTCTTGTATCCGAATGAGACCACGTAAGGTAAGTCAAAGCTTTCAAAGAATTGCCAAAAATAAGTAAATCCGGAGGAGAATTTAAACAGTCTGTGCAGACATAGATTGGGTTTATCTATAAATAAACCGGTTGTCTGGGTATGCTAAAATGCAGTCATATTCAGCAACTACGGGAAGTTATTATAAACCCACAAGCTGCACTGCATCTCCACAACGTATTGAATTTCTTTTATACTGGTGCCGGTATCTGGGTGTTCAGAATATTTACCTTTTGACGTGGAAGATCGAGGGTTCGATCTCTGGTCGCACTATATCAATCTTATGATAATTATAATGATAAAGAGCATACAGATATAAGGACAGATCCAGTGTTTCATCATGATGTTGTTGACTTTATTTAAACGGCGTGGTATCGCAGCGAGGCAACACTTAGATAAGGTAAGGTAATTTACGTGTAATCATAGCATGTCAAGTTGAAAATGTTCAACATTGAGATTATAAATAAGCGTCAGTCCCTATAGGTCTGTAAATCACCATTTAAAATTAAACAAAATCACCATTTAAAATATTAGACATACTAATAATCACAACAGAACTATTTACATAGGAAAGACAACAGAAAATGTATAATGTTTCACTAATAATTTCAATTACATCCATATCTAATTTTGCGAAAGCGGAATTAAATTACTAGTCGCATCTTATGCAGCATATCCCCAAGTAAACTACCTTAAGTATCTCCTCTATAGACAAGTTCATAAAATGACATTTGTATCCTTGAGCACTGGAAACTGGTATGTAAATACTTGTATACTAAGCAATGTAGGCAAAGTGGTGTATTGGCTTATTATGATATATACAGATAGCCCAGTTTTAAGAATGACTCTAAATCCTTCGCATCAAATGCATGCACCTAAATTTCTATTTCTAGGTCTGGTCAGTAGTTATCGTCTAAGCGTTATCGGTGTTTTTATCTGAGGATAACGTCAATATGGAGACAACTGTCTGCGTTTCAATACAGATGTATTGTTGCGCAATCCAAGCTAGAAGCTACGGAAACGTAGAAAGACATTCATTTGATATTTTCTGCGCTAATTCAATTCACTTTTATTAACATTGATCAGATATTTTAACACAAGTCAACATATTTAATTCACAAACATGATAATTTTATAGACACAATGCTTGACTTGCTTGATATTTTTGTCTAGGCTTATTGAAATATTTTCGCCCAGACAAATCATTCAGTTTTTTTTGACAAATATGTTTTAAACAGATTTATTCATTTTTCTTTTGGAAAAGAAAAAAATCAATAAGTGATATATTTCTAGGTACAATGTCTATAAAATGTCCATGCTTTTGAATCATATAAATTGATGTGTTAGAACATATCAAAGTGAAAGAAACTCTTCTACTCTTCATTACCTTTCCTGATAATTTACAATGTTCTAAACTATAAATGGTAATCATGATTACGTATATTTAGAGTCTCGTGGCGTCTCGGTCTTGTTATTCCCAAAGAATGTCGTTCATTTGAAATACAAAACAAAACAAAAACACAGGTAAATCGAGGTTATGTTAACGGTTGATAGATCTGGAAGGATGTCCCAAAGAGCAGACAATGTGCAATTGAAAACTTCCAACCTACAATGTAAAACGACACTGCTTCAAAAATACAAAAGATGCATTACACCTGATTGTCAACTATTCTAATTCTCACAGCACAGATCGCGGATCGCGATGTCCATTGTCATCACCGTATTTCAATCATATAGCGACGCCCAACTATAAGACCCCGAATGCAAAGGATCTCAGGTAGTTGATTTTTTACATAAAGCAGATAGTGAAATTGTAACCAGTTTTTCATTTGCATTTCTGAATATGTCATTTGTAATGTTATTATATGTCGCATTAAAACAGCTCATTCACAGATTTTCACTGACTGAGAATTTGAATATAACTATTTTCGTGCGTAACGTCTATCAATACCAATTAACAAACCCAATGCCAGTTGTTACTCAATACAGCATCCGCGACATTAAAAAAAGGGAGGTCAGGTGTTTCTCCAGTACCGACAATAACTTTACAAACGGTATTGAGCCTATACATCTTATTCTTAATTCTTATGCTGGAACACGTCTGTTGACTTTCAGCAAGTTAGGCTGATGTTTTGTATACATAAATCTGAAAGATCCTCTTCCGCATACTACATGTACTGAGCGCAGAACAGAGGTAGATAAACCAGAGTATGTTTAAATGATTGACCAGGGCAAATATACGAGCAAATCGGAGCTCCTCGGTTACGAAATGTATTCACTTACTACTCGGCTACTGGGACTGATTCGTCAAAGCAGAATATAAATCTGTTTCAAATTGTGAGTAGGCAAAACAGCGCCTTTCTGTATTCATCTTTGCTGTCTTTATACGGACCATCCTGCAATGCAGTTTTATGATAGGATGTATATGAAACGAGTATATGGGAAGAAAAGAAAACACTGACACAACTCTTTTTTGCGAAACATGATATAATTTATTTGAACAGGTGTGTGTTCAGCTAGCAAAAGCTGGATTACCTGTGTCATATTGCCGATAAAAATACAAACATACATGCACAGGTATCAACACTGGGACACACTTCATAACCATTCAAACACATGCATGTATAAACACACGGTAAATATCGCGTGCCATTTGGGTCAAAGGACAGGTATAAGAAATACAGGTGCAACCTCAATTATACGAGTTGTGGCAACTCTATACATACAAGTACAACTGTATACATGTAGTTATATAATTTCTTTATTTTAGATAAGGCTGCAATGTATCTTTTCGAGATTTAAGCAGTAAAACTTTACGCCATGCCTTTTCTATTCATGGTCAGGTCAATTTCTCGCTTACAGTATCAAAATCAAAACCACACCATTGACTACCTGGTATCACAGAATAGCTATTGGATAGCCTTTAAGTCACTTTGAATAAATCTGAAAACATTTGAAAGCAGTATTTGGCCGGAAAGGTGAGTCATAAATCACTATAAATAATACATTTTATGATCAAACTTTCATGTCAAACTTATGCCAGTCAGGATAAACCTACTTTTGACCAAATGGTTCACCATAGTAAGTAAACACGGCAATAACATTCTTAACTTGGATAACTTGACCTGCAGTGGCATGAGTTACAATTGTCTGATGTATGTTAAGACAAATCAAGCTCACCAGGAACCTAGAATTAAGATTGCTACTGATTGTAGCCAATTATTGAGTGACTGGCGTACCTACATGGGAACTTAATAGATTTTTTTATTCTTTACATTGATTGGGAAACTAATGCCAATTCCCCTCAACGGTTCTTAGGCTGGACCAGTGCGTTGTTCCTGGGAAGGCCATTAAAGATTATTGCCCCACACTTGAGTTTGAACCCACAACCTTCAAATCTGAAGTCGAATATCATGGCTCCATAAATTACTTAAAAATGTGGAATCTTATTGAGCTTCACGGTCTGGATAATGTATTATACACTTGGCTTAGGAACTGTAAAGTTCACCACATGGTCTTGTAATCAAATACAGTTGAACCTGCATTAGCGGTCACCTCTATTAAGCGGTCATCCTACATTTATCGGTCTGTTGTGATGGTTTAGCATTTTGATATATGTTCAACCTTTGTTTAGCGGTCACCTCTGTTAAGCAGCCTTATTTTTTCTTAAGACAGGTTTGACTGTGGTTAGGGGAAAAATGACCACATGTCTTGATTACTAAATGTATTCCTGGTTGGAAAAAATAATCCTATAGTAGTAAAGAACCTGAAATATCCCTGTGGTACAAAACCTGAATGGGCCACGTACAAATAAATGAATTTCAAATCAAAACTTTGCTAACTTCATGATACCAGTTGATTGGGTTAATGAAATATTTCTTTGTTTTAATAAGTTAAAAATAATTAAACTGCTTCTATATCCATTTCTACAGTCAACTACATGTCCAGATGAGGCCAACTAAAAGGACGCATTAACGAAAAGCCACGACAGGTTAAATCAATCAACCTACAAATGTATATATAAACATATTCTTATATCTGTAACAGTCTCTTACAAATGTATCTCATTTATAACGTGTGGGGCCAGTCAAACAAGGGTGCATATTACAATTAAATAAAACACCAACTCAAGCACAAACCATTTACAATTTATTATTTAAAATATTACTTCCTTCAAATTAATTTTATTTATACATGCATTTATGTACACAGGAAAACGATGTAATAAAGGATGAATTTAAATTCTCTGAATCACAGAAATTTTAACACAAGTTAACAATATAAATATCCATTCACCAATCCACCATATAAATTATTTTATGAAACGATCAATGAGAGATTAGATTGCAGATTGCATAATTACATGTATATCAACTGACCTGTGTCAAAACAACTTCCTTGTTTTCCCATACTCCTGTTATTTGTCATGAGGATCTCGTATTCAATGTAAAACAAAGAAGAAATGAGAGAGAATAAAAGAGAGATGGGGACACAGAGAGAGAAGGAATATAAAGCAAGAAAAAAGAAAGAGGGAGAAAAGTATTGAAATAATGACATTTATCACATGGAATCTCATATTCAGGGAAATCTATGTAGGAGGTACAGTGATGAAGAGAGATAAAAAAAAAGGAGAAAGCTCATGAATAGGAGAGAAAGGGAAGAGAGAATGGACACATGAAAAAAATATCTGATAGGCCATTTGTGAAGACACTTTGAAGGCATTTCTGTATCATATCAACATTTTGCTCATAAGTCAGCCTAGCACCAACAGTGACCCTTGCAGGGGTACATGTACTGTTAACTCGCCCAAAGTAACCATCCGTTTTAGACAACCTTTTGTAAACCCTTTACCTAATATAGACACGTGTTGACATCTTGGCAAACAGAGCAGACCCTGATCAAACAGCTCCTTCCTGCAAGGAGCTGTCTGATCAGGGTCGCCTCTGTTTGCTCATGCAATATTGCAGCTAACATTCTAATCAGTCTGCATGACAACAAAAAACCATTAATTCATACACCATTTAAAGTTCATTAAATAAATATTAAATCAAGTCATAAATGTCTACATGAATATTCATGAGGTAAAGGGTTATAAATAAGACTGAACTGTGTCAACATTCAAGAGTTGTTTTGAAACCATTATTATGCACTTTGTGTTAACCTTCACAGCAACATTGTTTCAATCCTTTCTTGCAACATTCATATAATTACAGGTGGAGGAAGATCCCAAGTCCACAGTGGCACCCTGATAGAACCACCGACCTACATCTATCCAACTAGAAGGCTTCCTTGCATGAAAAGCCAAGTGACCAAACTAAGACTTGAGCCCACAACAGTGAGGGATCGAGTTATAGAAAGCCAGCCATTATTACCACTTGGACACAGAGACTACTTGCCATTCTTACTTAAGTCTTATGCTGGAATATGTCTAGTTAGGCTGATATATTTTGTATACACATGAAATAAATCTGAATGATCCTCTTTAGAAGCATTATTATCATATAATATCATCATATTCATCTTCTTAATCATCATTATCTTCATCATTATTATATCACTTATCATTACCACTATTAAATATTTTTACAACTTAAATCATACACCATTTGTAACAAAAACATCTGGATGGCAACACCAGCAGAAAACCAAACAGGAAGTCAATGAAACAGAACATGTTTTGAGATGAGAAATATTGCAAACATATATAATTTGATATTGCAAGTCTTAAATAAATTCTACCAAACTTAACAAAATTTGATGTAATAACAAACGAGTGTAAACACAATTCCAAAATAATAATACAATTCATACAAAAAGTAAAATGGAGTCTCTCTTTCAGAATGCCATATACCGGTACATGCAAAAATATACAAGAAAGCCTACAAAACCATATACTGGAAAGAGTTTTGAGTGCACTTTTTTTTTTTCAAAACGGGTCTACCCTGTACTTCAATAGGTCTCATTTAGACGCACTGGCAAACATCGGAAAATCAATATAAAAACATAAAATAAAAAATATCAAAACAGCTTAGATTCATATCTGCACTTATTGTCACATGATCTGTACTTAAATAATAACTTAAAGTTATTTTCACTTTTTCTGCTTAAGAATCTTTGCATGGAACTGTTTTATTGCTCTTTTTTTTTGAAGTCCACTTTAAATGCGTTTTTCTTGTTTATGTTCTTTGTTGTTTATTGTGCCTAAATATGTAGAAACCATCTAACATATCAACTTTTATTAGTATTATTATTAATTTGTTTCACTTGATTTTGTCTTTAAGTCTGAAAACAAGTGATTTATTTTCATGTAGCATTTGGAAATAAGTACGGTTATTATAATTACTCTTATATATCCTCAATCAAAGCTTGCTTTATATTTGTGCTAGCAAAATTCTTGAGAAGTGATATAACATGTTCTAATTGGATCATTACAATTTTTCTTTGCGGTAAATCTGGGGGTTTCCATACACATGTAATAAGCTGAAAGTTCTTTTAAATATGACATGTATACAGTAATCGCGACGTTACTTTGGCTTTCTTTTCAAGATAAATGTATGCAAAAAAATGAAATGTTCTTCCTTTAAATGTCTATCCAACCCATTGTCTGAAAACCCTCGCTCGCTCAATATGCTTTGCTTTTAAATCGACCGGGGATATTTGATTAGCAAAATTTCGTACGTATAAATTATTGATTAGGATCGGTGGCAGAGACAGTGCGGCGACAACAGGCATCATTTGACCAATGAAACGGCGCGGGCTTTTGAAAGAGTATGCAAGTAAGGGTAGGTCTACGAAACACATATCCACAATTGCTGACAAAATATAAAGTATGAGAACTTCAGGCTATACACAGCTTGGCCTCTATAAGTGGTCAAACGTCACCCAAAAATCGGAAAATTAAAATGTTCGAATATATGCTTTATAATGTGTATTTGAAGCTTTTTATTTTTTTATTTTTTTTTCAATTTTCATGTAAATGTTTATTATTTCACAGAGACTGACAGGTTCAAATTTTAATAATTTGCAAAAGGCAAGGTCATGTTTCAAATAACCTTAACTCGAAAAAGAAATACATTTTATTGATAGACTATGAACATTTTTTGTAGTGTTTTGGATGATCCGGTTTGTGCTGATCAGGGATAAAGATGTTTTAAATGGCGGTAAAACGAAAATGTCTGTATCCCTAATGTAATCAATTAGTTATATTTTTTCTGTCCATTTTATAGAATTTGTTATTCGTCTTTTTTACAAACTCAAAATACATCCTGTCGGTGGTGTAATTGATGTATATATTGCTGTTTTAAATGTCAAATACCCGACTGTCTGTGCCTGGGTATTTTTAGGTCTAATGTCAAGAAACTGCAGCAGCTTTCACAAAATGCTGCATTATTTCGTCATTATTTAATTCGAATTAATTTCTTCTTTACTTTTTTTTCTTTGTGTAAGAATTTATTTTTTATTTCCGTATCAATATATGCGACTACAAAATACGCAGTTCAGGGAATTAAACGTAAGAAATACAACATACACTTACAATAGAAATAGAGAGAGAGGGGGGGGGAGAAAGAGAGACAACAAGAAACAACAAAATTATTTATGCTGTTATATTTGTCACAAATATGCAAAATGCCTCCACCGAAACGATATATGGAGACAGAAAATGTAAGGTTAAACCAGCACCCCAGTATTAGTATCATAAGAAGTACATTGCAATATAACTATACGTAAGGACTGAAATATACGAATACTTAATAAAAACACGTGATAACACATAATAAATGTGGATTTTATTATGTGTTATCACGTGTTTTTATTAAGTATTCGTATATTTCAGTCCTTACGTATAGTTACCCAGTGATACAAATATCCACATTTACACTTAATAATACACGTTCATATCTTGGATGAATATAATATAATGAAGAATACACATGCTCAAGAATCCAATTGTCCGTACATTAGTATACGTCATGCATCAATACGCAATAAAACATACATAAAGACATAAAATAGAAGCAATACACATATTAACCTTAAAAAAAAATTAAAAATACAATAACAGATTGCATATTTACTATAGAGCCCGTGAAAACATAGTTGATATCAAATAAAAATGACGATGGTTATCCGCATAAATGTCCGTAAAATGAAAATAAATAAGTGATAATAAAAAAAATTAAAAAAAAAATATCAAAACCTTGATTTCTAAGTTAATTATGGAAGAAATTTTATAATAATTCAAAGGGAAAAACTACAGGGAAAATATTACAGATATTTCATCGGTGTAGAGGTATGAATAAAATGTCATTCATCATGTGTATTTACTAGTTTGTTTTGTCTGAAAAATTCGGTATGTACTATTTTCCAATTATGCAGTACACAATGGTAAACAAGGGAGGTAACTACTACAGGATTGTGTAAAGGAGTAGCATTGTATGCAACATGGTTTAGGTAATTTGTTCACAATTTCTTTATTGTCTGTTTAAACGATGCTAAAATCACAGGTATAGTTTCGTAAAAAACATGTACGTGTTCAAGTCACACGACCTAACAATAAAGAACATCAATTAATAAACTAGCATCACAAAATAATATACGCATAAGAAAAATTCAAGTAGTCTCCTATGACGAACTTTAAAATGAACAACAAGCGCACAATAAGCACTTAATGATTTACATAGCAAACAAGTAAATGCACAGAGGAACAGTTTAATTCTCAAGACAAACTAATAAATAAATATTACAAAGTACGAACTAAACATGAAAAGCTAGCATCTACAGGGAAACTATTCATGATGATTAATGGTATTATCGTTTGTTTTTTTCCATTTCATAGTTCATTATGAAAACATTGCCATCCATCATGTGCATTTACTAGTTAACTCTGTCTGAACAATTAATATCCTAATATTTGCCATATATGCATTACAAAGCAATACGTAAAACAAATGATGAAAAGGGGAGGTAACTATTACAGACTTGAAAAATTGAAAATTGAGGTTACTTGTTCACAATTTCTTTTTTGTCTGTATTAACGATGCTAAAATACACTGGTATAAATTCATAAAAATGCGTTATTTTGAATATTCAAGTCATTGAATAAAGGGATTTGAGAAAATTGAAGTATGCGTCCAAATAAGAAGGACTGATATTGTATCGAGACGAACTGACAAAATAGCAAACCAACTGATTAATTGGTAGCACAAAATATTATACGCACACAAAAAAATTTTTAAGGACAAGTAAATGCACAAAAAACAACAGTTTAACGCACATGTCAAACTGATAATGTGACAAAACGACCGAACAAATTACAAATTGCACAAGACAATCGGACATTTCCACATATCGCACAATAAGATGGTACTTATCGCACAAGACAAACTAATAATTCCACGTAACAAACCAATACATGGAAAGAACAATTAAAAAAAAAAAAATAAAAGAAAACGAAATTAAATTGGACAGAACGAATGCAAAAAAATAATGACAAAAAAATTGATAAAAAAAATAGTTACACATTACGAAGTACAAAATGGACATAAAAAGCTAGCCTCTAAACAAAATACAATGCACGGAGAACAGAACAAACTACTAGTGTAAAACTACAGGGAACAAATAGAAATTAATTATCGGTGTAGCTGTCTCATTTGTTTCGACAATTCCATAGTTCGTTCTGAAGAAATTGTCATTCATCATGTGCATTTACTTGTTTGTTCTGTCTGAACAATTCGTTGTGTAATATTTGCCATAAATACAGTGCAAAGCCGTTTTAACTTATGTTGAAAAGGGAGGTAACTTCTGCAGACTTGGACAATTGATCAGGTAGCAATGTATGCATCGGTTCTTACGTAAATTTTTCACATTTTCATTTTTGTCTGTGTAAAGTTTAAATAATGTCAAAATTCCCTGATACTATTTCGTAAAAAAAATAATTACATGTTCAAGTCATATTGAAAACTGCACATGGCAAAATGGAAAGAGTAAAAAAAAAAGTACGTACACAAAACATTTAATCACTGTAAGAAACTATAAAATATCATGTAAGGACAGCCTTAGCGTTCCACAAGTGAGATTTGTATATGTTTTATAAAATAACACCAATAAATACAAATATAAACAAAAAGGTTCATTCACTGGACATGACATATCAAAGTCTTTAAAATGTTACTGGTAACTCTCTTTTAGACTTTCAGCATAAATACTTGCTAGTTTCCTGGCTGGTTATTAGAGTGATGGTTTAATCTAACTAGGTGCGGTATCAAACCTCAGCCCTATATAATCATTTAGGGACGATCAAGGATTCAAACATGAAGCTTGGTTTTTACATTCATACTAACTATTTCAAAAAGTGAAAGTATAAATTCTGATATAACCTGAGTGCTCGATCAGATAATGTTTTAACTGCATATTTTAGAATCCGCGCGTGTGTGTGTGTAAATTTAACAACCAAGTAAATAATACTGTCACCTACTTCAATCATTTCTTCGTTAAGGAGAAATCAATATCGAAATTACTTTTCACTTTTTCAAAGATACATTTTTTGTTTTATTAACATTTATTTTCAGACCCCAGTTTCTGAATATTCACACATATGGTTAATTTGCGCCTGCAAACATTCTGTGTTCGTTGTGTATAATACATTATCATCAGCGAACAATATCAATTACGAAGACAATAATCTATCATATCATGTAAATCAATATCATCAATTAAATCATTAATGAAGAGGATAAACAGTATCACAGATAAAGGCTCCTCTGCTTCAATCCGACTGTAGCATCAAAGAAATCTGACAAATGCATGTTGGATGGATTTTTCACACATCATTTGACTACATAAATGCTTTTTGTTATGTCTTGGCAAATACTTTACTTTTTGTTGGTTTGATAAACGTGAAAAGTAATTAGCAAATATCTTCAATACTAACATCACTTTCCCTATTCTTCTCCTTATTATCATTTTTTATATGCTGCCAAAATTATATGATTTTTTACTCCAGTCAAGTATTGCATGCTTTCATTTAGCAAGTACATTAAGGTAAATGTCATACATGTATTTAAAAAGGCCTCTGAGAGAAAATATTTCCATTGTTTATCATATCATATATTTGAGTTCCCATCTCCTTGTTCTTACAAAACACTGACTTACTTAAAGATATAGATTTTTTCCTGATAAACATTTCAGTCCAAACTTCTATAAGTGTTGCGTTGAATATAGCTTTATTTAACAAATCCTCAAAGTACCCGATATTATTACTCCTGTCCTTTACAAAAGAACGCTAGCCAATAATATACCAATTGTATTGAAATATGATATACCACCTCAGTGTTCTGAACCATAATAACATTTTGTAAGGTGCGTTTAAATTTTTACAAACACACGTAACAATATATTTCACCATCTTGGGAAAGACGTTTATTCAATATAGACTATGACAAGCTCGATGTCATTTAGTGAAGAGGTGTTTCCATTCATACATTGGTAGTAATAAGAACAAGTAGTAGTAAGAAGTGGTAAGACAAAATAGTCGAATAAACGTTTAACTTTGGTAAATTTCACAGATCTGCTTGGTTACAGACCCTGTTATGATCAGGGAAGTGCGTGTTCTGTTCTGATAGATGCATGAAAAAAAAATCAGCAAATGGCAATAAGTCCGTAAACATCTATCTTTATCATACGCAAAAGAAAGTTTGATATAAAAATGAAAATATGAAAAATGGTATATAAATTTACAATTATGAGACCAACGCACCTAACAATTAATTTGCCCATGATCGGGAAATACATATATGTATATGTAGATCATGGCAAACACAAACATCGGACACAGTGTAAATTAATTATTCAGTGAATAGGGCATAGAGCGCTAAATTTGCATAACTTTTCGAGGGCCATACGAATGTCTCTGTACGTTTGTCGTCAACATGGCCACCAAAAATCGTGCGTTTGCTGCACGATCATAGCACGGCCCGAACAATGCCCCGTGCAATTCCGGCTACTATATATATAAGGGCTACAGTATAACTCTCATTTATACAAAATCGTAGACTGTGGAGCCCGCGAATCTGAACGAAAATACCACGGCTGCCCCTGTCTCCGCAATGAATTAGAGATACGGGCAGTCTATGGGCTCCGTAAACCAATCGCTGGTCAAAAAAAAATGGGCATAAACTTGGTCATATGAATATATGACTTTTAAACTTCCTTTGTTGTAACAGGAAACATAAACATAAACTTTATATCCTTTAGATATTTAACAATCTCTTTATAGCTAGCCTAGATTGCGCCAAAACGTATTTATATATAAACGCATGCACTGCAAACGTGAACCAATAACACGTGTTTGGCCCGAGAAGTGATATGGTGCATGTTAAGACAGCATTGTGTACTTTATCAGTCAAGTAACTTGAAACGTAAATTGTAAATTTCATAAGAGACGCGTTGTTTCTAGGTCAAAGACGGATGACTAGATAATAAGTCTACTCATACTATCTAGTCATCCCTTTTAACATTGGAGTTATTTAAATTTTATTAGATAAAAGCTGTTCATGTTAAGAGAAGTTAATACTTTATTTCATTTTTATACTGAGCTTTAATAACTGAATAGAAACTAAATATGTTGTATATAACTTTACAGATAAGTAATGTTTTAGATTGAACAGAATTTATAGAATGAATAATAAATACAGCTTGTACAAAACTTTACTGCGCAAGTAAAAAGTAACTCTGACACATACATGTCATTATATGTAATTAGCAGGGAAAAATGTCCACCTACCTATTTCCCTAGACTAGGGTCGGCAGAGAGGAAACAAAATGTTTTTAAAGGTGGCCTAGGCTATTAATTAACAATATCCCACGACGGACGATCGATGCACTCGGCCTCCGCAATCGGTTTGCTTTTTATGTAGAGCATTGCTTATGAAATGAAAAGTCTCGAGTCTGTCTCTATCGAGATCATTTTTTACTTTCAGTTTGCCTTACTTACTCGTCCTATGATATGTCTGTAATTGCGTTTTTATACTTCTTTTTTTTTCGAGTTTGTATAGTAATTATGATGACGTGCATACTCATGTAATCGAAACATTAGAAGAATATATTTGATAAAGTGTGAGAGTTTGCTAATGAGACCTGCGACAAAAAGGCTCAATATAGAGTTTCAGAGTGAGAGGTATGAAGACACTGTTTTAGGGATATGGCTTGAAGGCTATAAATAAATCTAGTGACCAAGGTGTTAAACAACTAACACGGGAGTTGGTGGCAAATTATCTGATGACAACAAAGCGATTATTATATTCAAATCTTAACGACTTGATGAACCTATAGAATTTGATAATGGTCTTTCCTCGGACAGCCTTTTCGGAAATGGACTTAAATAATTCCTATAAAACCTAGTATTTGCTTTGATATAAACTAAAGCATTCCATCACACAATATCTCACAACGATTTTAAACCAAACAAATGTGCTGGTCTATGAGATTCTTCCTAAGCTGGCTGCCTAAAATACATTTATTACGATGATAAAGGTAGAAATGAACGAAATAAGCCGGTAAATTTGGGAAAGTTCGATGTAATGAGACCAAAATAATCAAACGTTCAAAAATGATAGCACTTTACATTATTTTGTTAGGTGTCAATTTATCTCAAGGCGTACCAACCTATGCAGCGTGAAAGCAATCATAATCAAAGCTGTGTTAACATAAATATGATCAATATTAACCAATGAAATTTCAGCTGTTACTTTGTGACATGGTAATTGCTTAAACCGAATTTAGAATTTTGACACAGTGCAAGTACAGTTTTGGACCTAATTGTATTTCTTTCTTTTTTTCTTATGAATAACATTTTATGTATGTTATACTGACATTATCAGGATCGTGTTGCATTTTAAAAAGTTAGGATAAGCTATCACCATAAATACATGAACTAAGTTTATATATCCCGAATGATAGGGGCGGCAATAATGATTTTCTACACTAGCCTATTAAGTTACCCATGGCAAAGTTTCGTTGGCCTGAAGATGCATAAGCGTGATTTCTTATACTACGAACACTTAGGAACTATTTTTATTATAATTAACATTTTGTCACCAGTCAAAATTGTAGAAGAGGGTTAATTGGAATCTTTATGTTAATCTAGACCTGAATTTAAATGAAGAATGGGAATAATATAATGAAGAAGGAACTAAACTTTTTATTCTTTAACGGAACATCAACAGCCACTTCCCCATCTATTTCAAATATCACAGCCGACATTTCCCCTGCTTCAAATAAGGACGGAAATGTCTGCATTAAGAATGCAACACGTGCATTTCCCATGAAAACAGTATTTTAAAGTGGATTTCTCATGCATTGTCCACTTAATACCTCTGTAAACAAATAAAGTCCGTTTGTATTGAGCGCTGAAGGAGACAAACAAACAGAAAAAAATACTGTATTACTCCTAAGTATGTACATAACAAACAAATATACCCATTGTTACTTTCTCAAGTGTTGATCATAGGCTATGTTTTGTCCTAAATGAATATCCGACCCTTGATTTTGTAAACCCTTGTCATGGAGTCAGACTTTGCAAAAAGTATGATTATCAGCAAGGAATTATAATGTCATGGCGTCAACTAACAACCATTTGCTCAAGATCACGATCATAGGGAAAGCTTAATTTCATACCGACCATATCGTATATCCCTTTGAAGTTTAAAGTTTATATTTTGCACAACGGTTACTTTTGGTCAATGTGTTTGTCATAATTTTGGGTCATGATTAGGCAACAGGCTACATAAACTCGGAACCCCTAGCCTATCTATAATATTTTGCCTCTTGATATTAGGTCATGTATACATGTATATACCACAGAACGTGGTTGACTCATGAAAATTTATCAACGTCACATTCTTTGAAATATGACTAATTCTTGTAACGTCTTGAAATTATTAGGTTACATATACTTTACCGTCGCTTTGATAATATAACGTCCAGATTATTACAGTATAATTATAGGTGGAGGCAATTCCAGAGAGAACAGTCGTTCTCGGTAGAACCGCCGATCAGAGAAGAGAGCTTAAGTTCACACAACTTGATTGCCTAGCCACAAGGCTATGAAGAAGTATTATGTAACGAACAATATGTGCAGCATCTTTGACCAGTCCCCACACTTTGCCAACTCCATCATTCGGTGAGAGAATAATAGATATAAAAATATCTGGGTTATTCGAATTTTTAAATACCCGGCGTCATTCGAAATACTTTGTTGGTCCCGATCACTCTCCTTCTATTTCTATATAAAAATATCTGGGTTATTCGAATTTGTGCCATTCGAATACCTGGCCTCATCCGAAAAGATTTTTTGGCCCGTGCCAATCAGTTCGTATGATTTTCGCACCCCCTTATCCGAAGTCGCTGACGAGCTTTAATTACCAGCGACATTTTGAAAACAAACAATGGAAAGGCGCGAATGTCAATTAATTACCGAAATGAGTGGGAGACGGCCGCTTACAGTTTGCAAAAGTTGTTAATTGATTGGATGTTTGTCCAGCAGATCAATCATAAAGGTAATGATTAATGATTTAGATACCTGTGCAGTATTTCGGATACGCTGGTAAAAGAAGATTTACACAAGTGTAACAAGCAGACCACGATTACATCGTTTTTTAAATGAACATTTCGAGACGACGTTAATATCACGTTTATGCATGTAGTCGCTTGTGATTTAGTCAGACCTGAAAAAAATGTACATGCATGTATCTTGGTTATTGACGTGTGCATTTATTGTCTTTTTATCGATATCTTTTATGCATAAAAAGATGGAAGTTGTAAAATAAAAGTTAATTAATCTATATTCGTTTTCATTTACGCTCCTAAATCGTAATAACATATTTTAATAAGAGTACATTATATATTACGTTCACTGCATGAAAAAGTGGCTGGGATGGGTTTTTGTTCCAACAATCGACGTGGTTTGGGTTATTCGAAACCATGTCTTACTCGAAATCAAACGCCGATCCCCGGGATTTCGAATAATCGGGGTTCGACTGTATATATAATATATATATAAGCTTTTAAAATGTCAAGCAATGGTAATCTTAGGGGCAAATTGACATGTCATGACAAGAGGCAGAAGGTCTTTTACTACCTCCCCTTGATTATTTTGTTGCCATGAGTTATCTCCCCTGAAAACTAAAAAAAAATGATTTTCTCCATTTTCCTATGGTAAAGATTTTTTTTTCACGAAAGTTGATACAAAATCATAAAATTCATCATTCTACCATGCATTTTTCTCATACATCAAATTCAGTTTTCATATTCACAGAAAATATATATTTTCCATAGTCTTCAATGTTAACTTATATGCGGATTTTCTCCCCCAAATTAGATAAAAGTTGAAAAAAAACTCATGGCGAAATATTTTTATTTTTGAATGTCATCAAAGTGACAAAGTTTCATAGAAATATAACCATCCAGTGGCAAGATATGGAATATGGCTATTAGGATGGGAATACCTTAAGTAATCTATTTAGGTATTTTCATTTTCTCAAGGTTGGTGTCACAAGATCTAAATAACATGATAAAGTTTTATTTAGGTCATAGTTTACTTGTTATAGCGTATTAGTTTGAGAAACTCATTTGACACAGAGCTTGCTTGTTTGTCATAACATTGAGTAAAGGTTCATGTCAGATATATTTTTTGTGTGTGTGTGTGTGTGTGATTTTTGTTTTTGTTTTTTGTTTTCTTATTTGCTATACACATCAAATCCAATCTTTTTCAAAATGCGAGAGTGTTAATGAATTGCACCAACAGATCCACATGGTCTTATGATAAAAACGTCCACCAATCTATAAATAGAAACTGTAACGTCTCTAGCTTGCACTCGTCATTCAAACCTGTGTTTGCAGTTTAAAAGGTATTGGAATACATTCTTTGTTTGGCGCTCCCGTTGAATAACGAGAAAATAGAAAACTAAACGGAAATCTTCCAATTCATCATAGCGTATCATTTGAAATTGACCATGAAACGAAACTTACCCGAATGTTGATGTAAGATGTTAATTGTATTATTCCCTCTTTACGAAGATCACGTGAGTGAGATAATGCGATCTCATGACCAAACCCCTCAGATTTAAGAGAATATTTCCAATTCTTGACAACATAATTATAATTCAAAACGAAAGGGAGGTTTTCCACATAGTTTAGGAATGTGAACTGTGAAACAAATTAAGTACGCGTTTTACCGACGGTCTATAAATTAGCCCGGTGGACAAATATCAGCTGTTAAATGCATTGACGGGATAAAGTATTATGACAAATTATGGTTGCTTATAGTAATGTAGTGTGGCGACATGGCACCCTGGTTTGTCTTGGAGAGAATTTATGGCACCTGAACCGAAAATTGTTGTCACCGACGAAAATTGATGGCACCTAGAAGGACCCTGGAACGAAAATTTATGGCCCCCAGAATGCACCCAGATTGTATAGCACCGGTAAGGGGACTTACGATTGTAAACATGTCCTTCCGAGACATTTGCGTTGGCCCTGAAAAGGGCCGTTTGGTTTCTTTATTTGGTATCGTCATCGTATCGTATCGAATCGTATGAATCGTTCTTGATTTTGATGACATTGTCCTAATCTTGTTGCTGCTGTCGATAATCTATGAGCATATGGTCCTCATCTTTTTACTATTGTCTCAACATCTCCCGATGTTCCATGAGCATATGAGCATCATATATTGTGCAATATGTCTCCACTCTCTCACTGCGTTGTTGTCCGATCATCACCGTCAATTCGTTGACAAACATTTCGCGATCTTGATCAAGATGCAAAATAAATCAAATCAGATGCTGTATTTCTTTCATGGTTGTTCATATGAATTAATACGACAGGATGCCTAATGCAGTGCGCTTTTACAGCCTTGAGGCGGATTGGCCTACTTTCTATCGAATGTTAGCGCACATCAAGCAGAGAACGTTGGTTTCATCCAATGAAAATGACTCGAGGTTTGTGGATTGACCTACTTTCTATCGAATGTTGACACACCAATCAGAATAGGTGTTACATTTTAATCCCAAAACAACAAGCCACGTTGTATTTGTGATGACTCCCTGACGCAGTTGTCAGAGATTGTATTTATACCTGTGACGAGGCATCGTCACATTATCATTTACTGTAGGTGAAATTGCAGTACTTTTCATTCCTTTCTTAGGACAGACGGATGCAAATTGGCATTGTTCGTGACAGCAATTAGCAACAAAATGTCCTGGCTCATGACAACGGTAGCACACCCGTGCTTGAGGTGTCGAATCATTCTTCGTACATGCCATTGCATAATGCCCCTTTTCCTTACAGCGGTAGCATGTCACTTGTCTTTCTTTTTCTAGTGTGACCAGCTTGTTACTGATAGCTTGTGTTGTCTCTTCACCCAGGACTCAAATGTCCTGCAGGTCATTCTGAAGAGAGCAGTCTGAATCAGGTTTAGGATTCAAGTGATTGAGTGGACGGGTATCGTCGCACTTTATAGGCCTGATATCAGGTGGGCGGAGTTTAGATGTTTAAAAAAGGTTTTGCTCACTTACTTATGATCACAACGATGCCGAGTAGATAGCAGCGATAACGAAGACAAAAACAGACAAAGAGTGATACATATACAGTAGAACTTCGATGAGTCGAACTTCTAGGGACCGTGTCAAAAAGATCGACTCATCGGGAAGTCGACTCATATGTAGTGCATGTACTAGTGTATGAAAGAATGTTTGTTAAAGGGTATAAAGTTATAAAGAAGAAAATAACACAATAAACAATGTTTAAATTCAGTTTTTATTAAGTTTTATATGTCAAAATATCAATCATATCAAAAACAAAACAATACACATTGTTCATTCTACCTTTTTACGAAAAGCACATATAAACTTCCGGTTTTCCTTAGCAACGCATAACGACCATAAATAATGTACGGTCAGGACAGTCAGCATGTGTTTCATCTGTCGTAGCCATGATAAGTGACTACAGACTGTTATGATGCAGCTTATATCTAATAATGATGACATGTTGAGTAAGTGCAATTAAACATCTTTTAAACAGTTTTACACCGTTTGTTCTTACCGACGTAATTTCAGTCCAATTAGCACATTCCGTTACACTAGTGCATTATGGTAATGTTCTGTTTACAAATGGCGGAATAAAGACGCCGGTAAAAAGGTGCGAACACATTCTCGTGCCTCTCGCTAACATGTGAAAACATCTTGAGGCAATAATGGGTACAGGTAATTGACAGTTCGACTCATGAAAGGTAAATCTATATAAGTTTTATATGCGGGGACCAAAAAAAAAAGATCAACTTATTAAAAAAATCGACTCATAAAAGTTCGACCCATAAATTGGATTTCATATAGATATAAAAGGAATGATTCGGGACTTGAAAAAAAAGTCGACACACCGAGAAATTCGACACATCGAAGTTCCACTCATCGAAGTTTTACTGTATATATATAAGGGAATATTATTCCATACAGCCACGGTCACAGAGAACATCAAGAAAGTTCAAAACGAACGGTCACGTGTACGATGTTACATTTGAAAGTTATAAAGAACTGTTGTAATTTACATATCAACTCGTCAATGAAATGGTCGAACAGTTATAAAGAGAAGCACGGGTAAGTGGCAACGATATGATTTGTATCTCCATAAACCATCTTGACCTAGCGTTTCGCATTCATATTTCTGGAGATACATTGTTGAACGGAATAAAGAAAGTATCACAGAGCAATCACAAGTTTGAGATTCATGACAGACATCTCAAGTTAGAGATGACATATGCCATTATGCCTGGGGGGTGTTTTAAGAAGAAAAAAAGAAGTTTTGGATCGCACATTAGCATCGAAAACATGACCAAAGTAAAACGAAGTATTGTGAAGATAGGCAATGCTAACAACTCTATATACTTGGCAAGATCGATCTTGGAAGGGTTATGTAAGCTCAATAGAACGGACGATACAGCCTGGAAGAACCGACAGCAAATGATGAGACAATTTTGCAAAATTACTTCAAAGCCAAGAAGCCAAGAAATTATTAGACAGTGTGGGCATCAATCCAAATCAACCTTGTGGTGTAGAAGAAACCAAGAAGATTCCATCCCCATGTACAAAGAATCGGAGACTTTATATCGCTGATGTATCTTTCATCTTATTTGAGTGTCGATTTGACATATGTGAACATATACCAAACTTTTGCGTGCTTGTAAAGACTGTTTGCGTCAATAAGCAGAAAATCCCTGTCAGAAATGCGAAGCTGTTGATGGGCCAAGAGAAAAAATAGTTCGTGGTAACAACACCTTGTCAGAATTTTGTGTTTGGGTCTTTCAGCCCAGTCACAAATGTACCACAGTAAACAGTAACAACTTACAAGGTCACGAAGCACAATTTATTGTGAGACATTTACTGATACATAATATATTCAAACCAGAATTGATTATGAACGGAAGCAAGAATCTAATGATGAAATCCCATTAAGTGAGTTTTCTCTACATGACTTTGTTCGATTTCCCCCGACACGTTTGGATTGACTAAAATGGCAAAATTATGGTTTTCATTCTTCGCCAGCACGGAGTAATACCAAAACAACATACTATCACCCCGTACATTTTTACAGACCCAATATCATGAAACCAAACAAGAGGAAAACGTTTCTGAAATAATACAACGAAATAGTGGCACAAAAAGCTGTGTTTCACTTTTAATTAGAAATGCAAAAGTCTGCAAATCAGGTGTTGATATCTTGAGACGCAGTTGTGGAGGGTTAAGAAAGAACTGTTGGTCAGTGACCAAATCGATCCATTCCTAGAAGCTACCCTAGCTCGAGTTTGCAACAAACTCGATGTCTCCTGAAACGTTGGCTGTGTTTTCCGGTAACGGTTCTCCAAACAAGAAACGTTATTCAATCAAATGGATTCGCTGGATAGAAACAATTGCTGTCATTGAAAATAAGCACATTCGTCATGCATTTAATGAAGGTGAAGTACAAATCGGACCTTATTACGTTGACGGATTCCACAAAGAGACTAACACAGTGAACAAATTCATGGGGTGCTGGACACATGTTGTGCGAAAGGTTACCCCAGGAGAAACACTGTGAACTGTTACACACTTCAAACTATGGGACAGTTGTACAATGCCACAGCCTTTTGGCTGAAAGACTAGGCACAACAAGGTTACAACATAGTTGAGATGTGGGAATGGGACTTTGTTCAGTAATGCAAGATTGAAAGCAGAGTCACTGTCAACCGCTTCTCTCCATTCCAAGAACCTTTTTGTCCTCGGGATGCTTTGTTTGCTGGACGAACCAATGTCGTTAAATTGTACCATGAAGTGGATACAAACACCAAGGAAGAAATCCAGTATGCCTACATTTACTGTCTCTATCCATTCGTGAACAAGTGCAAAGCATACCCCGTGGGACATACCAAAATACAATTCATACAAAAAAGATTAAACAACATCAAATGTGTACATCTATAACATTCTATAAAAAGTGCTTCATTCCTACTCATCTCCTTCGCTCGCCGCCTCTTTCTCTCTTACTCTCTCCTATTCTACAGTCATCTATCTTTCTTTTGACTTACAAACATTTGCCTTGCTCTTTTATAGTCTGTTTTATGTTTTTAACCTATAAGAGTGTTTCGCCTTTGCACAATAAATAAAAAAATTCATTGGGAAAATAAATGAATTACATATATCACTATTTTTACGATATCGGTTAATTCCTAGCAAAGCATTCTTCTTATCAAAAGAATTGTCTATTTTTTTTCAGAAATAAATGTATTTAATTAATTCCATAAAGTGAGTACATTTGCACATTCTCATAGTAAATGCTCTATAATATAAGTTGCCGAAGTCATTATTAACACTAGCCAAATCCAAAAGAAATTTTACTGTTCTCCTTTTTATTTAATAATTATCCCTTTGATAATCAAAATAAATACTACCTCACAATACAAGAAGGCGTTTCCATACAGGGTATCATTGGTTGAGTGGTAAGAGCGTCCGTCCTGTACCGAGATGAGGAATGCGTTGGCTCGATACTCATGATGGGTGTATGTTGGTTAACAGTATAAATGAACGTAGATGTATTAATTTTACCAAGTTGTTTTATGAATGTGGAAAAAATAAAATTTCATTTGAAGAAGAAGGCTTGTTAAGTTTATTATCATTAATCGGTCGATGCTTAAACACCAGTAGTTTTATTCAAGTTTTGGCCCCAGTAAAATAACCAAGTACTGTCGAAATAACTTACCGTAAAGTTTGAATTGAGCTGTCAAGACTTATTGGCACATGCTTGATATGTGTGTATATATGAAAAGTTTGCATAACAAGTTTTACCCATTTTTTTCCGAAGAGTTATGTGTTGATTGCTACATCTGCTAAATTACAAACCGAACTTTGAAGGCCAACATAATAATTGGGCTAATAATAATAAATGGTTTCCAAGCATGAAATTTGTAATCAAGCAGCCAATGGCTGATCACAGGGGCTCGAAGTTGCCTGGGGTGAATCATATCGAACTTCGAGCCCCTGTGTTTCTGATTGGTTGTTCCTCCCACAATTCATTAAACATTTGGGAAACCCGCATATGACATAAACGGGCAATCTCGGCTACATGTCCGAAATGTTACTAGAACAATGATGAGGGATTCTCAAATCCAAGTAAATGGATAGGATTGCGGCTGTGGCCGAAAGCCAACAAATTCCATTAAACACTTTCAAAACCAACGTGTGTTTAAATATGATTCTTAAATGGTCAATTTGTTTTGAAAAGAACTTGTACCGCCAGTTTGAATCTACTGATAATCAAAGTCACATTTGATCAATGGCGCATCGGTCCAGTGTTAACGTACACGACTATGAATCCGAAAGTTCAATTACTATACGCTAAAACTCTTGTGCACCTGTATTGTGTTTGTATAGTTAAATCGCAGTCTATTTTAACATGGCGCCAGTTTGGCGTCATAAAACTTTTAACTATAATGATACTTGTTAATATTCTATGCGATTGTAAGGTTGCTTCGGTTCATGAGCCCATGTGATTTGGGCGCCTGTCTAACTATCGGAAAGTTCTCGGGTTCTATCCCTTGCCTTTACATTCCAACACTAACGGTTTGGGATTATGTCCCTTGCCTTCCGCTAGTTCCAGGAGGATTTGGCCCGGTGCCCAAATTGTGCGTTGGTTGGCCCTGTTTCATAGGCGTGCGCTAACCCTAGGAGTGGTTGGCCCTGTTTCTAAGGCGTTCACTAGTTCCATGAGGAGTTGGCCCCCTTTCCAAGGCGTGCACTAGTTCCCCAGGAATGGTTGGTCCTGTTTCCAAGGCGTGCGCTACTTCCAGTAGTGGTTGGCCCTTTTTCCATGGTGTGCACTAGTTCCAAGAAGGATTGGCTCTGTGTCCAAGGCGTGCACTTGTTCCGGGAGTGGTGGGCCCCGTGTCCAAGGCGTGCACTAATTACAGGAGTGGTTTGCATTGTATGCAAGACGTGTACTAGTTCCAGGAGTTGTTGGTCCAGTGTCCGAGGCGTGATATCGCAGAGACGAAGCACAATATCTGTCTTATGATGGACAAAAGTCATATAATTGATAAATAAATGTATGTTGGACGTAAAACTCTAACATATAAACATCCCGCCTTTGCCTTTGTCATCACGCATAATATCTTTTATACGAATCAATAATTCCTCTTTCATTTTTCCTCCCTCTTCTGATAACAATTCAAGGTAAACACGGTGTTTACATGTTGTTTATTTACACAAATCGTCTGCTTTGTCGTTCAAAGGATCACAAATGTGGTTTTCTTTCACGCTGACACATGCTATAATTTATTTGGATCACCATGTTCAAATTTTCTTTTCTTTGTTACCTTTCTCAAACTTCCGCAAACGGTTTAAATCTACTAAGTGCCTTGCAAATATAATGTAAATACACAAGTGTTACCTGTAAGTCTAAATGTGTGTAAAATAATCAACCAGAAACTCAACTACAAACTATAACAGGTACATGCTACCTGCAGATTGTGCAGTATACGGTTAGATAAGAGTGGAAAAAATACCGGTCGTGCTGTTGAGCTCATAATTATCGACTTAATCTAGACGTCTAGAGAAAGACACCGACGACCTTGAAAAGTTTAGAGTCAGTGGGGATTACAAGCGAATATAAGCTGAATATTTGAATACATGTTCTGACATTATAAAAAGATGAAACATTTTAAAAAAGGAAATATGGGAACCTTGGAGATAGTGCTACAAGGCAAATTAATATTTCTTGTTATATTCCAGTGGATTATGTTCTATGTATATCCATAGAGAAGAATTTGTTTGGAATTAATTCAATGAGATTCTGCTGAATATATAACAATCGTAAGTTTATATTTCATTATATGTAAACTCATTACTCAATATTTGTGATGATGTGGCTATGACTATATAACCGAATGTTCGAATCCCATTTGGGTCAACAATTTGATATCCTTCCTATGGTCCAGTCTAATTTGAAAGATAAGATGGTCTGCTTTTCTCGTTTTTTTTTATATTTTGAATATCAAACATTAATTCAGTTGTTTTCTTTAATCATTAACTGAATTATATGTAGTCTAATGATCTCTTCCGCCCAAAATAAAATGGGCATTCGTCCAGTCGTGTTCTACGTTCTTATATCTTTGTCTTCAATCAGTCTCTTTAAAATCATTAGTAACTTACATATTTTCTTACACACTCGTTCTATGAAATGTATCTGTATTTCGTTTAAAATTTGAAAAGATTGATCCCAGGGTCTTGATATGCAGTGTGCTGCTTACGTGATCTAAAGATATCGTGTTACGTCATTTTTTGTTGTGAACATCACATATAGGGAGGAGTAGTGATAAAGAAATAAAGAAAATTACAGTATGAGGGTACCTGCAAAAATAAACTGTACTCAATACACATACTTGATTTTTGTATTTATTTACGTTCGTAGTAACTTTGACGATGTGCATACGTCTGTAATTGTTCAGAGGCAGGCAACAGAGGAATAACTTCTGTGACAAAAGGCTCAATATATAGTTTGAAAGAAGCAGGTTATTTCTAACGGACAGATTTTTCTAAAAAGATTGTATATAATTACTTTAGAATTTAACTAAAAGATATATGAATTTAAAATAGGGGATCACCATGCTTGTTTTAGAGATCAAGCCTTTAGCAGAGCATCGCTATTTGCTAAAATTTGTTGAAAAAAACATTTAAAAATAAGAAAGATTAAAATGATATTTATAAAAAAATATCACCATTTGTTACTCATAATTGAAAATACAAAACGGGCATAATTCTCGTTTGTGCTCGGACCAAAATGTATACAACAACTATCACAAATCTGTGATTTTCTATATATATTTTTCGAAATAAAAAAAATCCAACGGACAGATTTCCTTTATGTTTTCAGAGTCAGTTCTCTGATATAAATGCTTTTTGAAAATGTAAAAAAAAAATACATATCTCTCCAGATTTGTTTTTTTTAACTAAAACTTCTTTTTGTAGAAATTTTAGCCAAATTTTCATAAAAACACTAAAATGTGAATTCTTTTACCTTCAAATATATTTTGATGATATTCTTATCAAATGAATCTTAAAATTTGGGTTTTCACCTATCATTCTTCTTAAAATATATGAGAAATTAAAAAAGTGTGTTTTTTTACCAAAATCAAAATGAGCTGTAACCCGCTGTAACGTCCTTAAGATTGAAGGTATGGTGACATTGTTTGAGGGATATGGTTTGTAGCCAATGCTGTAGATACGTCTGGTGACCAAGGTGTCAAAGAACTGAAACGGAAGTTGATGGCAAATTACCTAAATGCAACTTAGAAATGATTATTATTAAAAGCTAAACGAAAAGATAATTCTTTAGAATTTGACAATGATCTTTTTTTTGAAAGCTTTGTCGGAAATGGACCTAAATACTTCCTTTAAAACTAATACTTGATTTGATATAAACTAAAACATTAACGTATCATCACGCAATATGTGCCCAACGATTTTAAACCAAACAAATGTGCTGGTCTATGATAATTTTCCTAAGCTAACTGTCTAAAGTAAAATGATTACGATTATCAATAAAAGAAAGAAATGAACAAGTAACTGTTTTTGCACGCAACACATAAGTCCCCTACCGGTGAGGTGCAATTTTCCCTTACCATAGCAACCAGAATTTTGGTCCGAAAAACTAAGTGACGTCGTGCAGAAAATCCATACTGTCATCTATTCATATATAAAGTTTCATAATATTATCTTAAACGGTTTGTTACTTATCGCGAGATCCAGATTTCCGGAGGGACAGAGGGAAAGACGGACAAAAGGACAGACAGGCTGAGGGATAACCTATAATTCCCTCTGGTGTAAACACCAGTACGGTACTAACAAAATGAGGCAGAAAATTTGGACGAGTTCGATGTAATGA
Organism: Solen grandis; assembly: GCA_021229015.1. Taxonomy (NCBI): domain Eukaryota; kingdom Metazoa; phylum Mollusca; class Bivalvia; order Adapedonta; family Solenidae; genus Solen; species Solen grandis. The sequence continues at coordinate 38,386,491 of CM037791.1, forward strand.
GACCAAAAAATCAAACTTCCATAAAATATAGCACATTATATTATTTTTTAAAGTAGCAATTTCTCAAGGTGAACCAACCTATGCAGTGTAAAAGCAATAAAAATCAAAGCTCTGTTAACATAACCATGATCAATATTAACAATAAAATTTCAGCAGTAATTTCGCTATATGGTAATTGCTTAAACTGAATCTAGCATTTTTGACACAGTGCAAGCACATTTTTCTGTTTTATTTTTTCTTCTTATGAATTACATCTTAAGTATTTTATTGTGACATTTTTTGGATAGTGTTATATTTTTAAAAAAAGATAAAGAATGCTATAACCGTAGATAAATATACTAAGTTTATACATCCCGAACGATAGGGGCGGCAATAATGTTGAACTAAACTAGCCTATTTTGTTAAACTTTCGTTGACCTGAAGATGCATAAGCATGGCTTGTTTTACTACAAACACTTAGGAACTGTTTTTATCATAGTTAACATTTTGTTACCTTGTCAAAATCGTTGCCGACGGTTATGGGAATCTTAATGTTGATCTTGAACTGGATTTAAATGAAGAGTTGAAATAATGTGCTAAAGAAGGAACTATGCTTTCTTAGGTCATAAACGTAGTTTTAATATCTAACTCCCCTATTACCTCCATTATCACATCCGACGTTTCCCCTGTTTCAAATAAGGACGAAAATGTCTGCATGTGGAATGAAACACATGCAGTTCCCACCGAAACAGTATTCTAAAGTGGATTGCTCATGCATTGTTCATTTAATACATCTGTAAACAAATAAATTTCGTGTGCATTGAGCTCTGAAGCAGAAATCCTAACAGGAAAAAATATTTTAGTATTCTCAAGAATGTACAGAACATATACAAACATAGAGATTGCAGTTATCCCAAAGCATGGTATGTCTTGTTTTAAGAAGGTCTGCATATTCAGTAATAAACATGATAGTAGAATTTACAATTATATATATACGTAAACTATTTCCGTTATAATCAGAGATACTGAGAAAGACAACCCTATCCACTTTATACATACATCATCGAACCAACAAAATGTGCATTTCAGTCTTCGATATAATATCATTTCATTCATTGTAAAGATACGAGACTTTATGCCTGTTTAGAGAGAATCATCTAATTCGAATTCAAGTACAATGGTTGTCGTCAAAAAATCTACCCAGGGCTGAGATTGATACTAGAATGTTTTTATTAGAGAAATCAACAAAAACTGAAAATAGAAAATAACCATTTACACCGATGAATATATTAAAACTTGTAAAACAATTGTTATGTATTTTATCTATGCTCCCATGGACAGTCATGAAAAGGGAGGTAACTAATATTTACAAGTCAATAGATATAGCTCACCATTATTCCCCCTTTCCTTCATTAAAGGATAGAATTTCTTAACATGGTAACAGACCCGTTGTAGAATTGTGTAAATGTGCATTCAACTTTCAACTTTACCGTGTGAAAAACTGTTTCGATAAGCAATCAGTACATTATAGAGCTGCTGGGTGCACTTCTAATGCTAAAATCCAAACATATTGAAATGTCGATGTCGAAAAGTTTTAAAGTTTCAATTCAGTTTGCCACTGTGTTCTTTGAATCTGGTGTAAGCGGTTTTATGCAAAACTGAATCATTTGTGGGAAGTCATCTTTGTAAATTTGCCTTAAGTGGTGATTAATTTTTGAGTGTTTGAGTAATTGTTTATTCAAATTTCAACACTATTTTCAGCTTAATAAAGAGGGTTGATAACCCTCGCCCACGGTTTGGCATCTTTTTACCTGTTATCAATGATATGAGATTTACTAATTTCATAGAGAGCAGTATTAAAATAATGTTTGAAGTAGTTCACATCACATTCCTAAACCTTCAATACAATATTATTTTCATGAATCGTTTTATGAGGCTACTTTTACAGATATCTATAGCACAGAATGATTGAAAATATGCAGCTAGTGCAGACATCGCTGTGCTAACGATATATTGTCGTAAACCACTGTCATGTGACAAAGTCAGAAATTGTATAATGCAGTTTACAAAGGCTTTATTTTAACTAATGTGTCTTGTATGCAGAATTCATATAATATCTTTGTAAACAAAAACAGGTGCATAATCTCAGGTGTTCATCTGGATCATACATTGAATTAAGTGAACATTTCTTTTAATCATTCTATTTTATTGGATTCAATCTACTTATGAAAATCCTATGAAAACAACAGACCAAGCTCCAGAAGATATAGCACATACAAATAACAAATTGTATATATTTATACAACAATTATCATGTATTTCATCTCTGCTACCATTGACAGTCAATGCATCCTAACATTAGACAGTTTTAATAGCAAACATGAGAAGGGAGATAAATGATACAAGACATTAGTTATATCTCATTATTATTTCCCCTTTATCTAATGTAAGGACAGATTAATTTTCCATTTGGTAACAGGCCTGTTATCGAATTTTCTAAATGTTAAATGACCTTTTACCAATACCGTGTGCAAAACTGTGTCGATTGGTAGCTTTTTTATGACAGGGCTGTAGGATGCACTTCTGTTACTTTGAACCAATTGTTTTTAAATATTGATACCACTTTACTTTTTAATATCCGATGTATACACGCCTAAATATGTTGTGTCTAAAACTTCCAGTAAGTGTTAAATGATTTTTGAGTGATTTGAGTAATTTGTTAATTCTGATTTTAACACTACCCTCGGTTAAATCTCAAGATTTGGTATCAATATGTGCGACTGTTTTGGCATCTTAAACATTTTATCAATGATGTAAGAGTTACATATTTTGATAGAGAACAGATTTAAAGAAATATTTGAAGTAGTTCACGTTTCTTAAATTTTGAGCGCCTGACTGAGATCTCAAATACAGTTATACTTATCAAATGATGGCCTTAGTTTGAATATTCTTTTCATGAATGAAAATGGCATGTCAACGCCACATGATGATATTACAGCCCCATATTATGACTTAACAACCACACATGATGATAACACGACCCCTTAAAATGCTATATGGACCAATCTAAACATTAATGCCGAACATAAAACAGCTGTGGCGATGAGACAGATCTGAATTTAAGATATCGTTTAAGATACATGGACACGGATAGAAATGCATTCATGACGTAATCCGTATAGTTAAGGAGTTGTGTCCCTTGCTTTGTAATTTCTGGTACATTCCTTACAGGAAATGCATTCCGCTGAATCTTTTTTTTTTCTTTTAGAGGAATGACATTTACAGTAATATATTCAACTTCAATTTGAAAGAACTCTTATTTATTTATTAACTTATTTTTCAGAAGAAACATAAACTGGCGATCCGACGTGCATATAGTCTTTAAAATTCTACCGGAATTTCATCAGCTATCATGCTCAAATGAATTGAAATTGTGTGATTTATCGTGATTGTGGAAATTCAAATTAGTTTCGATCTAACACAAATGGATTCAAATGCTCTCAATATATGGCTTATTATCAAATGTAAGTTTGTTTAATTTCTCGATCTCTTTTCAGGTGTCCTGGGTGTCTCCATATTTTCATAATTAAAATACATTGAACCATTTAAGCTTAGAGGCTAAAGTGACTATTGTTCATGTCTAATTTATATTTTCTTTATGTCATCATAATAAAAAAAACAGTTGTTATTTTCATCAAATGGAAACAACCTAAGAACTCGATTCTTAGATCATCTATGCCAAATTTATTTCGTATGCGTAACCCATACACGTTCACACGTTAAAACATATGAAACGTTAAAAGAAAGAAAAAAAATTGAAGCCAACTTTTGATTTCAATTCACAAACATTTATCTTACTTTTTCAACTTAATTGTAATTTTATAGTATTTTAAAATAGACAATAGCCTGATGATCATGTACTGCGCATGCCCGTATATACACCTGCATTGATAGAAGCAGTTGTAGTAATCAAGTCTATGTTTTTATATTCTCATATGGAGTTCTATATCAATCGCAAAAAATAAAATATAAATCGATAGAAATATGTAGATAAATAAAAACCTAAGTATTTGTTTTGTCAGACAGTTATGATAATTATTACTTATACCATGATAAAGCTTTTACACTGGCATTATGTCACAACATAATTATGATCTGCACTTACCTAATATAGTTGCTTTTAGATTAATTTTTTCACAAAATTTTATTCTAACAAAAATTCATTAACTTAACCATGAAAATGTTTATTACTGTTTGATCCGCAGCTACGGTACTGTGAGTTTTATATCATTCAACCATCATTGGTGGAAGTTATTTCATTTAGTCAAAGTCAATTTCAAGGGCGTCATTTATAGGTTGACCAAAAATGTTTTATTTCCGATGGAAAAAAAAGAAAGAAAAAGAAAATATTATTATTGTTTCATTGACTTCTTGAATTTTTTGCAAAAACTACACTTTGTAAAATATAAATTGATTATAAATTTCCTTGAATAATATATACCACGACCTGTGTCTATCGTTCGGACAAAATGTTGAATTATCTTAACCCATAAAGTCCTTCTGTAGGAACATTGAAAATAGCAAACGTCCAGGTCAAGGTGTACTGGTTAGTAACGTTTTTCATGAGATAGAGTATGACCTACCATAAATATAAACAGCGCATCGCCCGTCAAATACATCGAGGTTGTCCCAGCATGCGCAAGACAACAGATATTGATTATACATACTATAAATATAAACGCACGCTATTGGTTCTAGTTTGTATTGTGACCCCGGTTATCCTACATTCTGAGCTTCAAATACTGCAAGGTTGTTCTTGAATACACATTGGCTGTCTCATTTAAAATTTTCACATATAGAGAGCGCGTTGTAAATATCAGAATATGTGTTTTGAAAACAAAATATTCGTGAACAAGTGTATTGTTCTAATCGTGTTTTTCGTGAACGTCATTGTTTTAACTGCAATCTTAATAACGTTGTTGGTGGCTGTGCCAGACCAGAAGTTCATCAACACAAAGCAATTGTGCCTTCCATCGAAGGAAGGTTCGGATCTTGAGTGTGGGTCACCCCAGGATATTCTGCCGGAGTATCTCACCCAAGTACGTATGCTTCATTTATGCTAGTTACACGTGTTATTACTGTATAACATTTTCTTTGAATAAAGCATTATGGATTACCAAAAATTTAGTTATTTAATTCGGAATCTTACAGCAGTATGAACAAGGAGATATCAAATATTGAGATTTTGATGTTAATTATTACTTTACCAGGAGTTAATCATTACCTTATCATTAGATTGATGTTTTATGTGAATATGGAATTTAATCTTTTTATCGTATTATGTATTGGATTTATGTAGAAGTTATGTGTTCGTTTCATGTCCCACGGACTGTTTATTGAGAACTGTGTCCAGATGTTTTGTGTAAATGCGGTTCACTGAACGGTCAAATAAAACGTCTTGTTTTAATTTCTTTTTCAGAGGTTAGATAATACTTATGAAAAGTACAAGGAGGAAGAAAAGGGGAGAGATGGTAAATTACTCTGAATTGTCTTTGTCATATGATCAAAATACATTTACTACCTCATCTTCTTTGATTATATATAGTTTAACAATAAGTACTTAAGATGTCTGAGACAAGGTATACTTGATTACATGACAGCATTTTCCGAAGGCGCTTCATTAAAATGCATGTGCATTATGACGTAAATGTGATGTTGCGAATCATGACGTCATACTGTATTTATCTGGTAAAAATGTTCAAAAACGACAAAATCATAATCATAATAACAGCCTTTTTCATAATTAAAATTACACCATATTGTTACACACATTTTTTTCAAAGGGTGTTAGCAGGGAAACATTGTGATGACAATTTCAGACGATCTACAAAAAAGTGTATTATTCCAGGATATATTCTCTCAGACATCTAAATTTTATAAATAGAGACTGTCAAATTCTTAAAGGTAATATTCCGTTCTGGGCGAAATGAGTCCACTATTTTGAACGGTTAAGATTTAAAACATTTAAGGGCCTTTTTACTGTTAATAGCGTATCTATATGGTTTACAAGCTATCCAATATACACTGGGTGTGATAGTCAATAGATTCCACAAAATATTGAAAATAACACATGGTTTTATTAGTGATACTGTTTGGTAGCCGTTCAATTACCTATGAATGGGAAGGGTTGGGCTTAAATTGTGCAATGATAAAGAATGAAAAAGTTTACTCTCGAGAAACGGTAAGAAAAAAAGCCAGCTAATACCTAATAAAACATATTACGTATATTATGGGTCAAAGCCCCTTGGCAAATATTACTCCAATGCTCTGACTAGCAACCCATATATTATTCTACGTGATAAATGATATCTGTACATTTTTTTCTGTTTTAATTTCATAGCATATTTATTTATGGTAATACATCCATCATTTAATTGTAATCATGACCGATCAAATGATCATGTGAATTGTATAGTAAATGCTTACACCTATACCTCTATGTCAACTGAAGTCATTTGAATCATTTGAAGGACCATGGTTATAATCTAATGATAAATAGATTACCTTAAATCGATTATGACATTATGCATATCTGTGTATGTATTTGGTATCTGATTCTAGAAACGCCCCTCGAGATGGACCCCTACTTGTATAAGATTTATCGCGCAACTAAACCTGCAGCAAGATACTCGGCAACTCTTCAGACTAAAGTCCTTGAAAGACAAGGTGAGCTTATTGATAAAAACTTTCTTTTTTCTTGTTAGAAGTCTTCCATCTGCCTTGCGTTGGGTCAGTGGTTCTACCTGAAAATCTTCCTTTGTATGAAGGATCTCGATTCGTCTTTAAGTTGATGCATGTCATTTTATGGCTTAAAAACCGTCTCGGCGACTGTCAACTCTAACTTTATTTTTGGTTTCAAGGACTATTTATAAATCAAAATTTAATCATTTATGGTTTCATGTAATGTAATAGATTTAAGTTAGTTTCTGTTGTAAAAATGGACGAAGGTTTATTTATCTATTTATTTATTTATAATTTTACATTTGAAGGTTCATCGGAACAAATGACGCCTGTCACAGATTGGAAACCAGAAAATGATCTGGAGGATAGATTTGAGTTCCAACGATTCAAACTAACATACAATGATGGTCGAATCGTTGTCCTTGTTTCTGGCACCTACCTTGTGTATTCTTTTCTCGACATGTATGAAGAATGGAAGTCAAACGATTCATTCCCAAAAAGAGATGGGCCCATAAAGCATGGTATTTATGTATTCAATTTCACGGAAAGGGTCGAAAAAGAGCTCGTGACGTCATGCCACTTGCATCAGTACCAATCAAGCCGCCGATTTAATATCTACAGCAGTTTCGTCATGACGCTGGTGGATCTGAGGGCTGGGGACGAGGTGAGGGTCAAGGTCAATGATCTGTCGTTGCTCCGGTACCCGGTGTTTAATACGTTTGGGGTGAACTTGGTATGACATTCAGTTGTATTCAGATCAATGTTAGATATTTGTTCCATTCATCTTGTACATAGTTGTGTTGCAAAAATGAAACTTCGATGTATTCTAAGGTTTTTGCCTCAATATATATTTCTTACAATCAACGTGATTCTGTCAATTTGTTTTATGCTCAGAGACTCTTATTACATAGTACACCAGCAAATATGTGGTGACCATTAGGAGCTATATAGAATCAGCTCATTTGCTGTGATTTGTCAGGCGTAAAAGTCGATGAACGTTGTCGTGTAGTGTATAAATGGAAGCGTGAAGACTATAGGCAAACGATGGCTTCAACAATGGAAGGAAAACATGTGTCGGATTTGAAACCTTCAGACCCCTTCATATCCTGGATATCGCATTCATTAAGACGTGATGTATCAGAACATAACTTCAATACTAATGTTGGATGAACTCCAAACTTGTTTGATATTCACCCTTTCTCTGAAAACTGCTGGAATGCAGGTGACTCATGTGTTTTGAGGAACACCTATCAAGTTGTGTTACCTGAAGGGACGTATTACGTTGTGAACTGGTCGTTCGTCTGCCCGTTCTACAGCAATTTCATATCCGCTCTCTATAATTTGAACGGTTGGAAAACATTCACACTACTTGGGTCAAATGTCCTCTCATCAAGATGTAAAATAAACATTTAATTTAAGTAATACACCACGGCCATGTATCATTTTTAAAGGGCGAGTTCACATGAAACTCGAGATCGATCTCGATTTACTAAACGGTATAGGTTTCATCACTAGTGACGTCCATTTAATATTTGCCCTCAACTTTACTTACCCTCGGTCAGCCAACTGTTTCTCGAGAATGAGCCGGTTCCTTGATTTTAAATGCTGTGAAAAATGAGCAGGGTAAAAGCTGTTTTTATAATAGTCTGTGATTGGCCGAATTTTTACAGGTGGGAATAATCATAAAAATGTAATAGCAAATCATTCCCTAGAGCTTCTATGTGAACTCGCCCAAAGATACTTCTTTCTTGCAATTTTGATGTCTTACACCAATTAATTTTCATTTAAAAAAGGGATTCCAATTTTATCTTGCAATTAAATGTTTGATTTCAAATATCGTGTTTAATCCATACAGAATACTGTTTTCATCATATACTAGTATTTGGATATCTGTGTTGAAATATGATTATTAAACAACACCGAGACTTTGTGTCTTTTATGCCCTAGAAAAGTAATCACTGGTAAGTAATTCGCACTACCCGATATATCCCCATACTTTCATCGGATTATATTAAATATAATCCATGACTCTTCAGAATGAACACTCATCGTAAAACAGAAAAAAGAAAATCAACAAGCGTTTTTTGTTTTTTGTTTTTGTTTTTTTATTTTTTGTTTTTTTAGCTCACCTGAGCACAAAGTGCTCAAGGTTGTGCTTTTGTGATCGCCCTTCGTCCGGCGTCCGTCGTCGTCCGTCGTGCGTCGTCAGTCGTCCGTCGTCCGTCGTCAACAATTTGCTTTAAACGACATCTCCTCTGAAACCACTGGACAGAATTTGATTAAACTTGGCATGAATGTTCCTTGGGTGAGGCTCTACAAAAGTTGCTAAAATAAAGTTGATCCATGAAGAACTCTGGTTGCCATGGCTACAAAAAGAAAAATAATTTGAAAACTTTAAAAATCATCTCCTTCAAAACTACTGGCCAGATTTCAAAATAATTTGGTACAGATGTTCCTTGGGTCAACTTCTACTAAAGTTGCTAAAATTATTCCGATCCGTAAAAAAACATGGCCGCCAGGGGCGGGGCTTATTTGCCTTATATGTATATAGAGAAAACTTTAAACAACATCTTCTCTGAAACCACTGGACAGAATTTGATTAAACTTGGCAGGGATGATCCTTGGGTCAACCTTCACAAAAGTTGCTAAAATAAACTTGATCCATGTAGAACTCTGGTTGCCATGGCAACAAAAAGGGAAAAATGAAAACTTTAAAAATCATCTTCTTCAAAACTACTGGCCAGATTTTAAAATAAATTGGTACAGATGTTCCTTGGGTCAACCTCTACCAGAGTTGCTAAAATTATTCCGATCCGTAAAAAACATGGCCGCAAGGGGCGGGGCTTATTTGCCTTATATATATATAGAGAAACCTTTAAACAACATCTCCTCTGAAACCACTGGACAGAATTTGATTAAACTTGGCAGGGATGATCCTTGGGTCAACCTTCACAAAAGTTGCTAAAATAAACTTGATCCATGTAGAACTCTGGTTGCCATGGAAACAAAAAGAAAAAAAAATATGAAAACTTTAAAAATCATCTTCTTCAAAACTACTGGCCAGATTTTAAAATAAATTGGTACAGATGTTCCTTGGGTCAACCTCTACCAGAGTTGCTAAAATTATTCCGATCCGTAAAAAAATATGGCCGCCAGGGGCGGGGCTTATTTTCCTTATATGTATATAGAGAAACCTTTAAACAACATCTCCTCTGAAACCACTAGACAGAATTTGATTAAATTTGGCAGGAATGATCCTTGGGTAAACCTTCACAAAAGTTCCGAAAATAAACTTGATCCATGTAGAACTCTGGTTGCCATGGCAACAAAAAGAAAAAAATATGAAAACTTTAAAAATCATCTTCTTCAAAACTACTGGCCAGATTTTAAAATAAATTGGTACAGATGTTCCTTGGGTCAACCTATTTATCTCAGGTGAGCGATTTAGGGCCATCATGGGCCTCTTGTTTGTGTGTGTGTTTTTTCTTGCTATTTGATATCATCATGTAGTGCCCGTCGTACGTTGTCTCGCCAGCGACAACAATTGCGTCTCATAAAAATAACGTTTCTGAATTAGATACAATGTATAAGTAATTAGGTGCATATAGTTCTCGAGGTTTTCCTTCCACAAAATAACTAAATTGAAATTGATCCTGAAGATCATCTGACGAATCGCTAAAATAATCGCTTAAACGTATTACAAAATGAGGTTCCATGGGGTTGGGGCTATACTTTACAGTCTGCTCAGAAACTATATTCTTGACTTAATTGTAACAACAGGCAAATGTTCTCCATAAACACTGTTATTAAGCGAGAGCGCTAATTCATGCATACCCTAAGATCTGGTAATATAACTCTGTCATAGCAGCGCTTATCGTTTCCATGTGCCAAGACTATCAATGATAATATTACAGTAACCTGCTGTGGGTATTATGCATCTTTATTGGTAATAATTTAATCATAAACATCAGAATAAATCCTTAATGTATAGTGGTTTTGTTGATTTTTTCTAATGTAAAAGAGACTAAATTAGTGATATAAGCAATCATGCATGATATCCTAGAGGTAATAATGGACTGGAAATAAAGTACATGATCGGAAAAAGTCGGATATCGCCAAAGACTGTGACAAGTGTTTTCAAATATCCATTGAAGGTATAGGGAGGGCCTCCAATGATTAACTGATCGATATAGATGTTTCCTTCTCCTGGTTGTGCTCCCGATGCAACTGTCAACATATCCTTATTACATCAAGGCAGTTCCCAGTCAACTATTAACAACAGATTCTCCTCACTCAGCCATAAACATCACTAATTCAGATAAAAAGTAATACGTCACCCCATGCTAATCTCAAGGTCTTATATTTAAATTGCCGATCAATAATTTAAGAAAAGCATTGATTACTAACCTCTGAGAACCACATAGTTCTAACAAAGTTAAAGGTACTGAGTCCTGATAAAAAAACATCCCTCACCGTTGAAATATTCCCATCGTCTCTATGATATACAGTGTTTCTTGAAGACAGGCAAAAAAGTGAAGGGGGTGGTGTCTTCATTTTAGTAATAAAGCAAATAAAATTCTTCTCCGCAGCAACCACTAGAAACTCAATGTGGATAAATATGGGTTAAATTAAAAATGCATGGTTCACCACCACTCCCTGATGCTGCATACTATCGACCTAAAAAGGCTTCATGAGTCTCATTAGGACTCACAAAATCACTTTAGTGCACGTAATTGGTCCTTTGTGACTACCCCTCACGAAATCTCGCCTTGGACTATAACACACTTTACATCAATCAATACATGCATCCATTTATACACCAAAAGTCTATAGATCAACTACCATGGGTCACTAAAGATATTAAATGGTTATTCAGGAATTGGGACAAATTTCATCAAAGACTAAAAATATAACAAAGGTCTAAACCAGTGCACAAAACAATACAAATCACTTAAACACACCATTAAACAAAAGATCAGGTTGTCTTATAAATGAGTCTGTCTTAGAAAATATACTTGAAATTCAGGACACTGACACAACACAACAAAGAAAGTCCAGTCCCTAAAATCTGTTCTTATCAAACATAGCCAAGACAGCTCTCAAAGTTATGTGAACCGGCATTTTTAATTCTGATGATAATGGTATGGCACACATTCTGAACAGACAGTTTCAGTCTATATTTTCTAATGTCTCCCCCTCCCCCTACGGGGTAGTCCTAAGTTACGCATAAAATAAGCCGCTAAAAACAGCAACTAAGCTGGACATTAAAGCAAATATATATATATATATATATATATATATATATATATATATATATTGACTAAATCTACTCAACGAAATTTTAATTCACTTTTCTCTACATGTATAAAGTTGATTTGTTTTGTTGTTGTTGTTGTTGTTGTTTTTGTTAGTATTCTGCAGAGTAGATGAATATTTATCGCTAGCCATGCAAATTAAACTTAATCAGGTATGGGGTGTAAATATTTTTCCTGAAATGAATAAATACAAACAGTGGGCCGATGCATCATCATGTTCACTTTTTTAAGACTTAAGAATGTCATAATCTACATGTACGCGTATGTGTATTCATGGTGTCTTAATATAGACAGCCCGGTGTATTTTAAATTAATCTAAAAAAAATGAATAAGAAATGAAAGAATTTGAAAATTCCAATCTGCCATATTTTGGGACAATCCATATTTTGGGACAATGTATATGTAGATTATGCATGATCACTAATTCAAATTCAATCCAGGTAACCAGTCATTGAGCAATGTTACTGATAAGTCGATGAATAAGAAATACTAATGCACAGAAAACACAGAAAAAAATTATTCGCGATATAAAACGGATATTAAAGATTTTATGTTAAATATCAACATCTTTTATTACTGAAATTTTTTTGTTTTGTCACTGATTTAACATTTAGAAAAAAAAAATATGCAAAAATTCGACACGTAGAAGGGGCCCAAAACCTTCTGCAACTGTCCGACCCTAAACGTGCGCCTGGTTTTTTTTATCTGGGATTTCTGTGTGTGATGGCTGCTTCCAGATCGACAATTAGACAGTCAAGATTACCAAAATCGAACCTGATACAGCATATACCCGGTATTCCCTTACACATATTTGACAAAATATGTTTAAAGTGATTTTTTTTTCATCAGACTTGAACAAAACTGTCTTTTACACAGTTGAGTCTAAAACTAAAAATTATTCAAAACATTCACTAATTGATAGTGTACACAAGTCACTTTTTTTTCGGGGGGGGGGGGTCCAAAAACATTTATTAATTTTTCATGCCAGTTTGCGATTGAAAATGCACAAGAAACCTATATATTTTTACCCTATCTCCCAATAGCAGAGTAAATGCCCTTTCAGCAATATCAGTGTCCCAGTCTATCTGCATCCCCCCACCCGCCACCGTCATTTTTTTTAAATAAAACTGTAGTTAAATACTATTGCACAGTAGTTATTCAATAACATGGCTTT
>CM037791.1:38399799-38449799 GCA_021229015.1 Solen grandis
TCGGGTAGTCAATGTAAACAACTATAGCTGCTTCTATGTAGCGTGTGTGTTGAGTTTATATTTTCAATGGAGTGAATAAACCGAATGTATATCAGCTCATTGAAACCAATTGTGTGATTTGAACAATTTCTGTATGATTTTATACCACCTTTGTGACTGGATGTCACACAGATGTATGTCAGATGTATGCGGTATATTATATCGATATCATCTCTTATTTATTTATAATAAGTTATATATTCATCTAGAGTAGGTAAGTGAAAGCACATGATGAACTTTTCGTCGACGGGTTTGTTACAATTAAAATCCTGTTTGCCGTAACAGTATCTAAAGCTTTTCATCCTAGACATTCCCAACGAGTTACGTAAACTATCATATAGAAGGCACAAGTTTACATTATTTAATACATATTTACAATTATCAGAAAATTTTAAGAATGTCTTTCATTTATACAGAAGTCTATGACAAGGTTCAAAGATATAATGGCAATTAAAAGTGAAATTAACATAACGTTTATGATATTGACGGAGTCCTTTTACTTTTCTATACCTTGTTGTATGAAGATAATTGAACGCCTTCTTGGATATAATGTTTTATTCTACATAACACATTGCAAACTTTGGCATGAGTAAATAGAGACCATAGATACATGCATTTATATCTAATACAGTAACAGTAACACATGGGCGTGATAGAGCATATAAGGATATCGTTGTTGTCTCCCTTGACACAATAATGCTCAATACAACATACTTGACCAGCCAATTTTATTCCAAGTCGCCCTCTTTCAGATAACCTGTGTTAGGTCTCAGATTCTAATCGGGTGCTTATGAACATTTCCTTTAGGAGAATTAATGCATTCCAAGCTGCATGGGAGACCAGTTGTATGAGAAACTGGAGATTTAATATCTCACAAGCTGCATGAGAGAGAAAACGGATCTTACAAGGTGTATGAAATGTATTTCAGGCTGTATGAAAGATCTGAGAGTTAATGTTTTCTATGCGTTATACATATATAAAAGGAGAGTTGATGTCTTCCAATCTGTGTGAGAAACAGGAGAGTTAATATTTCCCATGCAGTAAAAGGGACCGGTCACTTAATTAAGTGTATCAGAGACGAGAGTTAATGTCCCCCAGACTTAAAGAGAGACCGGAAAGTTAGTGTCTTCCAGACTTTAAGAGAGACCGGAGAGTTAATATTTTCGAAACTGTATGAAATACCGAAATTATGTCTTCCAGACTTCAGCCTTTAAGAGAAACCGGAGGGTAAATAACTTATGTAAATGTTTAACTTATGTTACAGTAAATTAACTGTATGAGAGACCGGAGAATTAATGTTTTCCAGACTTTAAGAGAGACCGGGGAGTTTGTATCTTACAGACTGTATGCAAGACCAGAAGGTTAATGTCTTGCAAACCAGGCACGGATCCAGCGGGGGAGGGGGGGGCGAGGAAATCCCCTTCGTGGGGCCCCGTACTGAACAACCCGCATAACCACCTGTCCAGCCAGACTCCTGTTGTCTTGTTGCCCCCTGCTGTTCATGTGTAGGTAATCTGAATCTGCAGTCGTCTATGACTGTGTGATAAGCATGCGTTTAGGGTACTGCGGACACGTTCACTGATTGAGAGAAATTTACATGTCGTCTGCCGAGCGATCTAACATCTGGGAAAAATAGGCAATTACCAAAAGTTGTATCAGTTACAACTATAAACTATTCTAGGCAAATGCCATTTAAGAAATAGCATAACAATAGTTATGCTAAAAACAACAACTAAGCTGGACATTAAAATGTAATTAGCATCGAAATAATTTCACTAGAGCCCAAAATAATTAATAATAATAATAATAATAATAAACAAACTACTTTGACGAAATCTACTCAACGATTTTTTAAAGTCACTTCTCTACATGTATAAAGTTTTAAATCTGGCATTAAAAGCGGGCTAATTAGCTGTCGGGAGGTTGATGAACTTGCAGGTTTGAAAAATTGCCGATTTCGTTTTTTGAAAAAGTTAAAAAGGTAATGATTTTTTTCTTTGCTGTAGCAAACTGCAGAGTGGATGCATACCTATCGCTAGCCATGCATATTAAACTTAATCAGAAATTGTGTGTATTTCTAAATGTCATCAGCTTTACTATTTTTACATAACCTTTTAAGTATTATTTTTATGAAACTAACTCCTATTTTTTTATACTGAAAAGAATAAATACAAACAGTAGGCTGATGCATCACATTTTTAATATTTACGAATATAATAATCTACATATATGTGTATTCATGGTCTCTTTATATAGAGACCCTGGTGTATTTTAAATTTATAAAAAAAAACATGAATATGAAATGAAAGAATTTGAAAAAAAACGGATTTTAATGATTTTATTTTAAATATCAACATCTTTCATTACGTACTTTCATCACTCACATTACATTCTGACTTTGCCCCCCCCCCCCCCCCCCCAATCACACCTGTGGAAAAATTCTGGATCCGGGCCTGCTGTACACACAATATACACGTATATACATATATGAAACGGATAGTAAACATGTAGATATGATTACTTTAGTCTCCTTTCGTCAGTCCCCCCCATTGAAATTAACAAAAGAAATGATCTAATAAAAACATAACCATGATAATAATACATCAAGTGATCCTCAAAAAGATCTTTGTATGCATATTGAAACAAAATATATTATGAATTAACATAAAATCAATTATAATGACTATATTTAGGGAAATTGAAATTTCTAATACCATTTTTCGTAAACTCGTAGGAACAGCAGTTTAGGCGTACCTGCCCAATTTCAGGCGAATATGAAAATAGGGTTTAAATAAACTACAAACCCACGTGGTTATTAATTATGTAATTAAGTTTAATAAATGATTACCCCTTCTTTTTTATTATTATTGTTAATTAACTGTACTATTTATCATAATTTATCAATAAAGTTATCCTGTTGATAAAATTCATATAAACTGTAGAAAGAGAGAGAATCAGAGAGAGATAGAGAGGGTGAGAAAGAGAGATGGAGAGGGGTGGGGGGGGGAGAAATGTAAGATCTGCTGACTTTTGATACACACAGATAGTAATGAAAGGGGGGGGGAGAAAAGAGACAGCAACCCAATTAATAAGTAAATAGTTAAACTAATATTGTTTATTTCAATAAATAAAACAAGTTAATTCATGTTAAATAAAATAGATAAATCAATCATCAAATTAATTATTAACTTATAGAGAAAGTGAAGGTGTAGCACGCGGTAATTTGCAACAGCGTTTCAGTTGTCTCCCATTTCCGCCCCGGAATTAGCACTCATTGAAGTGCATTAAGATTTGTGTTATTTTTAGCACTTCCGGTTTGTAGCGAAATGCTAATCTTAAATGCCGACATTAAGGCAAACATTAGTGAAGATCTGTTAAGCTAATGCACCTAAATCAGTGCACACAATGGCTGTTAATTGACGAGCTGTGACGCCTTTATCTTAGTTCGCACCGAATTGCTTCGAACCCTACGACAGCGTCAAGGTTGTTTTTTTTTTTTTTTTCTTCGTACCAAACAAACATACTTAAGGACCAGTCATTCCTGCTGCAAATGTCAGAATAATTTATGTGCCTTGCAATGTCACTTGTAATGTCACCCGCTGCTTAAGCTGGCTCTTTTGCATTTTGTGCATATATATCAATTGTAAAAGGAAATGGATGAAATTGGCCCTGTAGTAATAATATTTATTTAGAGTTTAGGACCAAATGCTCCGCCCCCCCCCCAAAAAAAAGAAATAATGGGGGGGGGGGGGTTGTCCGCGCCTATGTCTTAGGGTAATTCTTTGGTCCCAATCTGCTGTTTAGTGGGGTGTGAAAGTAAGGTCAGTTTATAGCATTTCAATTTTAGGATTAGAATCAAGCTAATGCAATCTTTTGAGTTATATAAAATTAATACAGATACAGATCATACAAGAAGTGTATAATTTCAACGTTTGAGTTTGTGAGTAAACTGTAGACCACAAAATACAAAATACAATGGACCTCAGCATTGACAAGAACATTCCACAGTCCACTGGTGACCCTTCTTCACATGACTGTGAGGTATGTACTTTTTTCCAGACTGTATTGTTGTTGTTTGCGTTCGCGCTCAGGCGTAGTGTGCATGGTGCTGCAGTTTTTGAAAGAGATCGCCTTTAAGGCTCAGGGATGTCCTCCTTCAGCACTTCTAGACAGTTGCGCAGATATGGATACAAGGGATCAAGATCAGCTACCCTAGCTCATTTCGAATAGACCCCTGGTTCTTTAACATGCCCACTGTAAAGCAATGATACACACAAAGCCCCTTAACCACTGCCTGGATGGTCCAGGCACATTTTGCAAATACACTCCTTAGTACTTTTACGTGACCTGTGCATATCACCATACACAGGAGACAAGTTCCTTGGTAGAATCAGAGCTATAGCGCCGGTTAATAGTGTTGTGATGATAATGATGATGGCGATATTATACCACTCCAAGTCACATCATAGTAATACTGGGCTAATTCGAATATAAAATATCCAGTGACATAATTAAAATGTTTCCGTGGTTCGCACATGTGAGAGCTGAGTCTTTATAAAACGAAAAGTGTGCTGCATCACTGCAGAATTACGCATTAGCCAAGTGGCCGGATACCACACCCAGTCAAACTATCCTATCACCGGGCTAACCTGGAACTGGATTTACCTTATTTTCATGCGTAGCTCCAAGTAGGAGAGCGAACCCACACTCTTCCGATGCCGAAATATATTTTCTTGACATATGGCCACGGGATGCCGTTTATCTCATTGATAATTTGACCCTCGAGCAAAATTATCGCAAAGCCGGAGAAATAATTACCCGAATGGCTAGCCAACTATCTCTATATCAATATTTGAGTCTTAGTCATTACACTTACTTATGTTTCGAGGACTGCTAGACATATCGTAGTTAGTATATATGATTGCAATACCTCGCGGACTGACGTCACAACACGTGCGGAAAATCGCGAGGCTCAAACTTCCACGTGTGTTGTTTCTTTTTCTTAAGCATAAACGTTTTCTTGTTTATTGTATAAAGTCGTCTGCATCTGTACTGTAAATATACTTCTACTTTTAAAATAATTTTAGAAAACAGGGTAATTGGTCTTTAATATAAACAAACTTTTTTGACAATTTTTACAAAACATTCGATGGAAATTGTCCCAGAAGCATATTTTGATACAGATTTATCCGGTTGATGTTTTCCTGACAAACATTCTTAATGTTTTAGTAATGCAATAAAAAAAATAAAATCAAATACACGACTTACTTCTGAGTGAAAACGTTTTTGATCTAGATAAAAGTATATTTTTTTCCTGGTTTAATTGATCGGCAAAACATAAAAAGCAGTACCATTCAATCCTTAAATATAAGTAATGACAGTAAAAGGTAGATCATGCAGGCGTATTCTCCTCATGCTCTAGGTGATTTTGATGAATGATCTTGATCATATTCCACTGATAGGTCAAAGTATGTCATCAGTTTTCATGAAACAAAAATAAGTCCTTCTTCTTATTTTATTTCTTCCATAACACCAAAGTGGTAATATTCACAAAATTCAAATCTGAAGGTTACGAGTTAGATCCTTGTCGCGACTAGATGTTTTCCAAGAGTTTTCCTGGTTGGATGTAGAGTTCACATAGTGACTTCGGAAGGTAATGTATCAGATCAACGCTAGGAATGTATATTGCCAATACCTTTCCTGATCTAGTGGTAGTGTTTACATAGTGACTTCGAGTCCCAATGTTACGAGTTCGATCTCAAATTGGACTAGAATATTTCAAGACATTACTTGGCTCAATGTACAGGTAAAATCCATGAAATGCCTGGAGGGATTTATATAATAACATTAATCTAGAGTTCTCCACGATTTGCTTTCAATTATTTAAATTGCACAATATTTGATATTTCTATCTACATAATAATATGGTACTGTTTTGCTGTGTAGTATCTTTATTGAAATTACGGGTCCCTGCAGTATATGGACAATTATGAAGTACCCCATTGCATATTTCAAGTAAATAAAGACAGGACACATGTTATCTATACACCTTTTGTGTATTCCAAACTTATACTTTCCTTGTTCAGCTCTATACGTTAAACCAAACGTTTTAACAAACGAACAATAAAGGTTTTGAAAGTTGGAGATGTTCCATAAAAAACAGCATAACACTCAAAATTGATCTGTAGTAAAATTATGTATACGAACATTAGAGTTAAGAAACAACTTGTATGAAATCGGCGTTACAATCTGGTTATATACAGATCGATCGTATCTTTAATGTGAGGAGAATGAGTGATTAGTGTATCTCTTCGCAAAATATGGCTATACACTTAATATGACCGATCCCGAGCATCCCTCCGGAATCAATAGGTCGTTGGTATAGCATTGTAACAGCACTCTACCTGTCTCCTGAGGTCCCAAAGTAACTAAATTACTATATTGATCCTTAAACCCTAACAAATAAACATTATATCCAGTCTTTGTTGTAATAACCATGTCATGAACTGACTAGATAAAAAAAAAAAAAAAAGGTTTCCCCATGAAACCATGATGCGCCACTGCTTAAAGGAGTGGGATTTGTAGGGCTGTTAACCATGGTGAATGCATTACTCATTGAATTAAGTTCGTCTGGATATTATTCTAGGAGTTCTAACTTTGTAAATCTGCTCCCAAAATGACTTGTGCATGGCCATACATATTTGTCAGCGAACATTTATATTTAGCTGAAGTATTTTATTCCGTGTGTATGTGTGTTAAAATGATCATATATATGATACATGCACATAAACAATATCATGAATCCAACTACATATCAGCAACATTCATTAATGTATTATGTTTTTCTTAAAGGCCTGGAAAAATCACTTCATTCAATATTTTAAACGATTTTGATATAAAATATAGTGGTACATTTGAACAAATTTGCTGCGTAAAAATCATATGAACTACCAATACTAAAAAACCTTATCTTGAATCAGATATAAAATGGAAAGGTGATTAGACCGCGCATTTTGTCTTCCAACTCATTTTATTAGAATTACTTTTTTTAAGCTTACGATAGAATGGACTCATTATTAAGACAATTAAATAAAACCAGTGCCCGCCACGTAAAGCAAAAGGGATAACTAAAAACGATTTCAAGAAAATGTTATGTGACAATTATTTATGGTCACGTTCAAATATAATTAAGCGGAAGCAGATATTTAAAAATATATCCTTTAATTTATGTTACAAATGGTCAAACCTTAGGGCGTGAATATGTGTATATATTAGTTATCTTATGTTAATACACGTATCTGATTTGAAATCTGATTATGAATTGATTTCACAAGTACAATTATACTTAAAAGAATGTATAAGAGAATATTTTTGTGTCCGATTTGATGCAAACACTTGTTTAGATATTGCAGAGAATTCATTTTACGAGCTTTTACCGTTGGAAATATATTTTATTTTATGGAGAAAGTGAGTAAAAATTGTACATGCAAATATCTAATCACTGTCTTTTCGTTGTCTTTGATTGTACTTGTTAAATAATTACGCAGCACATCTAAAGGTCAGTTAGCGAATTGGCATTCCTAATTGACTGTGATCTCATGTTTGTTCATTCAAAACACTAAGATAATGTCACAATTTATCTAATAATCTGAGATTCAGTGTGCTCCCTGATTATTTAAGTAACAGAAAGGATTGTATATCTACTGAATGAAAATATCCATCATTTTAATCAATATACTTTTACATACTGATGGAACAATTAATACTATATACGTGTATGAAATATTTCATGGCCAAATAATCTTTAGTATACCAGTTAATTGTCTACATAGTAATGCCAAACAGGCCTATTAACTAATATTTTCCACACAAGAAACAGTCACGGATTGCATCTACACAGGAAACCGTTTCTACACTGTTTTCCACACAGGGATTTATCCACACAGGGTTATATCAGCACAGGAATTCACTTTATTATTTGTAGATCAAATTATTCAAGATATCTACACATGAAACTGTCTAAAGCTCTACCCATACAGCATTGACCTACATCAGTAGTGTAGGGCGGCAACTATGGCACCCTCTATTACTTACATTAGTCATATAAAACGTATTTCTTTACAGAAATATACTTGTGAGACTAAGGAAATTACACATTTTGAATCACAGTTAAGACCTTTAACTACAGGTATATTATACAAATATTTACTTCTGAAATATATGTAAATAAAAAGAACTACTTGCTAACCGCCCAGGTGAAACTAAATCAACTATTTTATTTCTGATAGGTCTACAGTCTGTAACTTGAATCCGTCATATATCTACACACAATAGTTTAAACCATATTAAGACATCATTCATTAAATATATGTGGCATCTGAGCAAACTATCTGGGTCAACAGGCCATCTCAGTTGCTGCACGTCCTTGTTATCATTGGACAATAAGGGTGCAAAGTCACAAAAGGTGTAAAAGATACCAGGAAGAAAACCAGTTTCCAGTAGCCAACTACAACAGAGAGGCAATGGACGGGAAACTATTGTGTTCTAAATGCATATTGGAGAGAAACAAAAATCCACACGAAAACATTTCCAAATTATTTCCTTCTTAAAGGGTGCTTTTAAAACTTTAAGTATATTCATCGTATTGAAGTTTTCAAACATAACATATGTTTATGTTAATGTCTCAGGATGAAAGAAAAAAACAACAACAACAAAACATATGAACCCACTGATATTCAGCTAAGTATGACCACTGATATGCACAAATATACCGGTATACACAATAAAGTCATTCGTCCGTAACACAGGTAAACAGTTAGAATCTAATCGGCACTTTAAAAGTACTTAAACTTTTGTGACGGATAGCGTAAAATCCGTATCAGTCATAAATGCAAATACATGTAGTTTGAATGGTGACTATTGTTACCAACCATTTATTTTTTAATTAAAGTCGAATTTTTGTTGTTGTTGTTGTTGTTGTGTGTGTGTGTGTGTGTGTGTGTGTCATTACTGAACCATTTTTGAATTCTGGTTTTTGTTTTTCTTGCATATCAAGTTTTTTGGCAATATTACGTTGAGCTCATTCAAACAGAAATAGCCAAGACGATCTTCTAGGAACGTCATTAATGCCAGACATCAATCGAATTTATATACAACAGTATTTATATTGTGCGTTCTGTTCGTTGGAGTTCGTTCAATTCGTTTTGGACTTTTATTTCTAGTTCAAATATATATGAAACAATTATGGATTTCCACTATAAAGCTCAAATTAATATATTTTAATGTAAATCTACGCGATTCAAAACTAATTTAAATGTAATGAAAAAGATTTGTTCAAATGAACTTAAGAATTACAGCAACAAAAAAGTTTCTGCTATTGGGTTTTTAACTGAACTGTTTTCCATATACAGCTTATGTATATATAAGGTTGTAAAACAAACTTGAAAAACAATCTAGATAGATCTAAACCGAAACTGTTCAAATTTCTTCCGTATACTTGTTTGCGTTAAGGTTAGTGTGAAATGCAGCGTTAGGAGACAAATATTGAGGAAGCTAGACTTGATACTTGATATTCAAACCTCGTGTTATATATATTTAGAGGAAGAAGCACCTCTTAAAAAGTCATCAAATCAAGGTAAAATACATCGATGTGGATTCACCATAATATACAAGCGCTTTTATATACAGAAGTGTTTTCCCACAGTAAATGTCATCTTTTACTGACATCCTCACACATTTGTGATTTGGAACAGATAATATTCAATCAATGTAAAACTCCCATTTTCGGGTAACATTTTTGAGGGGCATTGAGTTTACAAATGCATCATTTAGTATTCAAGATGTAAACGAAAACAGGACATACATTGTACGTGAGTATTCGATGTTACGTATTTAATAAAATATGTCATTATTTCCAATTTTAGTACAGCTGTTGTCAGTATTAGTAGTAATTGTAGTTGTTGCTTAAGGTGGAAACGGAAGAAAAACTAATGCAGCAATTGACTATGGCGATATGATTTAAGTTATTTCGTTTGTTGTTCAAATAATGAATGTTTAATGTCCACCTTTTCTAAACGGCATATTTCGTCAAATAATTTGCATTCTCTCCCCCCCCCCCCCTCTTTAAAAGAAAATAAATAATATTTAATATTTTTTAATTTACCTTAAAAAATTAACCCAAATTATATATATTAAATATATATATGTATATAGTTCAGTATTCCTGAATCGACTGTCTCTGAGAGTTACAAACAATAAATCAATCATCAAGGTCAGTAATGACATAATAGAAATCATTAAACACGATATTCAAGTCGAAAGCAAATGAATCGTGATGCATACGGCATTAATCTGAAAATAAAGCTATAAACGCAGACTCCCAAAACAACACATACGTTCGAGTCCTAATTCCAAAAACACATTCATGACGAGATCTGTGTTCTTCGGTAGCTATAATTATTATTTTTCCGATATTTGTAATGTATGATGGTAACAGCTATAAATCGTATTAAAGACCATTATTTTCCCGCTGCGCACATTGATCATATCCATAGCTTTACAGATGTTGACTTTGTGAAACGGACTTTGGGGATTTGCATCAATCTTCACCTATGTTATTTTTACCTCTTTCAAAGTAGTTAAGACTTTCTTTAGCTCATCAATCATAATTTTTACATATTGCGATATTGCCAATAAAAATGTATCACATTATCAATCATGAATCATAATTGCTATGCACATCAATATAATGTGATTGTTACTAAATCGTTTTCCTTGATAACAATAATGATTACATAAAAGAAGATTAACCCTTGAAGTTATATTTAACAAATGAACCACGTTTTGTGATGCATATCTTTCTTACACGTATAATTGAAATAACATGCAATATTTTTTTTTAATATATGCTTGAACGTTTTATAACATCGTTGATTTTAATTTGTTTGTAAACAATCTACCGAATTCATTCAAGTTCTCAAATATTGTTTTAATTTGAAACATAACATGAAGGTATTATTTTTGTTGTTATTTAAACTTTAAACTAAACATGAATTTCTTGAGTTTTCTGTAAAGGTCGCAAAGCGACCATTTTGACGTCATAAATAAGCGCCCTAAGGCGCGACTAAATTGAAACAATTATTTTTATGAATAAATGGCCCTAAATGTTTTTCTTTAAAATTCATCGTGGTTTTATTAAAGGGTTATTCTATACACATTGTATTTTTGATAACGAATCGAATTGAATTGAAACGATCATTTGTTTGCGCACACCCTAAATCTCACAAGACGTCGGCGGTTTTGACGTCATTTCCAAGGCACGATTCCACCTGAATCATACTGTTGCACTAATAGACATAATCCTGATTTATGATTTTGATCGTTAACAATTGTAAGATAAGATCAGATGACAATGCATAAAGGCGATTGTTTTCATCAAAATGATAAATCAGATTTACCTGGCTCCTTTTTTATTTTATCGCCTCAATGCAAATGGTTCAAGTGTTTGTGTAACGTTATACCACGTTGATCCATGTCGCCAGTGAGTTTCTAGGATACTAATACATCTATCACTACTACTACTACTACAATTAATTATAGTAATAATAATAATAATAATAATTATAATAAGATGATTATGATATTAGTTGTTTGTATTGTTAGGTTTTCGCCTCTGCAGGGCGAAAACCTATTGTTCTTCTTCTGTTGATTTGTTTTTTTTTTATTTTTATTATTTTTCCAATTCCACCCATTTTTGTGTCCAGCCTAGCGGCCAGATGAAAAAAGCTACAGCTATGAAATTTTGGGCATGGAGTCATCTTTATCTGAACATGTGCCTAATTGGTCAAACTTTTCACTTTTGTTTCTGATTTAGCCACCAGGGGGCGCAATGCATGTAATCACTCTTTTGCTAATAACTCAAAAATTTAAAACCTGATTTAGATGCGGTTTTTTACATAATGTTCCTTGTTTACAGCCCAAACAAATATGATGGAAATCTCATCATCGAGTACGGGAAAAAAATTGTTCTAGGAGAGGTTGAATGTTCGAACCTTAGAAAAAAGTGAAATAATGAGGGTAGGTCTACGAAAAACCTTCTCACTTTTGTTAGAGATCAGATAGAAGAATTCTGTTTGCTGCATACGATTTGCAAGACATATACGCACAAAATATATGGGGTGGCGAATTTAGGAAATGCGTGGTTTGTCCTCTAGAAAAGGTCAAACTTCACTAAATTTTAGGAAAAATTAAAATTTAAAAAACATGTTTTTGTCGCTCCTGACTTTATTTTCTGTTCATTCTTCATGATATTTTCACACAATATGTATTTTCATGTTTGAAAGGGCCTCACAATAAAAAAATTTAAAAAAACATTGAAAAGGTCAAGGTCATATTACGATTATTGTGTTTTTATTCGGCCACAAATAGCTCCAAAACTAAAAATATTTCATTGAGAGTATATGAACAAAAGTTTTAGTTCTTAAAGAGCTTTTTCCAGTGATGTTTAGTTTTGGAAGATCGGACTTGATTTGGTCATTATACGGCAGTCCAAAGTTTGATCCTTTTTTGGAATAATTGTAAATCAGGTTTTATGCTTCAAATTCTGATACATAAGAATAAAAAGTTTGACTTGTGCGACTAGTATACTTGATTGAACTATTTACTGCTTTGCATGGTACCTAACAGTAAAATTTTAATCAATTTTCTTTCTCATTTTGCCGCTAGGGGGCGCTTTTCTTGAAATCATTCTTTTGCTTATAACTCAAAAAGTTGAAGTCCGATTCGAATGCGGTTTTTTGCATTCTGTTCCCTGTTGATAGCCTAATAACATATGATAGGATTCGAGGGTCCGTGTGGCTGAAAGCTTTTGAGCTTGGAATGTTGAATGTTGGAACCTTGCAAAAAAAAAAAACCCTGTGCAAATGAGGGTAGGTCTACGAAAAACCTATTCGTTTTTGTTAGAGATCAGATAGAAGAATTCCGTCTCCGACATACCATTTGAAAGACGTAAACACACAAAATATATGGGATGGCGAATTTAAGAAATGCGTGGTTTGTCCTTAAGAAACGGTCAAACTTCACTAAATTTTAGGAAAGATTAAAATTTCAAAAACATGTTTTTGTCGCTCCTGACTTTATTTTCTGTTCATTCTTCATGATATTTTCACACAATATGTATTGTTATGTTTGAAAGGGCCTCACAATAAAAAAATTAAAAGAAATTTGAAAAGGTCAAGGTCATATTACGATTATTGTGTTTTTATTCGGCCACAAATAGCTCCAAAACTAAAAATATTTCATTGAGAGTATATGAACAAAAGTTTTAGTTCTTAAAGAGCTCTTTCCAGTGATGTTTAGTTTTTGAAGATCGGACTTGATTTGGTCATTATACGGCAGTCCAAAGTTTGATCCTTTTTTGGAATAATTGTAAATCGGGTTGTATGCTTCAAATTCTGATACACAAGAATAAAAAGTTTGACTTGTGCGACTAGTATACTTGATTGAACTATTTGCTGCTTTGCTAGGTACCAAACAGTAAAATTTTAATCAATTTTCTTTCTCATTTTGCCGCTAGGGGGCGCTTTTCTTGAAATCATTCTTTTGCTTATAACTCAAAAAGTTGAAGCCTGATCCAAATGCGGTTAATTGAATTATGTTCCTTGTTGATAGCCTAATAAAATATGATAGTTTCTAGGTATGAGTGGCTGAAACTTTTTGAGCTAGTAACGGAAGGTTGAAAGTTCGAATCTCGTAAAAAAACTGCAAATGAGGGTAGGTCTACGAAAAACCTATCCATTTTTGTTAGAAATCAGATAGAAGAATTATGTTTGTTGCAAATGATTTGCAAGACATATACGCACAAAATATATGGGGTGGCGAATTTAAGAAATGCATGGTTTGTCCTCTAGAAAAAGGTCAAACTTAACAAAATTTTAGGAAAAATTAAAATTTCAAAAACATGTTTTTTTGTCGCTCCTGACTTTATTTTCTGTTCATTCTTCATGAAATTTTCACAAGTTATGTATTGTTATGTTTGAAAGGGCCTCACAATTAAAAAGTTAAAAAACATTGAAAAGGTCAAGGCATATTACGATAAGTGTGTTTTTATTCGTATAATGTTTAGTTTTTGAAGATCGGACTTTATCTTTTCATTTTACGGCAATCCAAAGTTTGATCCTTTTTTGGAATAATTGTTATTCAGTTTTTATGCTTAAAATTGTGATATATAAGGAAAGAATGTTCGATTAGTGCGACTTATATACTTGTTTGAACTATTTGCTGCATTTCTAGGTACCTAATTGTAAAATCTTTATCATTTTTTTTCTCATTTTGCCGCTAGAGGGCGCTTTGCTTAAAATCACTCTTTTGCCTATAACTCAAAACGTTAAAGTCTAATTGAAATGCGGTTTTCAGCATTTTGTTCCTTGTTGACAGCACCACAGAATGTGATGTGATGTGATAATAGGGTATGGGGAAATATTTGCGCTAGAGGAGTTTGAATGTTCTAACATTCAAAAAAAACAAAAAAACTGTGCAAATGAGAGTAGGTCTTCAAAAAACCTTTGGGTTCTGTTTCATATTAAAAATTGTGGCTGAGTTGAAATAAAGTGTTCAAGAGTTGATTAGGTTAAAAGCGAAAACCAAGATACCGCTTGCGGTTCTAGTTTTAGTTGTTTTCTTTGTATTATTAATAACCATTTTGGTATTATTATAATTATCAAAGTTTATGTTACGCCACTGTATGTTGATGATACTGTTTTAACAAATTACAAAGAAATACCGTTTTACAGCAATCTCGATGCTGTGGTTAGATTGATATCATCTGTTTAATATCGCAATTTATGCTCCATATGTTACGTCATGATAATCAAAACCAAAGATATCGGCCGTGAAAAAAATACGGAGGATATCCGATTTGCTGTCAAAAAGCTACAGTGAAAACCTTCTCTAATTACGTGTCTAGTTTAGACATATGTTTAATCTAGTAAGATTGGTTCACAGCAATGTAAAATATTGTTTTCTGTAAATAACAAATAGTAACTTTAATACCGTGTCCAAAACAGTTTTCCACTTGTACTAATTGATATCGATGTATGCACTATTTTAAAGACAAAACAACAACATTATTTTTAAGTTATTTTTTTAATCGGTTATGTGCAATGCAATGCTCAAAATTTAGAAAAAGGTGTATTAAGTGACCTTCTCCCGTCACTATTTGATTCAATTGAATAAGAGATGTAGAACCCGCGCTGCTGACTTTGTGTATTTCCGTGCTCTTCCAAAAACTTCTTTTTCGACTAAAATTTGATTTGGGAAACACGTTCTTACAACTTATACCAATACTTTTCCACTGTTCCTAGACAGGTCCATTTTTTGCGACTCGGAAGGCCATGCCAAATATTTGCTCCATACGGGATTCGAACCCACAAACTTCGGATTCCCAGTCGGGTGCGCTACCACTGGACCAAGACGCAACCGGTACAGCAAATATGAAAAGTTTCACAAATTGGGCTCGGGCAAACGAACATGATAACAATGATTTTACATAATTATTTCGACAAGTTAAAAGAAATGATACGGCCCTCTATGCCCAAATTATGAGAATATAATGTCCAACCGAAGTTGAAAATGCACTAAATGCAGATTGAAATCTAGTTTGAAAGACACGCATCGATTTTGAGCTTTGCACAAATTTAGGTGTACACACGGAAGCAAACCGATATGCAGTGTACGCACAATAGCCTTTGTTTATCCAAGGAGACATGCCATTAATCGCTAAACAAGTAGAAGCAGTAAAACCGAAAACCAGTGTAATTATTATTCAGAGCATTAGTTTAGGTACATGTCCCAGTTTCATTTTCTTAAACGTATGAATGGATACAGGTGTTGATATTATGAATAATCGGGAAAAATAAGGGGTAGGACAGGAAAACTTCAATCTGCATGCTTATGAGCTCGATTAAGAGCATTTCTGCACCCAGAAAATGTGTTTCTAAATATATACGTCCAATGAAAAGACAATTTATGTGTAAACATTACTTGCATCGGCTATACTTAATGCACATCGTCAGAAAAATACTTTGTAACATGTATATGTCGTTTATTTCGCTGTGTAAAACTAAAGAAATGAAACATTTTCTTATATCATACGACATTCGAACTGTTTTAAAGACTTACTAGATTTACGGTAAGTCAACATTAATTTCACCTCTATTGCTAGTAGCAGCAGTAGTAGCTGTAGCAGGATGAAAATTACGTTTAAAGAATTGTCTCTTTCTACCCCTCTCTCTCTCTCTCTTTCTCTATTAAGTTAATGAATTACAAAATTAATCTCACCGTGGATTTATTTTGAACCAGTTCGTTTAATTCATATCATTCAATCAATTTCAATTAATGGGGTCGCCTAGTCCGGTAATTTGATATAGGCTCGGGTATTACAGTATCCTATGACCGTCAATTACAAATGTAGCTAATAATATACGCGCGAAAGTAAAACTAAAATTACACACGATTCGTTTAATATTGTGTATGAAGTTAGTGTATTTTTATGATATTTCTGTTTGGCAACATACTATAGACATGCTACATTACACGTGTGTGTACAGGGGCCATATTTATGCATTATCAGCGTGTAGTTATCTATCTAGGTGTTCATGGTCAACGTTGTACAAGATTATTCAAATACGTAGTTCTAACCTCCAGATTGTAGTATACACTATAATGTTATTTTTCACAGTGTCTTTATACACTTGTAGTCAAATGACTGCACAAACAACACAAGTGTGAGGTTGTATATTTCGTGAGTATTATATACAATATATACACATACACTGATCAAATGATATAGCTATGGTATAACTCTAGTGAGTGCAGGTAAACAAGTGTTTCTACATGTATATATAATCCTAGGCTGGCTCCCTGTTCAGGGCAGTTTTACCCCATGATGCCAAGCAGCTATAGCCTATTTCAGTTATATACTTGAACTGAAAAATGGAACATCTCCCTTCTTTAGAAATAATGAATAATAATCAAACAAAAAACAAATATGTATGTATGCACACAAATAAACATGCAAAAACATGTCAACATTCTGGTTATTAACTAATAAACAACAAAGCAAATGATAAGAACACGATATGAAGAAGCATTCCTATATATAGACAAATTAAGCTGATAAATCTCACTGTACTGGTTAAGTTATCACTCTGGCTATCTAATTACAACAGCTGTTGAATGTCAACAGCAAGTGTCAATTATTGAACCATTCAGTTCGAACATGACAAGCGTTTAGTTGTATTGATCTGCCAGATCGGGAAACAATATTATGGGAATTACTACTTGGATATTTAATTGACCCTTAATCTGCAATGTTACTATATATATTTTTTTGGGGTGGATAGGGGTAGAATTGTTTATTGTGGTCTATGTTTTATCAGAGATCATGTTTTGATTGTCTATGACCTGTGGGTTAAATTCCTCGATGTGAAACTTCTCCCTTGTCTTGTTTAATAATTGCCTATTTCTCCTGTAGATAACACCATCCTCTGTCTGAACATTGTGACCTGTCATTGTGTTTCGAAATGACTTTAGCAGGTATCCAGTTTTTGTTCATTTGCACTCTAACATTATTATCTTTTGTGCAAAGGTTTCAAAGGTTTTGTCGATTAAACATAATATTGTTTTTGCATAGATTTTGATTCTGTTATTCTGTGTGAAAGTTTTTGTATCAACCGTCTGTGGTTTTAACTTTTTGTTTGTCACAGGCATTACAGATTTTTTTCGTCTACACATCAGCAGTTGTGAAGGAGAGCACTTAATATCTTGCAAAGGAGTGTTGCGGTATTTAAGAAATGCAATATATGGGACTGGTTTGCAGTCGTTGGCTTCCTGCATCAGCCTTTTTGCAGTTTTGGCTATAACCTCTGCTAGTCCGTTTGATTGGGGTCGAAGTAGTGAAGATGTCCCATGCTTGAAATTCCATTTAATTGCAAAATCTTTGAATTAGTCAAAAGCATTTGCAATGCATTATCTGAGAAGAAAATGCCAGTTATTCCAAATCTAGCAAAACGAACTTTAAGCTTCGCAATTACATGTATAGTATTAGTGCTCAAGTCTTGTACATTCTCAAATCAAAAATGCCTACTACATGTATATGCGTCAACAATCAACAAATAGCCATGTCCATCAAGATGGAAAATGTCACTGTGATCATATTTCCATGGCCGTGTTGGTGTTTCATGAGATGCCGATGGTTTTCTGGTTGAATGGTTGAATGTCTGTGTTTCAAACAAATTGAACAATCAACACATAGTCGGCGATCTCTTTTATCATACAAGGCCAATATTATGTATCTCTGGCTCTGCATAGCGTTTTCTTTAAACCCTTGTTGCCTATGTGTAATGTCTCATTAATTCTGACCGTGAATGCCTTCGGATCAGCATTCTCTGATCTCTTAATACTAATCTTTCCGCAGACAATATTTCATCTCTACAATTATACTATTCAATAATAGAACCCGGGCACGGCTGCCTTGTTTCAGGCCACCCCGTCTTTTTAGTCTGTTTTAATGTTTGCATTTGTAAGTCATCATTTGAATCAGTTCTCAGCTGAGCTAATTTTTCGTCTGCAAAACCTAAACCTTGTACGACAGTGTGTACATGTAGATTAATGCGTTTCATTTCCTCAAGTTAAGATTTCCTTGGTTGACGTGACAGTAAGTCACCAACGAGAGCTTGTTTCCCAAGCTCATATTTGACATCAATGTCATATTTCTAAATCATGAAAAGCATTCTCTGCACACGAGGCGGTGCTGCAGATAGCGGTTTCTTCATTAGAGCAGCAATGATCACTATGAACTATGACATTACCGCCATAAACATATTGTCGGAATCTTTGAATCTTTCATGTTCTATGTTTGCATATGCACTCTGCGTCAACGTCTTGCAAGCAAATGCAATCGGTCTTCCATCTTTCAAAATGGCTACACCCACGCCATGTTTGTTTGCGTCACATTCCAATGTCACCTGTTTGTCATTGTCAAAATAAGCTAAGACAGAAATTGTGTGACCAGATGTTTCATTTTGTTGGAAATATCTGCAAAAGTCTCTAGCTCAGACCTGCTCGTTGAATGCTCTAATAACAATATGGCCTTGAATTTGTCTTCGTCAACTTTTAGCCCCTTTTCCGTGATAACATGTCCAAAGAAAGGTACCTTGCGTGAATCAATTCGCATTTTGTCTCGATTGAAACGAATACCGTTTTCACGTGCTCTGACTAGTACGACATGCAGATTCTTGTCATGTTCGGATTAAGTTGAGCCCCAGATAAGAAAGTCGTCTACAATACATGCAATTCCTTTAAGACTGACAAATGTCTTGTCAATGATCTGCTGCCAGACATCTTGGCTACAATTAAGACCATACAGGCATTCGTAAATAGCTGTAGCGACAAAAGGGTGTACTGAACGTCGGCAAGTATGAAGACTTCTCATCAAGCTTCATTGACCAATAAGCTTGTTTCACATCTGGAACACTAAATTGTTTTGCAGCATATTATCTATCTGTAAAGTCGTCAAGCTTTCTTATGGGGTAATTCGGTCGTTTAATGGCGTCGTTTAAGTGTTTGGGGTCTACACATACCGACAGTTTCTCAGCATTGGGTCTTTCGACAACAACTACGGAGTTAACTCGGTCAGTTGTCATCTGTCACTTTAGCTATAAATTTATCATTTGTCATTTTGTCAAGTTCTCCCTTCAGCTTCTGTGTCGCGTCTTAAGGGAGGTAGGGGGTGTTACAACAGGTGTAACATCTGGTTTCAAGTGTAACCCTGCAAGTACCAGGCATGATACCAGTTCCTTTAAAATGGTCACGGTAGTCACTTAAGACTGAATGCTGGTCAATGCCATGTTCCTCGACAGCAAATGTAAAATGAACAAGTCCAAGGTCTCTACAAAGTTAAAGACTTAGCAATGTAGGGGCAGTAGTGTCAACTACAAAGAATTTTGTATCCAATTGTTTTGATTTGTAGCAACATGCAATATTGATTTTGCAAACAACAGGTAATCTGTAGCCTAAGTAACTTGCCAAAATTGACTTGTAGCTTGCACAGGATGATATACACCTACATTCCTAAACTGTATCAATGGAGTGTTTTTCACTGCAGAACCAGTATCAACTTTGAAACGGACTTGGATTGTTTTGCTGGACCAATTTGAACATTTACAATGTATTAATCTGGAAATTCAATACTCACCCCATAAACTGAGTAGTTGATTTCAGTGTCTCTGGAGTCACTGCCGTTATGGTCTACTAAGTTTACATTATCCTTCGCACGGCATACTTTTGCAAAGTGGTTTAGTTTTTTACACTTGTGGCAAGTCTTTCAAAGCGCTGGGCAGTCTGTCATCTGTGTGTGTCGTCCATCACAGTTGCCACATGTTGGCGGACCCGACATCTTGCTTGGAAACGATTATTGAATTTAAATCTTGAAAATATTGGGTTTACCTTGGGTTCAACGTGTTCCTTGAATTTTTTAAGGTATGTCTTCGGTTATTTCCTTTTTTCCCTTGACAGTGACCATGTAGCAGCTATATTGCGTCCTTTGTCACCAACCTAAATTAACTGGTATCTTATTTTTTTTCTCCCTCACCCTTTTTTTTTTTTACAATGGCCCGGAAATGATAAAACGCACATGTCACCTCCCATTTTAAAGCAGGTAGGTAGATGCTATATAAATCCATGATTGGCTGTCAGAATGTTATAAATCTAAATAAACTTTTCTTCTGACACCATGTAATGGTATCTTTTATCTGTGTCTATATTCACAAGTAGTCAAATAACTGCACAAACAATACAAGTGTGAGGTAATATATATAATAAATATCATATGCAGTATTTACACATACACTGATCAAATGATACAGATATGGTATGACACTAGTGTGTGCGCTGATCAAATGATACAGATATGGTATGACTCTAGTGTGTGCGGGTAAACAAGTGTTTCCTCTACTACAGAAATATAATCCCTAGCTGGGCTCCCTGTCCAGGGCAGTTACATCCCATGATGACAAACAGCTATTGCCCATTTCAGTTATGTACTTAAACTGAACAATGGACCTCAATACTCAAAAGAACGGTATATCCGATATCAATAAGGTATACAATAATAATAGGCAATTAGCTGAACATTTAACCATAATTAAAACGTCATATATTCAGTTATACGATATATATACGATATATACATGTAGTGGAAAAGTAAGCGTTAATACTATGCAATACAATGCATGAACAGATCTGCTTTAACCAAGAAGACTTAACATTCGGTATATTTTCCTACTAAAGTAAAGCTGAGTAAATGTAATGGAAAACACTATTTATGTGTTCCTAAGTTTATATTTCAACTTTTATAACACAATAAAATATACTTCTGTTGGTATTAGAACAAAACACTATGAAAAATTAAATCAACGAAATGAGCGACAATATGCATAGATGTATTTTTAAGATCTTTTGCATAAACACAATGTTTCTCCAGAAATAACAGTCCATTCAGGCTGTAGGTTTGACTTTGTGATACATAATACATGTTTATTTATCTAGAGAAAACTTTGTCTGGCACTTGGTACGTACATAGACTTCTGCAATCTTTGTTTTAAAGAAATATTTACCAACAAGAATATGTAATTCATCTCGGTATGTAACCATTGTTCTATAAAAATATCTTTAATTCTCATTTTCGATTCATGTTTAATATGTACACGGGGAAATGTCGTTAATTAAGAGAGAGAGAGAGAGAGAGAGAGAGACGGGGTGGGATGGAGGGGGCATTGAGTATGTTTACCCAGAAACATACATAATGAAAGATAAAAAAATATGATTTTTTTGCATGTCTCCTTTACAAGCATATCATAAATGTTTATTTTAATGCATTATATTCATATAATGTTTTAATGCACACCAGGTCTTTGCTATATGTAATAAATAATAACCAACAATATATACATAGTTTGAAGAAAGAAAAAAAAACGAACTGACTTGTCCAGGCAAACAAGATAAATTTAACAAAGGACAATGTTTTTTTCACTATCTTAATCGTTTAGAAACTTTAATGTCTAACATCAACGATATTCTTAAGAGATATCTGTCGTAGCTGTCATTCGCACACGACGGGAATAAAATAGAGAGATAGAGAGAATATGAATAACAGCAAGTTTTATTTGTCCTCAAGCGGTTTCACAAAAACATTATTTGGGATAAATAAAAATAAAAACGTTGCATAGCAACAATGACGTGATGACGTAATGTCAATATGTGTAAAAACAGGGGACGCCATTCTAGGTTACGTCAAAAAAGCCTATTTAAATTAGGTTTGAACATTTCTATAAATAGCTTTTCTTTTTGTCGTATATTGTTTGGAATTACTTTAGACGTTGATTCGTCTGTGCTGCATTTATCGATGGGCTCAATCATTTTCAGCTTCCGTACTGTCATATCTCGGATGTGTTGTCAATGGATAGCCATTCGTTTCCGTATATCATTCGTCTCTCCGATGTATTCTCAACCGCATCCATTGCATATTCTTTACATTGCAACTTATGTTTTCCTTCACAAGTATTGTTTGTCGCATCTCAATGTATAACATTGACCTTCTATCAAATAATTACACAATCCACCGTTTGGACGGTTGCATCTGGTAACTTTGGGATGATTGTTATTTTCCGAAAATCTTGCTTTTTAGTAAATACGTTCAAATTTTTTCCGCATACCAATGGAGACATGAATATTTCACCGGTAATAGTTTTACTTGACATTTATATGTATTTCTTAAGTGACATATGTCACGGAAATATTAGGAATGGTATTTTTAACTATAATTACATTATATATATATATGTCTATTGATGTTAGAAATTCTGCGGATATAACAGATAGTTCTCAGTACCTACGTAACACAGTATTATTGCTTTCCGCAAAGCAGCGGAACACGGATAATGTTTAGTATTAGGTTTTCGCACCTCGCTTCCAGTTATGGTTACTTTTTGAATATCGGGATCGATTTGGTCATTTTACGATAGGCCAGATTTTGATCCTTTTTCTTTTCAAAATTTATTTATCAGATTTAATGCTGCAAATTTTGATATTAAAGAAATAGAATGTTCGACCCATGCGACTTGTTTACTAAATCAAACAATTTGGTATATAGCTAAGTACCTAATAGTAACATGTTAATCAATTTTGTTTCTCATGTTGTCGCTAGTGGGCGTTTTACATGAAAACAATATTCTGCTTATAACTCAAAATGTTGAAGTCCTATTTTAATGCGGTTTGTTTCGGATTTATTTGATAATTGCGCCTAAATGGATATAAGGTTAAAGCGAAAACTGAGATGCGCTTTGTGGTTGGAGATATTATTATTATTTTTATTAATCGTTTCTTTCTAACCTGTTTCAAGTGTTAATTTTAATATGCCTTATCAACATGAAAGTTAAATTGCAGCAACAAAACAATTAACTTGTTTTCAACATTTTCGAAGAGAATATAAAACATTTACAACAAAAACACGTATTTTCTTTTTCTGCTCAAAAATAGTTATGTATACTACGATTATGATATATATTATTGTATCATAATAATTTCTAACAAAAGTGTTTGTCTTTATAGATAATGCTGTTCCTTCACTATTTTTTTTTTTTTGCTTTCGTCTTGTTTTCATAATTCCCTATAAAAAGAAAACTAAAAAAAAATTATATTTCTAATTCAAAATCGGTTGATGTCCAAGTTTTAAAAAGAAATATTATATCAAATTAACTTTTTTTTTCAGTAAAACAGTTTATACTGGTTTAACAACACGTTGACCAGTTGTTGGTACACAGAACGGGTCAGTTTTGTCCGTACTCATACATGTTTTGTAATCACAGATGGTTTCAAGAATATGAGTAGTTCTCTAACTGTAATTGACATGCATACTTACCAAAACAGGCAGTTGCTGATATGTATTGTATTGTAATGTTTTATACTGATTTGGTGATACCCCCCCCCCCCTTTTTTTTTCTTGCTATTCATCGAAAATACCTTAAAACTTCTTTAATATGTATTATTTTAAAACTAGGTTGACTGATTTGCTGGTTTTTATGATAAAAATAACCTACGACAATTGGACGTCGTATATTGAAATGAGAGAGATTGAGATTGCTTTACATGATGTTTTTCTACAATCTCGTCCGTGCAAACACTTCGAAGGTCGCGAAAAGGAAGTTATGTATTAAGGATTGAACTGTCCATGAAACGCTTGTATTCAGTGGTCAATGCAATTTCAAAGAATATGAAATTAAATACATTTACAAATCTACGATATACGATAAAATCGACATCAGGAAAATCAATCGAAACAACATGCAAAGATCCTTTTGGGATTTATTTTGCCATGTATTGTGACATATTGGTTATATATATGTGTGTGTGTGTGTGTGCTACCTGGTAATAAGTCATATCTTAGAGACGTATCCAATGGACTACTGACAATTTCGATTTTATAATATATATTCAAACTTGAAACACGTTTGTACTTATCATGATCACTGACTGAGCCATCAAAGTATTTTTTTTTCATTAAAGACACCACAAATTTCAAATGAATGTTCATGTCCTAAAACAGGATACTTCATTTTTAAGGACAAGTTTTCCTGGGGTTTGAAAATGTATTAAGGACTATGTTACTCATGAAATTACAATATGGGTGGGTGGGGTACTCTTTTTGAATTTTGACAAATTTAGACCAAAAAATTGTTTTTCTCATTTATAAATATGTTTTATTGGCATAACTCACTAACTTGGACTACAAAACAGAATAATTAGGATAAAGCATGAAAGAAACATAAGTATTAATCTTTGATGTTTTAGGTACAAGTATTTAAACAACTGTATCAATTTAAACCAAAATAAATACCTGCATACAATTGGTGAATTATCCTTGCAGGTGAGCCAAGCCTTTAAATCTCAATATAATGTATAATATCCATGTTTTACACTTGATAACAATGTAATGTCCATTTAAATTTTAAAGTTTCCAATATGTCACTTTACACAAAAGAAGTAGTTCCTACATAAGTATGGTGTCCAATACCGACCATAGGTAAAATATACACACTGGTATAAATAGGACAGTATCACGTGTTTACAAAAAAAGGTAAACAATAAAGAACAATAAAATGGTTGTTAAGTCACTCTTATAATTACAGTCTTATATCACAAGAGCATGACATACAGATGTTATTGTTAATGTTAATTTTTTTTATGTTTTTAATAAAGGGGAAAATAAAGTTGGTTAAAGATGGACCAAACAGTTATGACCCTTAATAAGAATGTAGCCTTGTGATACTGAACAAAGTAAGTGAAGTTTGATGACAGACAGTTTAACAGTTTAGAAGGTATGACCAAGGTTTAAAAATTTTCAACCATCATTTCTAAAGGGAGATAAATTTGGTTTAAATTGGAAGTAGCTCTTGTAATAGTGATAATTATCTTATGATTTTTTATGAGATACTGAAATCCATCTGTGAGATATTATTCATATTTCAAAGTTGAAACTGTGAGAGATATAGAATATGGTTCCCGATCTCTACATTGAAATGTATAGCAAAGTAGAACGTTAAACGAATAAAGATTTCATGATTTCACAATTACGTCCAAAAATTTGACGTGATATGGCGGCATTTTTGGTAATGATTGACTAGTATAATGCAAAAACTAAAGAAAACAACATTAGATAAACAGAAAATTTGTTTGTGTAAATATGGAATATATCTCATCTCAAAGTGATACAATTTTCAGATTTTTAATTGTGTTAATAATAATTTAATTTTTTAAAAAAAAAAAAAAAAATTTAATAATATAATTTTTTAAAAATATCATTAATGTAGATGTTAAAAATATGCTAAAAAGTGTTTAATAAAACTGATGCCAATGTTTTGTCTTAATGTCCTTTGTCAACACACTAAGCGGGTTAACATTACACACTAGTGATATAAGCACATAAAAATACACTAAAGGTTTATAAAACATGGCAATAACACTGTTCAAGTAAAAATTTCAGTTTTATCAATATGACAAGTTGTTTCCGATATCCAATGAATTAACTTTAGTCAAGTGTGGTAAGATGACAGTATTAACACATCTGTCATGATTTATGTACAGAAAACTTATGATAAGCTGACTCCATGATTCTGTTTCACCATGCTACTACCCTGTAATGCTACTACCCTATAATAACAGGTAAACTGAGTGCTGAACATGAGTGAAAAGGAGCTGGTACTAGAAGTAACAAGAGCACGCTCGACTATTCAAAATGCTTGTTGGTAAATCAAATGAAATCTATTTCAATTCTTGCCTTTCACATTCCTTGTACATAATAATAGTCAAAAATGATATACCTTGATAGTCTGATACCCCTTAATATATTTATGATGTCTAAAATCAACCCCATGCCTAGTTACTGAGACATAAGCACAATAACACTGTGCATGCAAAACTTAAACCAAAAATCCAAGTTGGTAAAAGGGCCATAATTTGCATCAGTCCAAAAGTTATCCTCCTGTTTTCTGATGCCCTTGAAGACACTCCTTAACTTTCTAGTCAATTCCACAAGCAATTTCTGAGATATAAGCTGGATAGTAGCTTGAATGCAAAAAATTAACCAAAATTAAGTTAAAAGGGGGTCATAATTTTTTAATTTATTCCATCAAGTGTTATCTTCCTTTATAGTATGATACCCCTAAACATATTAAAGATGTTTCAAATAAATCCCATGCCTGGACTCTGAGATATAAACATGAAAGTACCTTGATGCAAAATTTATTTCTAAGTTAAAAAGGGGCCATAATTCATATCAATGTCAGTCAAGAGTTATCTACCTTGGTTGTCTGATGCCCCTGAACATATTTATAAACTTTCAAGTCAATACCAAAAATGGTTATTGAGATATAAGGCTGATAGTAACTTGCACGCAAAACTTTAACCAAAAACTGCAACGCCAACGCCAGGGTGACTACAATAGCTCTCATATTCTTCGAATAGTCGAGCTAAAAATGCCATGGATGAAGCCTTGACTTCAACATAATAACATGTTGAGATGAAAATTAAAAATTTGTAGTCTGAAGTTTTATACCTTTTAAGCCTGACACAAAAATAATGACAATTTGAAGTCTTTGTTTGACATTGATATTCCAACTTCAAGTGCTGGATTGCTGTACAAAGTTATTTTAAATCCTTCCAATCAAAGGTGAATCAGTCTGGACACAAGTCTGTGAATATCTACATGACTTCTGGAGGAATTGACCAAGACCTTCTGGATAGAGACATGGTTCAGACATGTGACAAATCTTCAGGAGCTGAACACTTCCGTCATATAATAATCCCTTCCTGTATGACTTAAAGCCCTGGCACACAAATGGACTGGCGCACAGACAATGATATTTTCATATGCAGACCTTATGGGGCTACAAATTGATGTTCACACACTGACACACTGTATCTCCTATAAATCTATAAACACAAGTGACCCATTCTCATAATCCTGTGTTAGGTTCTTTACATCACATGATGTGCCTTCCCCTTCATATAAAACTTCATATACAGCTGTGAGAGAGCCATCTTTACCATGCTTCACATCAAGAACTGTGCCTGAAGGAGAGTCAACCCATGTTACAATAACTTATTACATTTAATTTGGTGATCAATATAGATAACCAGTATCCCTGCGTTAACTGGTAAAATACTTTGGTTTTGCTTAATTGAATACTGTATATCTTCCTTCATTCAATTACATGTAAATGTAATTGTAAAGAAAAACATCATTTAACATGTGCTACCTTCATTTAGAAACATCACCCGTACAACAAATATATAGACAACCATTAGCCATGTGCATTTATTTATGAAACCATAGAATGGCTGATAGAGTTGTGTACAAACGTTGCAACAAATAACAAAATTTTAAATACTCTTGACAATTAAAAAAAAAATGGTTTAAAACTTCAACAAACAGTATTTCAGTCATTTATAAATTATGTCTCCTTGAGGTAGATAGTGCTGCCAAAAGGCAGTATCACGCCATAGACATGTGACCTAAAACCACATCTAGTCACATTACCCTGAGACAAGACAACCAGTGTTGGATCTACCCTATATATGCTAACACCAAGCAGGGAGCTACCAGTACCATTTTAAATGCTTTGGTATGTTGTGTTGTCAGTGATTAAACCCATGATCTCCTGATTCAAAGACATACACTCTTACCACTCAGCTACCGACCACTGTGTCCGACATTTTCAGTGATAAAATGTGAACAGGTGAACAGACATATTTGAATTACAGATAAACTAATGTAAATCAAATCCCAGATTTGTTATACAAGAGGGCCAAGATGGCCCTGAAGATGCTCACCTGAAAAAAATACATCGACTGTCTGTACAAATTACTATATTATAGCATAGTTGAACTGAATACATAATCCATGAAATGAATTCAATTCCAAAAACATAAGTCCAAATTTGAAGTCTAACTTGAAAGAGAGCTAATGGATATACACATTGTCCTAAAGTTTGAAGATAAAGAATTGAAGATGCTAAAATGCAAACCAACTAATTGTGGATGACGGAAGGAAGGACGGATGAACAACAGACATTCATCAATCCTAATAGCTCATCTTGAGCACAAGTGCTCAGGTCAGCTAAAATGCATATAAAAATTAACCTTTAAACCACTGAGTTTCTTTTGTACTTTCATTCATGCACCATTCATGAGAAATTCTTCTACCAAGAAACTTTGGGCAAACTTTTCTTTTATGCCTGGAACAGGTATTCTGTATAAAAGACAATATGATAATTTAAATGCAATTCAATGACTACTGCAGTCTTTTTTTCAATACATATTTTATTAACTTACATTCAAGTTTCAACAGCATTGCTGTCATTTTGTACATATAATATGTCATACACAGGACAGTTTTAAAATAACTGAGGAAAAGAA
Organism: Solen grandis; assembly: GCA_021229015.1. Taxonomy (NCBI): domain Eukaryota; kingdom Metazoa; phylum Mollusca; class Bivalvia; order Adapedonta; family Solenidae; genus Solen; species Solen grandis. The sequence continues at coordinate 38,428,867 of CM037791.1, forward strand.
AGAGGAGAACAGTATAATTAATTTTATACTGTAAGTAGCTTTTTTAATATATGACCATTGCTCCATGAACACTATCAGTAGTGTTATAGTTTTTCAAAATAGGGGACAATACAGAACCTACCCCAATCAGAAGCAACCTTGGTTCTTTGTAATGCAATGTGTAAGGAACCAATAAACTAATACTACAGTAGCTTGGTTTAGTATCTTATGTGAAAGACAGTTACTTAGTGTGTAAATTATTTTTTGAAACACAAGAATTGATCCATGGACCAACAGATTACAAAACATTAATTTCTTAAAGAGCCTTAATAAAAGCAGATAAATTATTTATCATGAATTATAATATTATTACGATTTTACTACCTGGTTCTGCATCTCATTACTTGTGCTTGGCATGGGAGAACTTGTACTTGTGCTTGGCATGGGAGAACTAATGGGTGCACATGTATACCTTGCAGCAGAATTCTCTTTCAACTGAAATCCAATATATATATATAATATCATAAAACTGAGAAATTAAAATTGGAACATTTATTTTCTTTCCTTTTCATGCAAATATAAGAAAATATGTGGTACAGCTTTGAAGAAAACACAAGTTGTCAGTCAGTGACCATTCCAGCAATAACTCTTTAGATTTAATACATATATAATATTGATATGATAAAATACAATTTTCCTTTAATACCTAATTAATTTTCTATCAATTTTATCAAACATTGCCAAACATATTGTGTTTATAAGTATAAACAAGAGTGTTCTCTGAAAAACATGTGTCACCTGCTTAAGCGTGACAGAAAATGCTTCACCTCTGCTTACAGAAGTTGCACCTATCATGCAATCATGCACCTATTTATCTTTAATATCAATCTGTACTTGATAGTACTTTATAATTTAAAATTCTCCATATGCAGATCTAAACAGAATTTAAAAGACATTAACTACAGTTACATTGTATATAAGTATTACCTTTTCCGGACATGGCGTCTCTTTTCTTATGATTCCTGAACAGGCACTGACGGATAGATTTGACTGTGTTTTACCTTTCAACTGAAATAAACAAATCAAATTTGAGACAAAATTGTATACTGGTACGGAGAAACTAAAATAACAATTGATCATTTCCTTAAATAGCTGAAATCTGCAAGTATGTATGTAACCTCAATTTACAAAATTTTGATGCCATCAATATCTTATAATGACAATAATCAATCTTGTTGTTGTTGTTATTTCTTAAAACATTTCTTGATTCATTGTATGTAACAACTGCTGTAAATTATTTTCAAATCAAGAATAACTAAGATTAATTAAGGTAAGCATCTTTCAAGGCTAGAAACAGTAACAGGCTGACTTCATAAAATACCCTCTGAAAAAAATACACTCTCATATAAATTCTATTAAAGACTTTGTCACATATGGTCTGATGCAGAACTCCAGCCCAGTATCATTGCCTGACTGAATGACTGTAGTTTTTTTGTTAAATATGATACTAGTAATGGCTTTTGAAAATGTGCATAAGTGTGCCAAAATCAATATGTGTAGGTAGAATTTTTTTTATCTTTCTATGCTTAAGACATTTTAGAGTGGGACTCAATGGTATTAAAACCTTAAATAAGGTTTAATGGCAATGCTGTGGTGAGTACAATATTTACAGCATTCCTCAACTTCTTTGGGTACAAAATTATACTTTTAATTAAAATTTTGTACCTGCACTACTTCTGTCAACTTCTTTCTTTGACATCTCTGCGGCTTTCTCTCCTGTGATGACTGTGACTCATACTGAAAAATACAAAGTAAAACTGTTGGATTATCACATCAAAACAAATCAATGAATTCAAAATGAAAAAAAAAAGCAGACTGAAGTCTACATAACAACATAAATTATACATAACTGAAATATAAAAAAAAAAATGATATGCATAATTAAATGTCATATTTGTAGGTTACATGAGTTTAACATCCCACCTACACTATTTCAGTCAGGTGGAGATTATGTATAAAACTTGAGACAGATATAGTGCTGCCACACTGCAGTATCATGCTTTAGACATGTGGCATGATACTACACCCAGTTACATTATCCTGACACCAGGCCAACCAGTCCTAGTGGAACTACTGATACCCTTATATGCTGAGCATCAAGCAAGGAAGCTGTTCACAAATTTATTTTAGAAATGCTCAACCAGAATGTTATGTAAGAAATGATTTTTTTTTTTTTTTTTTTCAATTCAGCCTTTTTTCATGCTTTACTAGATATACAAGTTTGCAAATAAAAATGAAACAATATCCTAAAAAGTAATATTACCCAAGGACATGGTGGTTTTCTTATCCCTGTTACGGTTCCATATCTAGGCATTGCTAACTCTGGTAAAACAAATTTGTGGTAAAAGCTTTCCAGTTTTGGCACCATCGTTTTCCAAAGTTTGACATCTTTAAATATTCTCTCAATATGAATTTCATATGGATCTGTTCTTCTTACAACAAAGTCTAACCAAGGTAACTGAAATATATTCATCTGTCCTTGACATTGAAAGTAGTAGTCATGATCCTCCTTCAAGAAAAGTTTGCCATCTTTGTTTATTTTAAGACAGAAGTTGGACACAGTCCTACTGGCTTCCTTGAATGATAATCTGTTTTTCTGCAACACATTTTTTATTTCTATAAGTCCTTCATTGCCATTATGTTCAAGAACTTTGCCATCAGTCGAAACTGCAAGAAAAGGATTTTCATCAGATATCATGAGGCCCATTTTTTGAACTTCTCTGACATTTTGCTGTATATTTTTGTACTCTATTAAGGTATTAGACTCTTGTTCAAGACCCCTCACTGTGAAAAAATTGCCTTTAAAGGTAGTGTAGAGAAGATTTTTCACAAGATGTGTGCTATTATTTGAATTTCTTCTTTTGTAAATTTTCCCAAAGTTAGATGTAGTATTTTTTCTTAACCATTTTTTGAAATTGTGATGTCAAATGTTTAAGTTTATCTGCAGAAACATCAGGACTATCATTTAACACTGAAGGTCCATAATCCATTTTCGCTTTCTTTGATGGCACAGACAATGCTTTATGTTTTCTTTTGTTTCTCTGTTCTTTGGACTTTTCCTTCTTTTGATTGTTTACTGAAGAAACCAAATGCTTTGATTTTTTATGGAATGTGTTATTAAAGAAAAATCCAGGACTTTCTCCAGTAACTTTCTGGTAAGTGATTGGTGACCATGCAGGTCCAAGACTTTTGCGCAAAGCACCACCTATGCATCTAGTGTGCCATGATCCACGATTACAACGATTGATAACTTTTCCACCATCAAACTTGCAACGAATGTTCATCCAACTCTCTGCCAAATTTGTGGTAAAGTTCCCAACAAGCCTATCACTTTTTTCAGCCAATCTATTTAGAAATATAGATACATCCTTTATGATGTTTTTGACATTTTCAGTTGTCTTGATAGCAGATAGTCTTGATTCCTGTAGATCAGTGTCACTTTCCACATGCCAAAAATCTGCTTGATCCTGGAATATATCTTCCAGATCATTTACATCATCATCATCTTCTTCTTTGTCAAATGAATTTTCTTTACATGGTGTTTTTTTACAAAAATCCGAACAGTTATCATGAAATCCAAAGACATGATAGATTGAATTCTTTATGTCCTTTTTTAACTGTTTATGGTTCCGTTTTGCCGTCCTCATTTTAATTGCACATCTAACAGCTGTAGTTAGTCTAACTCGCACTTGTTTTGTCAATTTCCCCTTCCCCTTATAATCTGGTTTTTCTTGAACTAATTTTTCTAAATTTGCACGTAAACATTTACAAGCATGGTTTGCACATTCCAGCTTTTTAATCTTACGTCCCCAAACAGGAACATGTTCAATTAATTTTGAGTAAACTGAACTATCTCCATCAGCAATGACTTTCATGTACCTTAATCCATGTAAACTTTCTGCCTCTAAAAACCCTTCCAATATCATATCACTTTCCATTGACTGGCTACTCTCTGTCCAATTCTTATAACAGACATGTTGCTGTTCAGATTTCCCGTTGTCACAAATATAACAGTATTTGTTACGAACACCAAGATATAATAACTTTTTAGTAACAGCCCCAAATATCACAGCAACACCACCACTTGCATTGTAAGAATGCTTGTGCGATCGTTTACTCCAACCACCATCACAAATAACAGTTATGGCAGGCACACCTTCATGAAAATCCCTCTTTCTATAGCAAGACGTCGCTCCTCAATACCTGCCTTGATTATTTCTTCTTTAAATACACCTTCCACCATTTTCCAATATTCTGTTCAATTTTACTGTAGGAACGTTGATTCAAAGATGGCAAATTCAAAGTGCCAAAGAATTCCTGAAGTTTGGAGCACCCTCCCCCTGTAGAAATACTTCCCCAGACTGCACGCAAGTTTACATCAGCTATACCTGTGCCACTGTTAAAACTTGAAGTTTCAAACTCAAACTTTTTATCACATCCTTTACACCTGGCATTCAACACACTGTATAAACCATTGCGTTTACTTTCTGTTTCAAGAGCAAGGCATGACTGACCAGCTTCAGCCATTTTTTTGGCTTTATCACACAAAGCTGTGTGCATTGAAATCTGTACGACATGTGTTTTAAGTTTCTCTATATTAATGATTCTATTCCCTGTCAATTCATGAACAGGCCTCTTATAAAACAGCTTCAAAGAAGTATTACTCATTCTCAATGTTCTTGCTTTTTTATCCACATGAAGTGGTATTCTTCTGACATAGAATTTTGTGCAGTTCTTTCCATTCACCCAAACTTGCCTGTGCACTATTTGGTATGGTGCTACCTTTATTTTGTCATTACAATAACTTTCAATTCTGCGTTCTCTATGATAAATAGCTTTAGTATTTTTTATTTTAATTTTATAGGAATGTTTACCACTAGCACGATTGAATCTCTTTCTGCTGTCCTTTCTTCCTTTCCGCAGATTTCCCATTTTAATATACAGTATGTCACAATATCACAAACAATATTTACAAATCCACCATGTAAAAATAAAAAGAGGACCTATTTGGTAACAATGTGAGTTACTAAAACACTAAAACTTGTTCTAAAGGCTTTAGAATTCGCTATATGTCTTTCAGAGACAACAGAACTTATACGTTAGTAACACTGTGCAGCAAGATACACCATACTTCTTATTGACTTCAGACATCATGAACTACACACTTGTGTAAACAAACTTTGCTTACTTGCAAAGCACCAAACTGTAAGTAATCGAATAAGAGATCGACATGAAAATCAAGTTAAGACTACAGTACACATGTTTATGCATCATTTCCCTTTAGTATACACTTACCTCAAATGGAACCAAACGTTATACAGCCATTTCTTTCTTTCTTCCATCTGTCAGCATGACGGCCTTCACCCTAAATTCAAGCCAAAAGTTTCACCATTCCGGAAATGAGACACGGAAAAATGCGGTTAAAATAGTTCTTCACATTTCGTACACAAAAGTTAGAAATACAAAATAATTAAGATGTGAAAGTGCAAGATATTGATTGAATTATTATAAGAATTACCGAGAAGACATTATTCATACATTTTCTAGAAACAAATACGATATTTCGCAGATAGTGTCGCACTGCGAATTAAGACAAATTTAGTGATGAGGCCATCATTTCCGGGAAGAGCTGTGTAAATGGAAATTTTGTTTACACTCGCTATATTTAAATCATAATTATGTGAAATCGAAAATACATAGGAAAGATCGAAAGGTATGAAACAATTGCTCAAAAAATGAACTTTCACAAATTTTAAGTTCTTGCTGATGACACTCACTATAATGTTGCAAGAATTAATGATTTTGTAACCAACTACAAATCAAGATGGAGGCGATCATATTTGTACAAGGTATCTGTATTCAGTTCAACACTGAAATAATATTTGATAATATTTTAAGAAAATAAGGCTCGACTCATCTAAACTAATATTACCTTATTGTAAAGCAAGGTCTTTTTTATGACAATTGAGTAAGGGAGTTTGGAAACATGTACCGAAAATAGTGCTTTTATGTCCCGGTGTATACGAATTATATAGTAGCAAGCAATATAGGACTTTGTCAAAAGTGAAATTCAAGTTGTATTAACTCATATATTAACATTTTAAGTTCGCCTGCTTCTTATTTGCCAACCTTTTTATGATCGGTACATGGGGTTTTGTTTTTGCAATTTAGCCAGTCACATAGTCCTTAAACTCGTTACGAATAAAGCACAGTGCAATGACATTAGAAGTCTTGATCAACATGCCACATATATTATCGAGACAATGAAACGACACATATACGTTTTAACAATTTTTTAAGGTCTGGCTTGGTGTTGTATTTTCAGTATACATTGAGCTCCGATGGACCCAAATAATACTACTCAGTAGGGTTTACTCTTTTGTTTCAGAATTATACACTAGCTGCGTCCTGATATTAAAAAAAGCAGTCTGATTTCTTCATTGCGAGTATGTTTAGCTCAAAAACAAATGAGTCATTAGCAGAGCAGTAGACAAAATAAAGGTATTATTCCCCACCTGTGAAACCGGTTTGGGACTATAGGTTTGCGCGCGTTCTTCCATTCGTCCGTCCGTCCGTCTCGCTTTCGTGTGCGCTCCATAACTTGGATATTTATGGATGAATTTCAATAAAACTTCACCGAAGTATTTCGCATAACCCAAGGGAGTGTCGCGAACATCAACCATCAGCATCCTTGAAAGGTCAGGGTCACAGGAGTTATTAGAAATTTTCTGGTATGCATAGGCTACAATGCCATGTCCTCTTAATAGCTTTCATATCTATATTTGGATTTTCATTGAACTTTACAGAAGTGTGTGTCATAACACAAAGGTGCATCAACCACATGCACGCTTAAAAGGTCAGTGCAGTTCGGAGAACATTTTCATAATTTTCTTGTTTCTGTCTGCCACAAATTGGTAATGGGAGCTTTCACCGATGGGGACTTCTGACAAAGTCTTGTTTTGGAAAATTTAATGTTTCGTGGGGAAATTTAATTATACGTTTAATGGCAATTGTCATGCGTTCTAGTTTCGAAAAATGTCGGAAAACTGACTTGTCGAGTTATAAACATCAACTGATCATCAAATGGTTCAGTTTGGCTCCCTGAATCTCACTATCATCGATTTAAACCATATTGGACTGTTAGCATTTTAGTGTTATGCAGCCATCCAGATACAGATTGCAAATCATGGCTGCCGCATTACTACACAGTTTAAACAGTACAAACTATGAAAATGGTTAAGTGCAGTATGCAAACTCGATCACAATACATGCATTTTGTTTAGTTTATAAGAAATTAAAACACACTGGTAAACATGACAATACTGTATACATTCCGTAGGCATACTTTAGAATATCCATGTACTCTGACTAGTGAAAGAGAAACAATACTGCTTATTACGTACGGAAAAAATAATTCTTATTCACACATTATGCGTTTTTACCTTGTTCTCTTCCCTTTACTTGTTTAAGTCGGTGTTTGGTGTTTCGTAAGTTAACGTGATTTAGAATACATTTGGTTGGTAATGTTGTTTGTATCATATTATCATTATGTAGTCGCATTATTCGTCAAAAATAATATTACCTTAAATTTATTGGATCAAAACTGAAGAGATGGTAACATTGCAGTACTATTTTAGTGCGTTTAAATATGTTATTTACGCTGTCGTGTGACTTATTATAATTTATTGTGTTAACATACAAGGAAAAAATCTTTGTCATCAAGAAAATATAGGCACTATATACAAGTTGTGAAAAAAATATGCTGATCATAAATCTCAAAACTATGTAAAAAGTGTGATATCGCAGTGATATTAAAGCGTTTGTTTACATCAAATATCTTATAGGTCACTTATGGTACTGAAAAAAATAATGTTCTCGATAACTTGTCTATTGACTTTACAATTACCTCCTCATAAAACTCTCAATCTCTGTAAACAATAAAATGAGCACACAACTTCAAAGTTGCAGAGATATATATATAGTTATCTGCAAATGTATTGTATATACATCGGATTCTACAAACATCAACAAGAAAGTCAATAGCAAGGAGATTTAATTTTGATATGTGAATTTCATCGAAACTCATCAAGAAACGGATATAAATACTACAGGAGAACGGAAAGTAAATGTTTTTACTAGTCTGTGAAGAAAACTTTGCCTTAAAGATCAATCACAGCGATTTCGTGTTTGTTTTCATAGATTAAAAACATATATTGTGCATAAAGCATGTTGAAATTATCTGTATGAACCCCCCCCCCCCGGACTGGGTGCCGAGTGGATGCCATTTACTGGCTTTTGCTGGAAATACTACTAGAACGTGTATTATGGCAATATGTCCACTTTCAAGATACTAGGGATTCACTTGTAAGGTATAACAGGGTCCATCCACTCGCTGACACTTAAAGAACGTAATAATCACAGTGCAGCTTAGATAATGAAACACTGTCAAAATTGCAAACGGGGAAAGTCAAAGAAACATGTTTTAGATCGACAAATTACATACGGGAGAATTATAAATAGGAAGTAGAAATAGTATGAAAGATAATATCAAGAGATGTGTTTCTATTTCTTTTTCTCTTTTACTTCGACTCAATTTGATATTTCAGTTTTTAGTCATTTCTTCGAAGCGTATATATAAAGCATCTATAAAAGCAATACTGACACAAAACTATATACGAGTATGCATGTTTGATATGAGGAGCTATTATTATAAAACTTAATTTATAAATAAATGCGTATTAACTACAATGATCAGACACAGGATGTGTGAAAAAGACACTTGAACACATTGAAAGAGTTGGGTCGTTTAAGAAGTGGAACTTAATGTACTTAAGAAAAAGTCTACATATTCGGTTAAACCTTAACATGTTTTGTTTAATCCAATGTTTGTACTGTACACACTTATTATCCCACAATCTGGGCATCCGGACCAAGGTCCGAGATTAGGTCGACCCTGTCTATAAATGAAATACATTCGTTGCATGTTTTTGTCATTAGGATCGCCCCAATCCCGGTTAAAGTAAAGTGTGTATATCAAACGTGATATTTTTCTCTGTTTTAGGCGGCGTTAAATGTTAATTAAGATGCATAAGCAGCGCCCATTAAATCTTAATCTAGCCATGTTGACCATACAAATTTTATTTAGGCTGTTACAATTAAGTTCTTAATCTGAATTATACACTGGACCATAATACTTATACTGTCACATTGATAGACGCCATAAAAACATATAGTTAAATCAAATAGTCTTAGTCAATGGCCATCTTTAAAAGACCTGTGGTTTACCCATTTTTAACATTTGACTTAAAGCAATCCAGATCAATTGTTTCTTTATTTTGAAGATTCGAAATACCCTTACAGTGACTCTGAAGTTAAAGTATATGTTCAATTCAACATGCTATAACAAGTTTCCAATCATTACTAATTCAAATTTTATATTAGCGGTGTGACACTTGCAAGCAATGCATAACTTCATATTTATTTCATATTTATAATTTTGAATTCCTGAACTGATAGTGTTATAATGTGTTTTGTCATAAAATAACACTCAGGAGGTGACCTTATTTTTCTTCTTGTTTTATAAAGCTTATCCGTCGTCGTACTTATTTCCTGTTCAAAAGTACACACAATTGATCTTCAGTGATTAATTTACGCATATAGTAAGATATAGCAATATCGTTACCTCTCTTCAACAACTCACTCTCACAGTTAAGTCTAACTTCGTACATTACATGTTGTACATGTCATATTCGAGTAGCCTCTTCCTGTTTCTACACATCTTTTATCTGAAACAAGCATGTATTGACATTGTGTCACACAAACAATAGAAATGGTAACCCGGTGAAATAGAGTAGTTCCGGTAGTCCGTAACATTTCTCCTCAGTGTTTACATCTGTAGGGTTGTATAAAATACATACAGTACTTGTGTTTTTAAATTAATATATTTCAACACAGATATATCCAAACATTTATTAATATACAATATTCTATATAAATTTAAAGCACGGTATTTGAGATCAAACCGTAGAGATTGCCCTGACAGACTTCTGAACAGGACGAACGTTAAAACTGGAATCCTCTTTTTTTCTATAATCAAAATCAACAAAACTAAAATAGATTAAAGAATAAGAAGATGTGTTAATCACGCCTTAGTAGGCGGAGTAAATGAAAAGCCATAAAACTGACAAATCGGATGGAGAGAACATTATCATGCCGCTATAGATGACAATGGTTTAAACAATGAAGCCATTAAAGGTGTCAGACATTGAAATTGCAATAAATTAATCAGTCATGACACGTGCCAGATGAAAAGGATTTAATCTTGATACTATACTTACTCTAGAAACAAACAATGAAAATATGTAAGGATTTAAATATACGAATGACACAGCCTTACATAATTCATATCTCAACATTTAATTATTTAATAAAATGATGTATAAGACATTAAACGATAATAGAGAGAGAGAGGGGGGGGATAAAGATAGCGGAAAGAAAAATATAGAGTTGTAGCGCAAGTTATTCGGCTGAATATTTTACCGATCCAACAGAAACTTTGAAATGGTTATTAAGACAATCGCAATGTTTAAGACTCAATATTGTCCGTATATGGAAATGGTTTTATATTTCCACGAAGAAATATTTTATTTGATATGAATGCATAATATGTCACATTACATGAAGAAATTGCACACGGTGACTCGAAGGCTGAAGAGGATTCCGCTCCGTAAGTGTCTTGATGTGCCTTAAAAGTAGGTACACATCATTGAAAACTATTTCATTTCGAAAGAAATGTGTTTATTGACATTACAATAACTGTGAACTTGTGATTTGAAAAGTGGTATTTCAGATTTAAAATGCACTTGTAAACACCATTGTGATATGTTTTGTTCACAATAATTTCGTATATGTGGGCTTTGGTGTCCGCGATTACGTAGACATTCACCATTTCGGGTAAATTAATGTTTTCTTTTTAGCTTGAGATGTATGTATATTTGTGAAAATTTGATTTATAAAAAATACGTTTTTATAGTCGCAAATTGCTTCTCAAAGATTTTAAAACTTAAAACTTAAGGTATGAAAACAGTGTTTATTATTTTGCATATTTGAAGCAGAAAAGTAATATTTAAATTGCAAAATTTACAATAGCAAAGACATTACAGATGTCGTTACTACATTTAACTTCAAAACGTTAATATGCTTTGAGTATGTCAGAAACACACCAACTCGTATGTGTCACCTGGAAATATCGAATGGTCATAATTCAGATGAGGAAAGAGATTAATAAATATCATTATAAGTTGAATAGTGCACCATTGTATATAGTTCATGAAGAAATACTGGGATATATCATTATGCTCAAACTGCTTTTTCCGGTTCTATGTATTTTCTAATATATAACACGTTACTTGCAGCTTTTGGTTGGAATTACATCACCCTGCGTAACGCGAGTGTATTCTTTATATACGCATTATGCTGAACTTAAACAGCTGGATTAAATGTTTTGAATGCAACTAACTTTGATCAAATATATGCATTATTCATATGATGTTAAAATGATTGAAAATACACACGTTAAATCGTGATTTTCAGTTATTATTTGAAACTGTTTTCTTGGCGATGGATTACATTTTTTGAAAAATGTTTTATTTGTTGTTATAATCGTGATTTACTGTAAGTTTATATTATATGATGACAAAAATCTGACATGAATTGTCATTTGATATCAAATTTTACTAAACTCGTTCATGAAAATGTTATTAAGCCCGCCATAGGCTCGCTTAGTAACATTTTTATGATCTCGTAGTTTACATTTTTAAAAGAATAACAATTCATGTCAGATCCTATATATATATGTGTGTGTGTTTTAGATGTAATAATTGAATTTAGAATTCATTTACTCAGAGATATTCTCGTGTAGCATTATAAGATTTCAGGGACTAGTCCTGTATCCCTGATACACCATGTCACGAGAGGGACATCCTCCACACAGAGCTGCCTCAGCATATTCCAAATCAAGAGGTGAGAGAAATATAGATTTAATGGGTGTATGCACTTATAACGCTTTTATATTATAGTTCTCTATTATATTTCCATTGAGAGGCAATTATTTCACATATTAATGTCAATTACTTTGATATTTAAATCTGTAATTTAAGGTCATTTGCATGAATAAGAAGTGAAGGAGACATGTTCATGTGGTGGAAGGAAAATATATATGAAACGTCACCAGCTTACATAATTCAGAATTGATTTCTATGACGATATGATAAGAAAGGAAACTATTTTTGGACAGGTCCGATACACCAAAAATGTACCTTTCAATCTACGGCAACTATTACAAATCTAATTAAGATACAGCAGAATATACCTTTGATAATTAAATCGTCTACTTACAAGATTACTATCTGTTAGCCCTTCGTTTCCATGTCGTGTCACAAGGATATTACATTTGAGAGTTAAGTTAACTCTCGGTTTTATCTGGGTGCCATGTGCCACTCACACTTAATTGATAAGAGTATCGTCTTAATGCTTATATTTAAACGCAAAAGAAAACCGAAAAACAAAATGTTGAACTTGTGGTTAAAAGGATACGTTATAAAAGTTAACTACCAAAGAGGATACGTTATATATATATATATATATATATATATATATATATATATATATATATATCTTGCAAAGACTGCAGCTTGTATATATTAACTTATGAGTCTACATTGATCGTTTCCTTTTATATTGTTTTTCTATCATGGAGGTGGTATTATGATGTATTGATGTTATGTGGATCATGTGTATACTACGTGTATCCTAACAGATGGTGCAGAACAATCCTTACCTACAGAACCACATCAGGGTGCGTTGTCTTCCGGACAAACTGCAGGCCAACAAGTATATTTAAAGAATACAGTTCGAGTTCTGGATCCATTTCATAATATTGCTTTCATTGAGATGTTTTTCGAGAGGTATACCAAGGAGAGAGTACAGAAAGTTACAATGCGTAAAGGCGAAGCATTTGTGACGTTCCTTGAAGCTGGAGGTGAGATTAGGAAACAAAATGGTACCAGTTTTAGCATTTTAATAAAGACTTACACTTGGGAATGAATTGTTTTAACAGCACGGATAATAAACGTCATTTAATCAATTTGTCTAATAAAGCTACAAACGTATTAAAATACCTTTTTCCAATTCTTTTGAATTACTTGAAGTTTTATATGGTATACATACTGGTTGTTTTCCCTATTATGTCATTTTAGACAAAACATACAGATCATGAAAATGCAAATTCCAAATGCGGATTAGAAAAAAAAGCCTTATTATTGTTACTAACCTCATTTATAAACTAGACGATGTATGTCTTAAACCAATCTCGAATAAAAATTGAATTGTGCGAATTACATTGTCTTTTTTTAATTAATTGCTTATTTTATGACAGCGCTATTATGACAGTGTTGAAAATACAAAACATGGTTCTTGTGGTACATGCCTTGCCTTCTCGGTCTATATATATTCTATCTTTAATTAGATTTTAACTCACTACATGAGCTACACATATCATTGTTTAGATTTGTATCCTAAGTATAAACATACACGTTCAAGTATCGTTTGGTCTGTGTGTATTCTGTATTTTTATTGTGCAATATAGGAGCGGAAAAAGCCTTGAGTGTTCCTAAGATTATGGTTGGACAACCTATCAGTGTGTACGCAGTCGATCCATCTGAACAACACTCTCAAAGCATCCATATGCAGACAGATGATAAAGCCTCGTTTGAAAAAGGTGAGGACACTGGCTTACATTTTACGTTTTTTTTTTTTATTTCTTTTATCATTCTTATATTTATCGATACATTCTTTTCGAGTCCAAGCTTGAAGCATTTCATTATCCTATAAATTCCAATACTCTTGTATATTTCCGTTCTTTTTGCTTCATAACGCGGTTTCCAATCGGCATTTTTTTACGATGTATCTATCAGTAGTATTATATAACTTTTGCTGAAAAAATATTCACTGTCAAAAATGCACCCTACAGTTTGCTGTGAAAGTTGCAAGAAATATTTTGATAAAGCGGATATGGTTCCTCTTGGCTGCCGTCATCATGGTCCATGTCGTGGGTGCAGCAGAGAGTGGGACCGTACTTGTTCATATTGTGACGTAATTACAGGTGTGATTTTAACTTATTGATTATGTTAAATGCAAATGTAGTAAATACTGTCACGAAAATTGAAAACAAAAGTATGAAACAGAAACAGTTTGGGAACATTTAGAAAAACAAAGTAATTATTGGATGTAATCTAATGTTTTAATGGTCGATTGAAGTTTAAGTGCCAAAAGCTCTAGAAATATAAATGCTATTCGTTAATATTTATTAAATTCTAAATAATCGATAATTAATAAGCATGCCTACAACAAATCATTTAAATGGCGAGGATATGTCTTTCAGTTTATTGTGACATGTGCACAAACGCGTTTGATAAGGTCGATACGATGCCCCTTGCTTGTAATCACCAGCGTGTATGTCGTGAATGTAGCGGAAAGTGGGATTGTATGTGTTCATCGTGCAGACTGATTACAGGTGAGATATTAGCGATGAATGAACTGATAGTTCACTTAAAAGGATCTTAAGCTAATTATGATCAGGTTAATTAATAAAGAAAGAATCACAAACTAATGCTGCTTGTTAGAAATAAGTAAAGAGAGTAATTTTAACTTTGTGATACCTTATCAAATCGCAATCCTCGATTGATTTAAAATGGCGAAGGCGTAAATATTCTAGGAACCTAAATCCAAATCATAAGTAGATGTAGTTTATGTAGCAGAAAGTGAGATTGTACGTGTTCATCGAGCGACGTAACTACTGGTAATCTATGGATTAATTCATGGGCGGATTTGAATGTCCATTTAAAAAAGTATGGTCACAATATATAGTAAATATTTTTCTATGAAAATTATAATTGGAAACAAACATAAGCAAATTGATGTGTTAAGCTTGTAAATAAAAAATATATATTTCATGTGTTCAGGTTCACATAAAAATGTGCAATTTCTTTTTAAAAAGAAAGCAATTGTTTCTCTCCCTTTTAAATTATAATATCTTTACTCATATTATGAAAAAAATATGATCCTGTTGATATTTAAACCCTTTATCCAGATAAATTTGACTATCAGGTATTACAAGTAACCATGTGTGCCTTTTATTTATTTATTTATTTTTGCAACGAGAGATGACTGTTTAGTCATTTAATATAAACTGTTATAATAAATATAAAAAACATAGCATACAAATCGAGCATAGTGAATATCATTTTATGTTACGTTGTTTTATCAACTGTTGTTGATACATTTCTGATACAAACTGATTCTGATTTCCTTGTTTATGTATCAATCACATTATTACTGCTATTTACATATTGTTGTTGAAAAACTGATATATTTTGTTACAATTCAAGTCCGTTGTATGAGCTGCAAGATAAAATTGAAAAAAGGGTTGAAGCTGATTCACTTACATGTGTGAGTAAAAATAAATGCACGCATTTTAACAATTAGGAGCATAGCTCCTAATTTATATATGACTGTACCATTTTTTTAAATGATAATGACAATCAGTTTAATGAAATATAATTAAGAATTTAATGTTCACAACTAAGCGTATATTTCAAACTCTGAACATACCTTAATATATGATTATTGGTGATATGTGAGTATTCTATATCCAGTCCGTTGTGTCAACTGCAAGACAGCTTTTGGTAAAGCGGATACCGAACCCCTCATTTGTGGCCATCAGTCAGTCTGCCGTGCATGTAACAGTACACGGGACTGTTCAAAGTGTACAACATGCGGAAAAAATACAGGTAAATATCAACAGAAAACTACTTGTCAGAGTTATGGTAACCCATCCATCATTCAAGTAAAACCATCATCATTCAAATGTTTAAAACATTGTCAATGCAAATAAAAGCAACTATTGACATGAAGTTACAAATTCCTTTGTTCTAAGTATATAATAGCCTGCATATATTTTATATATCGCGGGAAATATGTCGTTAAGCGGATTGAATCGTACAAAGTGACAACCAAGCGTACATTTCAACAAAGCAGCATAACTCAATAAAGGATTATTGATAATATTGTAAAAGCCAGTTATCCAAGTTCTGTTACATCCGAAAATTGGTGCAGTTTAATCCAGAGACAGACGTTCAGTTCATTTGTAAATTGACTTACCTTTCATTTCATTCGTAACTTTGCTGCACTTCCCCATATCTGAGATAGAGAATAGAACTCCTTTAATTCAGCAAGCTTAATGTTTCATTCGTACTTATTAACAGTAACCCATTATTTTAATTGCCAGCATTTCCTGGCACACTTCTTTCATTTTGACAGCAGCGCCATTTGCAACTTTTGGATATAGCGCACTAATTTATGAATTTTATAATTTTAATCTCTTTAGGGTAAATATTTATTGTTATTGATACATTTGTTTAACTTTCGTAGTTTAAAGCTGTATTTTTATATGTGTAATGGACAGATATTCTATGAACTTTGGTTTAAGTTTTTCTTATTTGATAAGAAATATGACTCATTATTTAAAAGAATGCATTTATTTGTTTTGATGACGTTATTGTAAGATTTCATTGGATGCTGGCCCTAACCGAAGTACCTACTTGAAGCTGCCAGCATTGCTGGATTCGAAAGAGACTTTCTGATTGGCTGAAAGCATGCCAGCAGCTTTGCCAGCATCCAATCAGTATAAAAGTGAGAGTGCGTCAGCATCATGATGAGTTGCAACTTTTCAACCCGCGACCTTCAAATTCCAACATTACTCAATAATGAACTTTCTGCCAAATTGTAATCTGCCTGGCGGCTTTAAAATTCCTAAAGGTATCAGAATTAAAATTAGAAATAATGATAAATGTGGTCACGTCTGACGCACTAGCACTTAAACCTTAATTCATGTAAATACATGAGATAACTGCGGTATATTATAAAAAAATTAAGAATAAGTTCAACCGCAATTCCTCGTCAGTTGTTAATTGTCCAACTTATTAAAAATCAAGCTTAAATACATTCGTCGTTAGGAGTCAGTTAAGTTTTTAAGCGCTTAACTCCAGTTTTATAAACCTTCCGTCTAGACGCACAACTTCAGCACATCACAACAACAGAGAACAACAAAGACAACATATATAAACATCCACATTTTTCTTACATTCATAACGGGGATTTTCCATCATGAACGAATCTAGACTTAAGGTCTATAAGCAGTTCTTAGACTTTATATCCAAATTGTATAAACACCTGAACGCCATCCTGACACAAAGCGACGTCGGGTGTCTACAATGTGTTGGTATTCTATATCTAGTTCACTGTGTCATCTGCAAGAAAGGTTTTACGGAAGAAGAAACCGATCCCCTCATCTGTGGCCACCGGTCAGTCTGCCTTGCATGTAACAGTACACGGGACTGCTCAACATGTACAACATGCGGAAAAAATACAGGTAAATATAAAGAAAAAAAGACTATTGTTTTCAGCATTGAATTTAATGTAATCCACCAATTATTTAAATATAATCATATAATCAGTTGTTTCGAATGCTTAAAACATCTTCATTGCATGTGCTAGTATCCATAACATGATCATTTGCTCTAAAATTTCAAAAGTTTACAATCACTATCAAATACCAACAACTTTCGGGAGAAAATACAGGTAAATATGAGCAGAAAGGTACCGTTCCGAGCTTCATGTAGGGTGATTAATCAATCATTGACTTAAAATCATGATTTTCCAAAAGTATAAAACAACTTCATTGCAGTGCAAACATCCACTGAACTGGAGTTAAGCGCTCGATTGATCTAAGTATATCTTATCTTGCACTTACTAAAAAATTTCAACAATTACTTGATAAACCATGATCACTATTTAATGATAGATGGATTAGATTTAAGATAAGAGGACTGACTCATTATTTAAAAAAATACAGACAGATGCAGAAACGTTTTTCAATTTTAAATTATCGTACCCAGAAATGGAAACAATGTACATTGACCGACACAATTAACCAACTGGAAGTCGTTCGATAGTATGCTATATAATAGTTTATTTCATGTACCGCGACAAACATGTTGTTAAATGGAGGTGCCATCAAGCGATTATTTCAACAGAGGAACATATTTTTTAATAAAACAGTATTATTGATGTGTTGGTATTTTAAATCCAGTTCGTTGTGTCATCTGCAAGAAAGGTTTTGAGGAAGCGTATACCAAACCTTTAGTTTGTGGCCACCAGTCAGTTTGCCATGGATGTAACGATAATCAGGACTTTTTAACGTGTTCAACATGTGGAAAAAACACAGGTGAATATGAACAATAAGCTACTTTTCCAATGTATTAATTTAAAGTAGAAACATATCCGTGATATGTCAAATATTTCAAACAATTTCATTACAACTGCAAGCATCCATTGACTTAGAGTTACAGGCGCATTTGCTTAAGATTTCAAAAGCCTGTAATCACTATAAAATTCCAGCAATCACTTGATTGAACATGATCACATTTTAACGATGGGTGGATTACCTTGAACACACTGGGAATGATTCATTTATTGGATAAAGCAGATCCCGACATATGCAGAAATTTACTTCAAGTTTAATAATTCAAGTATAGAATTGGGAACGATGAACTATGACGGACAAAATCAACCGAACGAAACTCCCAAGATATTGTGCAATATATAGTTTATTTCATGTACCGCGCCAAACATGTGGTAAGGGAATTCATTCTTACAAAAGTGGTAATCAAGAGTATATTTCAACAAAGGAACATAAATTTTATAAAACATTTTTGATTGTGTGTTGGTATTGTATATTCAGTTTGCTGTGTCATCTGCAAGAAATATTTTGATGAAGCGGATACCGAACTCCTAGTTTGTGGCCATCAGACAGCCTGCCGTGCATGTAACAGTACACGGGACTGTATAACATGTACATCATGTGGAAAAAATACAGGTAAATATAAACAGAAAACTACTGTTTCTAGCTTTTATTTTAAGGTAACTATCCTGTTATAAAATTATAATTATGACCTATATTTTAAATGCTTAAAACAACTTCATGGCAAAAGCAAGGATTCATTGACTTGGAGTTACAAGCTTATTTGCTCTAAGTCTATAAAAAGATCTACATTTATTATAAAATCTCACCAATCACTTGATGTGGATCATGATCAAGTATAGAAAAACCTGTTTTATTTATTTATTTTTTTGAAATTTGGAAAGATCAGAGGATGTGGATCATGATAATAAAAGTAAGGACCATAAAATAACCCTTGTCCTATATATTTTATTTCGTGCACTGCGCCATGAATGAGGTTAAAGTGATTAAAATCTTACAAAGTGACAACCAAGCGTGTACGAGTATTACAACGAAGGAATATAAGGTACCTCTATAAAAGATGTTCAAGGTGTGTTGATATTCTATATCCAGTTCATTGTGTCACCTGCATTAAAAGTTTTGAGAAAGCGGATACCGAAGCCCTAGTTTGTGGCCACCAGTCAGTCTGCCGCGCATGTATCGGTACACGGGGCTGTTCAACATGTACAACATGCGGAGAAATTACAGGTACATATAACAAGAAAACTACTGTACTGAGCTTTTTGTTTAAGGTTATCCATTCAGTAGTGAAAAATATAACCATGAACTTTCAAATTCTTTACAACTTCATTGCAAATGCAATCATCAATAGATTTGAAGTGACAGTCTCTTTTGCTCATTCTATATAAAAATGCATTTATTATAAAATCTCACAAATAACTTGATGTGGATCATGATAACAATTCAAAGACTGATGGATTACCTTAAACATACAAGGATTGTCCCATTATCTAAATAACAAAACGAAATTGTCGTTGACTGAAATTTGCTTCAATTTTAATTAATCGAACCCAGAATAGGAAGCAATGTAAGCTGACTGACACAACCAGATAATCAAAACTCCAACAGTATCGTGCCTAAGAAAGTTTATTTAATGTACGGCCCAAACATGTTGTTAAAACAATTAAATCATACAAAGAAAGTATCATATGTATATTCCAACAAAGGAAGAAACGGTAACTCTATAAAAATGATTGATGATGAGTTGGTGTTCTATATCCAGTTTATTGTGTCAACTGCAAGAAAGGTTTTGAGGAAGCGGATACCGAGCCCCTTGTTTGTGGCCATCAGTCAGTCTGCAGTGCTTGTAACATTACTCGGGACTGTTCAACGTGTACAGTGTGCGGAAAAAGTACAGGTAAATATAACCAGAAATCTACTGTTCCGAGCTTTGATTTTAAGGTAGCCCATTCATTATTTACTTATAATCGTGACCTTTCAAATGCTTTAAACAACTTTATTGAGAATGCAATCATCAATTGATTTGGAGATACAGGCTCCCTCGAACTAAGTTTACAAAAGCCTGCAATTAGGTATGAAATGTCAAACATGATCACACTTTTATGAGGGATGGATTTAATGTGGAACAATGAAACTCAGAATTTTAAACAGTATACTCTGACCGACACAACCAACCATCCGAATCTCGAACGATATTGTGCATTATATAGTTTACTTTGTTTATCGCGGGAAACATCTCGTTCAGCGGATTGAATCGTACAAAATGACAACCAAGCGTACATTTCAACAAAGCAGCATACCTCAATAAAGGATTATTGATGATATGTTGGTATTATATATCTAGTTCACTGTGTCATCTGCAAGAAAGGTTTTACGGAAGCAGAAACCGATCCCCTCATTTGTGGCCACCGGTCAGTCTGCCTTGCATGTAACAGTACACGGGACTGCTCAACATGTACAACATGCGGAAAAAATACAGGTAAAAATAAAGAAAAAAGACTATTGTTTTCAGCAT
>CM037791.1:38449899-38480822 GCA_021229015.1 Solen grandis
TATGTCATTATCGCATATATTGTTTTTATTTTTGATAGATAGTTATATCATGATACAACAACATACGTTGTTGTTTTTTTATTGGTGTTTACCGTCGATGCGATAGTATTTCAATCATATAGCGACGTCCAGCTAATTACGTTGTATTCTCAACGAATTGAAAAAAAATATAGGCAGCATTTAAATTACAAAGAAAAGTTTTCTTTAATATGACACTTGCAGAGAAGAAACATGAATTATCTTTCATAAATATCACATGAAACATATGACAAGCGTACAGTAAGCTCAGTATTCAGCAATCAATATAGATCATCGTTATTATATTGATTTCTCCTCTTGATTTAAAAGTAAAAAATCAGTATCTCTAATCAATAAATAGATTATATTCCTGTGCATACGTGATTTCAATATATCTATCTAGTACGAGAAATATTGAAACGCTATTACCTACTTCTATATATCTGTATAGGGCGCAGTCACGTGTCTTCACCTGATTCACAATCAAAAGTTCGGTACCGGTCTCGGCCGTAAGGTCGATATAGATCAGACTGGTCATATGTGTCTTCACCTGATTCCAATCAAAAGTTCGGTACCGGTCTCGGCCGTAAGGTCGATATAGATCGGACTGGTCATATGTTTCTGGGGTAAATGTGATAACACTTCATCAAACACCTAGAACCACTTAACCACGACAACATCTCATACAGTTGTGGGTTCTTTTTAAATTAGGTACTTATTGCTGTCATATTTTTAAAAGGTGTGTGTTATTTTTAATTTCTCAGGGCAGGATAATAGTTGCAGCATTGGAATAAGGTGCAGAATGGACTATTAATGAAAACGTTCAGTTACTGTGGACAAAAATGTTTTATTGCGACCTGCATATCAGAATTAAACGAACTCTTCAGGAATGACAAACGAATTGGAAAAAACAAAAATGATCACAAGTCTAAGACTTATGATATGGTGCTAGCAACATGCACAGGTTAAACTTGGGCTGTAAATTCCATTGCCAGTTATTTGTGTGGCAATATTAACACTGAATTGGGTACAAATAACACCAAAAACCCAACTAAATACTGCACACAGCTATGAAGTTGCCATGATTTTTACGTGTACCTATTGCTGTATGAAGCAGACACAGCGCCTTCTTTTCCGAGCGTTCGTATAAACGCCACACAACATAAATTCGAAATATAAATTGGATACCTCTCAAATACAAATGATATGACCCGTGTAGCTTAAATGGGGACATAAAACCGTTTTTGTAGCTTTGTAACTCTCTTTTAACGTGTCTGCGAGGCTAATCGGGGTTCCCCCAGGAGAGTAGACGTGTTTTCGAAAAATATGAAGAACCCACTATACGAAACGGTGTTCGCCAGATATGTTACCATGTTTAGATTTATCCAGTTTCGATGGATTCACCATAAATTCTCGCAAACTGTGCAATTTTATTTATTTTTAAACACAAATAACACAACTATACTAATGGTTACAGAATAACCGTGATACGTGAACTCAATATACACAGTGTTGTTTCGAAATGGCGCGAAATCCGACACAAAAATCAGCTCGTTCTTATAGTAATATAGATACGTCTCCAATATTCATGACTGAAATACTGTCGACATAACATGATAAGCATGAAAAGAAAATATTTTTGTTGTATACATTGTTGAAGCAGAAATTCATTTTTGTTCATTGGCAGAGTTACTTTCAACAATGCATATCTTAGAATTGAGAACTTTGTCTTATCATTCATATGTTAATAAATAATGCCTATTTGACTACACTGTCAGTGCACGCGTTGTAACGAAAATGTTGCCAAAAAGAATAATAAAAAAATAAATAAATAAAAGGCATTGATATGCCAATATTCCATTACGACTACTTAATTTAAGAATCTTTAAGAAATCGACCAAATGAATACAGCATGACAGTATCAAGACGAAGTATATAGATATATTAAATATAACCGTACCTAATTTATGTATTTTAAAACATGTCTCTAAATCACACGGCGTATAACGGCTCTTCATTAAGCCTACTTTATATATAAGAATAAAGCAATGGGAGCCGCGCATGTTTGATGCGACCGAAAACATTTCAAGTTTAATATTGGATTTGAATTTTAGAATCGGTTAAATTAGTTTCCAGTATTATGTTATTGGCAGTAGATGAATACATGTTCTGCTCTGCAAGACGAATCTACGAAAGTGTGAAAACTTACTGCGGCGATACTGATTTTTGTACGTCTTTTTGCGTGAAGGCACATGTGTTTAAACGAAGTGTCTAAGGTAAATTTTTTTCAACAAAAACAAATAAATACGTCGAGATACAAAAGCACCAAAATACACAGAAAATACCAGTTCAAGTGATTATAAGCGAACGATGTGAACATTGTGAACAATGCAAAACGGGGTTAGACTGTTAAACGGCTGAGGCTAATATGTGTTTTATTGCTCTACACATACCCTTTCACATACCGATTTACAGGAGCGTTTGAATATCAAGTGAACCTAGTACTGATTTGGTACATACGGGTAGTCATTGATCTGAATTGTTGTTAATTGAATGGAATGACACAGAGATGACTTCAAGAGACAAATATTTTTTAAACAAAATATATACACATCTGTGCTCTTATTGGTGGGTACATAGGATAAAGTGACTTAATCAACCATTATTTTTTTTTAGTTTTATATTAAACAAAATGTTGGATATATTTACTGGACAGAAATTATGTCGGCTTAGTGTTTTAAACTACTTTTTATATAGCTTTGATGGGAGATACGTGTCGCTTTAATGGACATGCAAGTGCACACATATTTGTAAAAGAGGGGAAATCTGGGGGTTTTGGAAGAACCCCATATAGCTTAGGTAAAGGTCTTTGTTCGATGCTCTTGATCACCTTAATTCAATTGGGATATTCACTATACAATTTGCAAAATGTATAAACACGTTCCAAGCAACCTCATACTAATATCATCATCCTGTTTCAAGAAAACCCTTTGTTAAACAAACAAACAAACAAATAATAAAACACACACACACACACACATTATGTTGGAATGAGGACGGTGGGGTCATCATGCCCGTTTTTGAGATAGAAGAATAGTTTAAACATTAGAAATGCTACGGTATATATATATATCTATATATATATTACAGATTTTTCACTGCATTTTTGATATGGTTTCCTGTTTATGATAATTTTAGAATATAAACTGTGCTTACATGTACTGTTTTTATATTTATTTCAATGCATCTAAAATTAATGCAATAAATACTAAACAATAAACAAGATATATCACCTTAATTCAATTCCTTTCAATTTTTCCTCCGAAACAATTCCATATTAACATAAGACTGAATATCAATCTCCAAAGGCAAACTGTAAAACAAGAGCTTATTTTTTGCGTTTTAAATTAGCAGTTTTCGTTGTCAGTATGAAACCATGAACTTTAATTGTGGCGAAATTATTCGTGGCTTTAATATCGCGAACTTCTGTCATTTTGAAGGATTACATTGTACATAATTTCCACACTTACTCCATTGTCAAACTATATATAAAATATAAACAAAACATTGAAAGTAGCAAACAGATCATAATAAATAGAGTATATGCATTTATTTTATAAGAAACGGAAAACGTGGATAAAAATAAATTCTATGTAACGGAAATTTACAAAATACAATTTTAGAACAAGGGTGGTGCTATATTACATGTATTTGACAAAATGGGTATTGTTAGAAATTATAAAGGAAAATGCCGAAAGCAACTCGTTTGTACCGAAAGCACCAATTAACTGTTAAACTGTGGATTAGTATACTAATTATTTCAAATAAATGTTAACTGAATATTTGAAAGAGTTTGACTTGGCAGGGCTGGAATAAATACCTGTCCTAGCGATATTTATATACAACCATAGTTTCATCATAAGGCGTAAAATAACAAGCCTTAGCTAAAATCAAGAATGAAAACGGTTTATTTATTTTCCGTAAATATGCAAGAAAACCTTCCAAGCCAAATGTGGAAAGATCATCTAAAAAAAAAAGATCACGGCAATATATATTTGACAAATCGGTTGGTATATGTATGGCCTACAATTTATCTTTCGCAGAATTCGCGATAAACAAAATGGCGCGAAAATGAAACACCGCGAAAAGCCGACCGTCGGTTAAAAGCGAACATGTATAGAATTACTGCTATTTAACAACCTTAATATATCGATACGTATCAGAGTTACTAGAACTTATCTTTCTTTTTTGTTTAACATGTCTCAAATCCCTCTTTAGTCTCCTTCTATTCCCTTGTCATTCGACGCCATTGTAAAACACGTTAATGAGGGAATATACTCTGGTAAGATACTCATAGTCTTATATTGGCCAACCTACTTACCAAATTAGAGGAAAGTTTTACCGTGTTTGTGTGTGTGTGTGTGTGTGTGTTTAGGAATACTGAAAATGTCCTCGTCTCGCCTCGTTTTCCTTACCTAGCACTTTCTTACCATGCGTTTTTTTCCACGGCTGTCCGCGGATTTCTTCATTTTAAATCAGCTCAGTCAATGCGACTTTATAAAAGAAATACGGGGGCCGAATTTCATATGAATATGTCACTTAAGCTTCACGCACTCTCATGCACGGCCTTCCATAAATACGCTTAATGTAATGTCAGCTGCTTTGAAACTGAAGGTTGATGGTTCGAATCCATGTAGTGTCTTTTTTCTGCCTCTATCCATTATTTCTGTATCACTCAAATCTCTTTTAGGAAAAAAAACTGTTTTGTTTTTATTATTTTTATAGATAAATAAGTATTTTAGGGTCATTTACCAAGGTAGGTAGGTACTTGCTTCACTTATAAATTATTAAGTTTTAAACGCAATGGCTAACGATCACATTTTTTACGTATTTATCCAACAACAATTATATAGTGTATAATTTGAAGCAAGGTCCCTGATTGCATTTACAATATGTTATATCAAGCATATTAAACATTGTCAATAAAGCACATTTTCAGCTACGGGTGTTTAACAAAATATCTATTACTATAGAAGAGGAGCTAACGCCGTGATCACTCTGTGAGACAGCACTATATTTGTCTTCTGTAGCTAAAAGTCTTCAAATGACTGACATAATGTAGGTTGGACGCTAAATCAAAGTCAACTAGTATACCCATCTTGCAGTTTAAAACTTAATTTTCGAAAGTTAAAAAAAGAACGTATACGCTGTTACAGTGTATTAACTTTTATTACAGACAACATGTTTACATAAAGTCCATCCACTTATTTTTTTTTACGTTAATTACAAAGCTCACGATTAGATAAAAAATATAATAGCGCTTACAATTAGATAAAAATATAACAGCGCTCACAATGAGATAAAAATATAACAGCGCTCACAATGAGATAAAAATATAGAAAACATAGAGTGTTTTTGTTACAGATTTTTAATTTATATATTGACTTTAGGCAAATTATAAATTTCAATTAGATCTTCTTTAATAGACATTAAAAATGCTGCAAATTGGATGTTTATTTTTAGGAAAACGCTTTTTTTTCGAAAGGTTAAATATAGAATACAATATTCCCGAAGCAGGTGTTTGCGGTACGGCGTGAAATGTTCCGCAACATGGCGTTTTCACCAGTTCAGGGTAGCGATTTCGTTTGTTCAGTCTATAAAGTAAGCGTATCCACAAGTGAATGTGATCAGCCACGTGACGGCAATTGAAAATGAAAAATCTAAATATAGGTCTATCATTCTAAATATAGTGTTAATACCGTATGTGCCTTTGGTGGGGAAACCACTCATTTGTAACGAACACGGGTGATTGAATTAGTTGACCATGCATTTGTAGATGTGTAATGATTGACGTAATACACACATTTAGTTAAAAATCAAATTTTTAGTCAATAGTCATCTTTGAACAAGCTGCTTTAATACAATGATTCTTTTTAAACTTTTAAAAGGTAAGCGATTTCTTATAACAATAGCATTTTAACTTTGACCATGCGTTATCCGTTCCTAACGACAGGAAAAGACTAAATGCAATAAAGAGTCATGACGGATGTAACATTTTAATGCTTTAGTATTACTAAAGGAAATCAACATAAAGATTGTATGACAAATGTATTGTAATCAAATACAAACGCACAATACAATATATGTATTTGCAAAGTTATGAAATAAATGATAAAAACAGCAATAATCCTAATAATTGTGTGTAATAAATGATAATTATGATATAAAGGAACAATACTTCTTATACGTATGTGCAATTTATGATAAATATGATATGAAAATACAATATTTTAATTTAGTGTTAAGTAAAACACACAGTGCTCTTAATCTAGTGCTTTACAAGGCTAAATCTTATGCCCGACCACAAAACATTCCTTTAAACTCTGGGAATATAAAAAAGGCGCATGAAAAAAAATAATAATAAAAAATAGCATTTCAGGAGTACTGAATATAGTTTAAAATTTATCATGTGGTAAAAGATCATATACATATGAAGATAACGTTACTTTTAAGATTATAGAATCACGATTTTATATACTGCAAATACAACATGAACGTACAAAATATATCATAGTTTTGGAATTTTGTTTAATCGAACACACGTTTGCTGCAGTTTATTTCTTGATATTATCTGATAGCTGCATTGTCTGTCTTTATCTAGTTTTATTCACTAAATAACAGTTTATAATGTCTAATTTTCCCACTTAATATTTATCCGATTCCCAAATTACATTATTTCTAATTTTAAATATACTTCGTATACTTCGTGTTCTGAAACTTTACAGTTATCTCGTTTGGAATTTTATTAAGGAGAAAACAATATTGACCAACTATTGGAAACACATACAGTCGTAACACATCTCACATTTTTATTTATTAAATCTCACAATTTCGACACATCAGTTACTTCAATTTTACTTGATATTATGTGATGCTCCTTTTTCAGGATATTGAAGCGTATCTAAAACATGTGATATTTACAAAATATACAGAAAATACGACGAGGACAATAAAGATTTTTAGATAAACTGTTCTGTTTCGTTATATTTAACTAGCGTGTTAATAACTTTCGAGTTGAGACATAAATTCACGTTTTAATGTTGACATGCAATCCTATCAAAGCAAGCTGCATGAATCGGAACGTGTTTACATCATACTCCTATATACCAGAGCAGAAAAGGCGACATTAATTGTGCGTAACGGCAGGTGTCAAGATAAACACTTGGCTTCGTGTAAGAAATTACCCACCGGACTAATGCAGTGCATTAAGATATGAAATTTAAGAATTTAAAAATAGAAATAGTAATGTCTAAATTTTGATAGACGAGATCGTTCACAATTTTTTCGAAATTAAGAAATGTTAAGACAATGCCAAAAATAATGCCTGAATCGTATATACATAAATAATACGTCATACGAGTGTCCTTTACTTAAAGTAGATACGATAAACATTTTTACTTTCTCTCTATCTCAAATTATAAGTCAATACTATTCAAATACCTGTATGTGTTCTTCTTGAAAGTTTGCACATTTCCATGAAGATAAAATATAGGAAAGAATAACATATTCTCATGTTATTATCACTTAAATAAAGATTAACTATGATATAATGCCATTTTCCCACCCAAATCAAACAATTACGCCACAGTCGGCGTTTGTGTGGACGCTGTAGCCTGTGAGACATTCAAATCTTGTGAAGTCATTTCCGTCTGCTTTGAACTTCTACGTTTTATGCAAGCAAAAAAGAGATGTTCCAACATTAATGCTATAAAGCCAAGCAATATTCCTATTGCGCACACATAAAATGCACCCTGCACATCCGGGAGGGATATAGGTGTGGAAACACCGACTTCTAAGTCTTTGCAAAAAATGGCTTTAGGCAGCCACTTTCGGCGCCATATTTTCAAAAGGCCACCCTCATTGATTTTCATCAATCTGTAATATATAAATGAGTAATTATTATTTGCTGTCCTGTGTGTCTTTATTATACAGTGGAAACTCCCTAATCCGGACACCCTCCGGACTGGGAAGAATGTCCGGATTGGAGAGGATTCCGGATTTGGGAGGTTTACCATATCTGGACCCTGTTGCCTTGAATTTGTAGCTTTCACAGTGGTTATAAATCAGTTTGTGTAAAGAAAGTGGAATTTTGATGTAGGATAATCAAACAATTTATTTCCGAAAGTTGTCTCACCCCTGCAAGCAGATGATTGATACATATGTCAAACCACTGTCTAAGTTGCATCTGGTCAGTGGTATGCATAATTAAAAAAAGTGACACAGTCAAGTGCATTTCGAGTGATTATGCAAATTAGCATAAGGTATAATGATACTTGATTGGTTTACTACTTCTAGATCATTGAATGTAATAAGCACTAATTTGTTTCATGTGTACTCTCTGAATGGTATTCATACAAAATTTCCAATGTAAATAGGTATGTGTCAATTATGATTTAGGCATATAGAATCTACATGGTGAATAGCCATTTACAAATTATATTTGGTTAATTTCCGCAACAATCATAAAGGGTAAAGTTCTTATACTGATTAATTAGAGAACCTATTCCTCAATAACAGTATGTGTATAATTATAAAAAAAACTTCAATACATGAAGAATATTTTAGGAAGACTACCAATTGGACATTTACGAATTTCAATTTTTAAAGAAACGTGTTCGGATTACAGAGGGCCAATTATGTATGATTATGACATTTGGGACTTCAAAAGCTGTCCGGAATACGGAGATTCCGGATATCAGAGTTTATTTTCCTATAACACAGAGAAGAAATAAATTAGGACAGAAAAATTGTCCGCTTTAGAGAGGATTCCGGTTTACAGAGGGTCCGGATAAGGAGTTTCACTGCAATACCATCAATTAAAATAGTGATGTATAGGCATTCATACCCAATAAAAGTAATTTTACTTACTGTTTTGAAAATATTTTAAGATGGGGCGATTTTTTTTGAAATCCAAATCCTAAATCCATGGGAAGAAACTCCTCTTTTATACGCATCAAATCACAATCTTCTGCCATTCTATTATGTATGTATGTCTTGTCAGCTATAACAGAGAATAGGAATTTTCTTGTATGTAACGTCAATCATCGATATATATATATAAAATGGACTTAAAAAGAGTAGAAAATAGAATCTCATTTGCTGTTAATGTGTGTAGTTCAAACATAATCATTG
This sequence comes from Solen grandis, assembly GCA_021229015.1. Classification (NCBI taxonomy): domain Eukaryota; kingdom Metazoa; phylum Mollusca; class Bivalvia; order Adapedonta; family Solenidae; genus Solen; species Solen grandis. The sequence continues at coordinate 38,459,110 of CM037791.1, forward strand.
ACGTAAGATCATTTATGTTTATTCAGCTTGAGTACAATGTAAATAACCCTACATGAACTGTAGGGGCTTACCTATCCAGGCGTAGCCTCCTTGTTTTACACGGTTGATGTGGATTTCTGGATCAATGTGCATAATGCTTGAGTCTGTCCTGTTAAATTCAATCATGGCGTCTCCAATGCTGCGAAATAGCGGCGATTTCGAAAACTGTCAATTCAGTATACATATATATATATATATATATATATATATATATATATATATATATATATTGATTGTAAAATATACGTTACAATTATTTTTAATAGTCTAAACAAGTTTAATACTCTTACAATTAGATGATGCTAATACAATTAAACTAGATAGTACAAATGGATTAAATATGCAAGTGAACGAGGTGAAAGGAAAAAAGAGTTGAGGCTGAGGAAAATGAAATATTGAAAATATATTATTAAGATGTAGTAATTATGATATCGAATGGCTACTTGGATATTTATTTATCAATCAATATTAACATTTGCTGTGATAAATTATAAAGTTTGACCTTGAATATGTCCTCAAACATGCTACCACCCAGTGCTCCCCATCGGTATGAGTCCTTCATCATGGCCATCTCCTTAAGGGTGTTGAAAGGCGGAGTGTCCTTGGTGACAGTCAGAAAAGCGATCAAGTTACCACAGTAAGTGCCCACCACAATTATACAAAACAACCACCAACAGCTTACAAAGGTCCGGCCGGCCACGGAGTCCGGCAAATGGATACCGCCTAGAAAAAAAAAGATTAGATTGTTATTTTTTGTATCAAATTGTTTGTTTGTTTATTGAGTTTAACATCTCACCGACAGTATTTCAGTCATTTGGAGATGGTGCCTACTTGAGACAGATATAGTGCTGCAACACTGCAGTATCACGTCGTAGACATGTGGCATGATATCACACCCAGTCACATTATCCAGACACCGGGCCAACAAGTCTTAGATCTGCCCTTATATGCCGAGGGTCAAGCAAGGGAGCTATACCAGTACCATTTTTACGACTTTGGAACGTCGCGGCCGGGGATCAAACCAACGACTCCCGATTCCGGAGCGGACGCTCTAACCACTCGGCCACTGGGACCTGTGTCACCTAATTGATATGATATTGAGTTGTTAAACTCCCCTATGCTTTCACTTATTGTCTTCCTCACACGTTGTATAATGTAACCAATCATATTTTTGTCTTTATATTGAAAAGGCTCAAATTCATTATCTGTCATGCATTATCTATTCTAATTAATGTGCACATTCAAAATATCATTCTGCATGAAAGGAAAAGAAGTACTTGGATGTCATGTAACTATCGATAAGATGATTGTTTACAGGGATATAATCTATCATAATTCAGTCTATAAGAATGTTTGGATGGTAAATGCTCTCCAGAAATGCGTATATAGCACCAGTTACCAACAGAGCGGCTTTGAAACGATACGTTTAACAGCTTAAACTATGTATATGGAAACCTATCAATCATTCATTTTTCTGATCATTTGATTATAGTTTATCAAATGTGAAATCAATGTAAGATTCAATTTAATTGATAAATTAAATATCAACGTTAGAATTACAACGTCCTGTTTTATATATTCTGCATAAAAGGTGTCACACACATTACAGTAAAATCATAAATTTTCGTGGGGAACTAATTTTCGTTTATATCGTGGATGACTTTATTTACGAATATTCATCACCACGAAAACTGTTTATTTCATAGACCTCATGTTTTCTAGAACATTGTTCCACGAATATATGTACCAACGAAATTGATTTAACCACAGATTCCACGAAATTTAATGTCAACGAAAATAGATGATTTTACAGCATGCATGTTTTAAATGATTGCGAAATTTCTACGGCCCGTTATCCATTTGATTGTGTATATAACGATATCTACAATATTCCCAAACCTTGTATACATTATTGGAATAATAAACACTAGTCAGAGCTTTAAATGTACCACATATCACGCATAAATGTGAAATTGCTTGTACCAAATTGGTCTCGCTACTGAAAAGGCCATAATTTCCATAAAACTTGTCCATGTAGTTTGAAATTTCACAACCACTCTTTACATACTAAATCTAGTTTTGAGATTTCAATAAACATATTAATCATATATTTTTAAAGCATTTACATTCACTGATAAATAAAATCAATATGTATTGCAAAACATAAAGTTGCATTTCCAAAATAAAAGTTTAGCACTTGTCATTTGTGATCTTTCATTTTGATCCTCATGATCTTATCAAACAAATAAAATAATTGTTGCATAGATTCATTACCTTACAATTATACAAGTATTCAATTTAGTACAATATGATACACGAAGGAATGGAAAGTGTCCTTATTGGTAGAGTCTATTGTTGGTGTTTAAAACATTTTCAGTAGTATAGATAACAAATTTTACTTAATAGATAGACATTAAGATCATACATAAAAATTGCAAGAAGAAAATAAAAATAACTGACCTTGACACAATAACGCCCCATACATATACCAGAAGGAGTTTTGCCAGTGGTGTAGCCCGCCATTGCGCCTCCGCAACTCGGCGTGATCCGGATGATCATAGTAAGGGTTGTACCTCTCTATCAGATAACACAGGAAGGTCACTGCTGGGAGGGCTACACCTATAATACACCGAGTTGTCATTGTGGCTGTTTATATTGTGTTTTAAATGGGGTTATTCTTTCTTTCATATTTTTCTCATTAGATAACACTGTCATACGTTTTTTATGGTTTGTTTAAGTTATTTTCCATCAAATATATAATAACTTGAGAACATTTTTTTTTATAATGATGATAATGCATAGGATTTCTGTAATAAAGTATGTAAATATGATGTGGATATATTTGCAGTAACAAACCTTAGACAAGAAGATATCAATAACCAAGTGTATCCACCTGAGTAGGTTGGTAAAGAAAACCAGGACCTATGAACAAACGTTTCTACAATAACTAAACAAAATTTTAAGGGACAAATAGACAGATTGAGCAGCCACTCTATGTTTTATTCATTAATTCTGTGAAGCCTTTTTACTGAATTCGAGCCAACAGTTGCCAAGAATAGGCTCAGTCTTGATGAGAAATCAAAGAGTAATAATTAAATGAACCGGAATATATTGTTAAAATGCATAAGTCAGCTTAGCGGCCATATTACTGATAATACACCAACTTTCCTTAAGAGTAAAGATTCAATAAAGTTTCACATTGCTTATGCCGTTGGTTGCCTAGAAATAGTCCGGAATATAAACAGGAAAGTGTACTATTATAAATCCTTACAAACCTATCGATACTAAAATCTCCCATCTAAAGGGGTCAATCAGGGTGCGCCATTTTCTTTTCACAGGATCCGGCTTTTTCAGCACTACAGTTGTGGTTTCATAATGGTAAGGAGAAGTAAAGTCCATCACTTTAAGTCGGTTGCCCTGGACTGCTAATGCAGCAGCTGTGATGTCCACCTCCTGCAGTATTAACTTTAATAAGTTTATTTCTGTCTGCATCAATTCGTATTTTATGATAGAAAGTTTCATTTTAATGCCTCGGTCGGCTTAAATTTAATATTTATCAAATAACATCATGCTAAATTTAATTTCAAGTTTCATTTTTCTGAAATATTCGAATATTTTCTTGTGAAGTTCCCCTTATGAATGTGTTAAGTCCGTTTCTAGCTTTTAATTTTTTTTTTCAATATTTTTTTTTTTTCTATCAAAAGTTTTTACCCTCTACTTTCAAAGAGCACAGTGCCTATTTCCTACTGGGATATGAATATGAGGTATCCGTCCATACAGTCAACGAATTAAAAAAAAACGAGAGAGAAAAATGTGTTTTTCTACATGTTAAAGAAAGCCCCATATATGAGAGTGAACACACACACACACATACCCACACACACACACATATATATATATATAAATTATTTGAATGTTAAGATTAAAAAAAAAATTGTACACTGCCTGCATGAAACTGCAAAACGTTCAAATCATATTAGTTCTCCATTTATGCTAAAAGTTTACCATTGTGTATAATATTTGATTTTAGTATCATAAAAAAGAATCTTTATTCATTTGATGTTTTGAAGGTACCTTTCGCTGAAGTTGTCCGACTAAACCATTGAATGTATCGTTACTTCCGTCTACGTAAGCACCCCATTTCCCATCCGCAGGTTCTGTTATGTTATATCTGGAATCATTTCAAACATAAGGAAGTTCAGCTCGTCAGTCCTGTATTTATTGGCAAACAAAATTCATCATTCACTGTGTTTGTTTTATTTCTCTGGTATTGAAATTATGTAATTTTTTCAAATAAAAATAAATCGGAAAAATAAATACAACGTTGATATTTATAACGCTCAATATTTCTTTATTTGACACATATTTTACCTAAGTTTGTCTGTGGCCTTTGCAATAAATGATGCTATGGTTTCTCTACACGAAATACTGTTTAGATTGCGTGCTTCTTATTTGCAAACATCAAAACAAATGCGAACATATTCTATTCGACAGACTGCTTGCAAATGCCTTTTAATTAAATAACAAGATATCATATCGACACTATATTCATGTGTCTAACACTGCCGAAGTTATAAGTGGACGTTGTCAATCATTTTTACATTATGAAATTAACTAACGAATACTTACGTGAAGTTCAGAGATTTTGCAAGCTCGTTTAAAAGTTCCATACAAAATCCATCGTAAATTGTCTCATTATTAGTCTTTCTTTTAATGGTAAAAGGTGGATACTGAAAATAATAGTAAAATTGACTTGTTTTAACTCCCAAAACTAAAACTCGTCGATACTTCTTTATGAAAGTCCATTTATTTCCAAATCCTTTGTATGAAATACGAAAGTACAAGGAAAACTAGTATAAACAGAAATCAAATACGTTCGTATTTCAAGGATAATTCCTGATAAAAATACAAGGAAAATTATATATCGATTAATATTAATTTAATGGAAGTACAAAGAACAGAAATTTCTGTACTTTATTTACATGTACCAAAAAAGAAATGTACAGGCCTTGAGGCTTAAAGGCAGGGGAAGCATTTATATCCACAAATATGCATTGCAGACTATAAACTTGCAGTTTCTGTCGAAAAGGGATCTTAATTTTTGAGTTTTATTCGATTCAAACAATATTTTATTTGAATATACCAATATTAATGCATTTCATTTAAATTTGATTACCTCCAATGTCGAAACCAGGAAAAAACGTTGGTTGTAGCCGTATTTGGTGTTTGGAAAAAGGTCAGAGCGAACGACTACATCTCCTGACATTTCTACGTAGCCGACGGAACTGAATCGTCGGTTTTGCTGATCAACCCACAGCAATGTGTCAATGTTAAAACTTTTACAACGAATCGTCGGGTTCAGTGAATTCGCTGTCTATAATTTGATAAATAAAATACGAATATATTCCACACTAGATTATTAAAAAATCATCAGTACAAGAATAATAAGCAACAACAATAACAAGTGATACATTTATTTCGATTCTAAATTTTGCACTTTTATAATGTTTCACACACTTTATCGCGTAAATCTGATGTAGAATTTTGTTGTAGAAATATCGTACCACCCCTAAGTCGGCAGAATATAAAACAAATATCATATTTACAAATTTATATGTTTTTTATACTGTTATGAATGTTTAAATGAAAATATTGAAGAAAAATATTCAATTAAGTATATATGGTTGAGGAAACCTTCTTGATTTAGAGATATCTCCAAATCAAGAATGTTTCCTCAACCATATATACTTAATTGAATATTTTTCTTCAATATTTTCATTTAAACATTCATAACAGTATATTTCTAGTGTCATAAGTACAAAAAACATATATATGTAACGTTTGTAAATATGATATTTGTTTTATATTCTGCCGACTTAGGGGTGGTACGATATTTCTACAACAAAATTCTACATCAGATTTACGCGATGAAGTGTGTGAAACATTATAAAAGTGCAAAATTTAAAATCGAAATAACCGAAATTCTATACACAAAAGGATTGGCATGTAGTACAAATGTTTTTTTAACAGTGTGATTGATACTGAGTTTGAGTTATCATATAATTATAAACATGAGTGGATTATTCACATTTTACATGAACTAACCTTCTATTAATTTAACTTTGATAAATTTGATTTTGATTAATTTGTTTCAGAGAATCCTAGTTTGATACATTGTGATGACTCTGAATGATTCAGCTAACAACAATTCATAACAATCGTCAGTTTTAGTATAAGTGAGATGTTAATCATATTTTTGTTTTTAAATATGTGATATATAATTGACTACCTAAGAATTTAATACAAGATAAAAGAAATAGGTTACCTTTGCCAATTTATCTATGATTATTTTTGAAGAATTGAGTGACAGGTCTTTTTCAGTTGAAATTTCATCCTTTCTTATTTCAAAGAAAATTAGGTCCAATATTTTGTTAAAATCCTGTAATAAACGTGATAGCACATGCTAAATATATGGCAAACAGATTATTTAAATAGTGCAAGTACAATATAAGGAAGTTATTGATAAGCATGCTCTTCGACATATTTTGTTATAATATACTTTTACAAATAATCATTAGATATTAGAATAGAAAAAATGAAGATATGGTTTAAATAAGTAATTGCTTGGTACTTCAAACTTATTTGTTTTTCGATGGAATTTAAACGCAATACATAATGTCGAACCTTTCGGTCAACGCCATTATAGTCTGGTATGGCTATGATTGCAACATTGTCTAGGTCGTTTGCGCATGCCTGGAGATCACGTGAAACTGCCATATTGTGTCCGTACAATGCCACTAGCCAGCGGGAAAACTGCTTCAGTAATGTAATACTTTTCACATCAACATTAATATTGTCAAACGCATTGGCCTGAAGCAGAAAGAGACGTATGTATTTAAATCTATGTGGTTTATACCGAAATTCCTAACTTTGGTCTAGCTATAAAATGTACAAGTTGCTAGACAACCCCCAATCGAATTTTTTAGTGTGTGTGTTTAAATCAAGTTTCATTATTTAATGAATGCACTATTACTGGATATTAGATATAATCAACATTTGATGGAAAAGAGATATTAATAAAATGGGCTAAAAATTAAGGATATTATACTGTTCTTAAGAGTTTCTTCGCGCAGTTTAGTCGGCATAAGGCGACAAAATTGATTTCAGAAGTATGTTTTATCGTGTCCTTGTAGATGCGAGTAAGGAAACTCGAGAGGTCCTGGACGTTGTCAATGTTAAAGATCTGCAACATGATTCCTTTATCTGACAGATAGTCCACAAGGTTTGTCGTGTCTCTCTCTACAATATAGATTAAACGATAGACAACACTTTAAGTTAAATAAAACATTTACAAAAGATTTAGACAGATTCAGACATGCATTTCTTAAATGAAGAAAAGGAAGTGATTTGTTGAAATTATTTGTCATATTGTTATACTATATATGAAATATAATAAGAGAATTTGAAATAAGAGAAAGGAAAAACACAAGTTACGGCCTTAATGGAAACATTTATGGCGTTTTTTTTTTACTTTGTTGGCATGTTTTTAAGAATAAGTAAATTGTCCAATAATGTTGCTTATTGTTAACAAGCGTCCAACATGCGAGGAAGTCAATTACCTGTTGCATGTTCATGAATAAGAATGACGTGTGACCATTGTTGTTTGATCACAAGCTTTGTCATTGCCGTTGGTACCGCAGCGAGCAAAGCATCCGTGTAGGACCTCAATCTGCAAGGAATGACAAAGGAAAGGGAGCAAATTGTCTCCATTTCTAATGAGATATAATGAGATATATATTATTTGATGCTGTTGTCAATTTTCAAAACAGACTTATTTCGTACATTCTGCACACATGTGAAGTGTTATCATTTTTTCATTAGACATTAACATTAATGCATCTTACTCAGTGATAACAGGAGCGTCCGACGACTGCTTCCTACAGTAGATATAATCGTCGTGCGAGAAAAGAGCTGAGGCATCCTCGTCCCCACACATATCATCGTTGTTAAGCCCCTCAAATATTTTCTGAAAAGACAGGGGTTTCTTAATGAATGTCATACCTATAAATTGTCTCACTGAGATCACCTAAAGGCAGTAATGTATGTAAACATATCAGAGGCTCACAAGGAATCAATCAACGAATAAACGATTTAGCTTCAAAAAAACAACAAAGAAAAATGTCATAAAAATTTAAGTCATAGACCCAGTTTAAGAAGTCGATATCTAACGAAACAGACATATGCTATAAACTCAGTTTAAATAATTGATCTCTAAAGCAACAGACAAATGTAAGAATACGATCTGTGTCGTATAAAAAATGCAAAACCATTGGCATTAACGCTCACGAAGTCATGAGCTATGGTTTAACGCGGCAATCCATATTAAGATATATAAGAAGTTTTGTCCAAAAAACGCCCACGTACCCGTGCTTTTGTTCCTGAACTTTCTCTCCACTTGATGACCTTTTTATGTTGTGCAACAAGCAATTGTGACATATCTGGAAAGGCAGGGCGATAGTCGAACAGCATGATGGCGTCGATTATGGGGTCGTTATCCAACAGTTTGACTATAGATAAGCAATAGTTTGATCGACTTAAAGATATGTGTAATTACTTTTATTATTAATGTATTTTAAATCAATGTCTTAATATGCAATTCTGATAAATAATTCGAATGTTTGCATATACATTTGGTTTATTCAAATTCAAATGCGATTACCAGTGTTAACGGATATAAACAAAGATGACCCAAAGCGACTGCGGCATTTAGTTATTGTGCCTTGCATAATGTGAGTTAGTTGCCAAAAACTATAATTATAATAAATAAGTAATTACTTATCTCTCACTTACTTTGAAAATGGACTATTCTCTCATCTAAGTGATTCTTTGTCGATTTTATTTTTTTATTTAAAAATATCAGAAACTTTACCGATTTCGACAGTTGGCATCTTTATAAGACATTAATCCTAATAAAGAAAATAGATTTGCGTAATAATGGAGTGTATATGTGTTATTATTTGTGATGCGTTATTTGTAATGACAGGCAACTTCACCTCTCTATGAAATATTAACTACGTATTGTGTTAACAATTTGAGTGTTGTAGATTTATTCAGTTTACATTTGTAACGGTATCCCTCTTCTATTCATTTAGTTACGTTCGTTTTCTGCTAATTGTTGTCTGTAAAATATATTATACGCACATCATTTATTAAAGAAAGCTTATCGACGTAGCTTTCAATTTAATGTACCTACATGTAGGTAATTATCCTTAAATACATAGACGGTAAATATATTTCATCCAAAGATAACTAGATGGGACTGCTGATAATTGACATTTTTGGATTAGATCCAAATGAAACCCCGTATACCTTGGTATTACTATAGTTATTGAGTTAAACATGTGTTAATTCGACTCGACCGTATGTATGTATGGATGAAATGAAACCCCGTATACGTTGGAATTCAAAATCATGATTACAAAGCATGAAAAACGTATAAGCCTTAATGATCATTAGACGTCACATGCTCTGACATCCAGTGCATTAGTCAGATTGTTATTTATATGAATCATTGCTTATAACTAAATCTTCAAAAGGATTTGTGTTCTCGAGAGTATAGGAGTTAGCATTTAATGCTGATTTGACTACTGTGATCTCAAGGCATCTAAAATGCAAGTCATTTAAAATGCTTTAACGTTTACTTGGTCCATTGTATCACATATATATTTCATATAACTAGCTATACATAACATGTATGCCAAACAGATTGTAGAAAACAAGAATGCTACCTTTGAAAATGCTCTTGATGGAAAGAGTCCTTGAATGCAATAATCATTGTATTTTGTTTTACTTTGTCTTCCAGGACAAGTCTATATTTGTAAATTCCAGTTCGTATGCATCACAATTAAATCTCGGCTATGTAAAATAAACTATTTGGTCAAGATTTGTTCCCTTCTTTTTGATTCTTTTCGTTTACTTCTTGTGACCTCATTTTCATTTATTTCCTATTGACTTCTATATTTCATTAGATATTTGGGCCTTGCTCTAAAATAATTGTATCTTCTATTTGAATATTTGGGCCTTTCTCTAAAATACAATGTATCTTTCATTGAACTTTTGGGCCATGCTCTAGAAAACAATGTATCTTATATTGAATATTTGGGCCTTGCTCTAAATCCAATGTATCTTTTATTGAATATTTGGGCTTTACTTTATCATAAATTGTATGTTATATTGAATATTTGAACCTTGATCTAAATACAATGTATCTTTTATTGAATATTTGGGCTTGTTAAATAAATGTATTTTATTGAAATTTTGGGAATGCTCTTAATACATTGTATCTTTTATTTAATATTTTGGGTTTGCCCTGAAATATATTTTATAATTGCTTGTTTGTTTTATTTTCTCAATTTTTATAATAGAACATGCTTTTGTTTAATTTTTGGGTCATGTTCCAACATACAATATATCGTTTTTGAATATTTGTGCCTTGCTCTAAAAACCAATGTATCTTTTATTGAATATTTGGGTTTTGCTCTAAAATAAAAAACATGTTTTTTTGAATATTTGGGCGTTGCTGTAAAATACAATATTTAGTTTGTTTTCCTCAATAATCATTACAGAACAGAACATGCTGTTATTAAACATTACAAAATAAACCAACTTGTACATCAAATTTACATCATTCAATCTTCTATTATCTACATCATAGGTTGAAGATAAAATACATGTTCTGTCGTATCTCAGTATATAATTATATATGCAAGTTTCTATGTTCAACTGATGAGATGAGAGTCTTAGATTACATTGCCATAATATTTTTAACTTAGTAACATTTATTCTAACCAAATTAGGGGTTAATTAGAAATGTGGCTTTATTTCTTTATACAAATACAACGAGTTGATGATTGCCCACGACTACAGAGACGTTCTGAATTTATTCATTTCAGGAATGTTTTAACAATAGATGAACTGGCTAGATATAAGCTTTTTTTAAACTTAATTGATTTAATATCATCGTAGAAAAAAGGATTTAAGGTACGAATGAGAATTTACTCCTTTGCCTAAAAGAATTTTATAAAAATTGATTAAAAATGATTTACCTGCTTTGTACACCTCAAACACTTCATCAGTATTGATAGAGTGACGGTGAATCGTCAGATTAAAAACAGTTTCTCGTATCTCTGTCGTGTACTTTACAGACTTGGGGCCATTTCCAATGATGCCTTAAACGGAATTAAATGTAAAATGATTTAAATAACCGTTTATGCATGGGATTAAAAAAAATCACACAAAAAAACACACAAAAAACAAGCATCATACTACGTTGATTCATCTCCAAACATGCCTTAGAAAAAAATACACTTGATACTTTGAACAGGGGAACATTTTTTTGTTCGAATAATGTGTTGTTTCTAGTTTCTGTACCTATTGTTTTCGAACAGACATTGTAGGAAATATATAAATAATATATGTGAGTAATGTATATGAAATAAGAATTTCGAGATGATTTTGTACATTATTTTATGAGATATACTCGTATTTGCTCTAATAAATTTCTATTGTTTTATTGTAGCAATATTTTTTTTGAACTGTAAAAGGATAGACTCACATTAGCTATAAGACTGTTTTTCATTTTCGTTTTATTCTTGAATTAAATATGTATTAAATAAAAACAGTATATTTATCGCTAAGAAGTAATCATATACTTCAGGGCGAATTTCGTCGTTCTTGTTTCTGTTATAAAGATATCCAGTCATATCAGTTACTCATAATAACTGTTAGTAATTGAAGAAATATGCACAATACATTGTCCGTAATATGATGATTCTTCATTAAAACATTGTTTATGCTAAAGAAAAATAATCATTATTTGGTTTATATTCCCGCGTTTAAGCGAAATTATTGGTTTTTATTTTTCCAAAGAAAGAAAATGTACAACTTTTAAAGACATATTTTTTCTGTTAAAGAAATGTAAATTATACATATTTTCTAAATCAATAATATTTGCCCTTTTTTTTGTAAAAGATAATAAAACATATTTCTAACTTTCATAAAGAATCTGTCATGCAATTTATTTTATTTTATTTGTATAAATAAACTAATATACTGCCTCTAATATTGCTAAAAGCAGTGATCATAATTCAATTCTTTCATAAATGCTACCATTTCAGCCAAATTATGGCTAAAAACGCAAAAAAGATATTAATCGACTGTTCTTTAAGCGCATTTCAGCACCAAAAATGTGTTTAAATTACTTTCTTCTTATGCATTACTTTGCGCTTAGCACGTTTGTCTTTAAGAGTGATAATTAAAGCATCAAATATTGATTAATTCCATTTGTGACTTACCAATAGTTAGACAGCGATATTCCCCGACTGCCGTGTTCATCAGATAAACATTGATTAACAGCAGACACATCACACACTTCCATGTCCAGTCCAAATTTCCAGAGCGACTTTGCTTTTTAAAACCTGTCATCTCTGGGCAACTTAGTTTTAAATTTGGAACTCAGATTTCTGTTAGCATTTTCCACATGTAAATTCAGTACATTATTCTCGTAAATATTTATGTACGAAATTATGACTCAAAGATTATTGATCATCTGAACCTGTGAATTATATATTAAAATGATTTTCGCTGCCGTACAGACAGTACAGTGAATATGCATGAACGAAATTATGACTAAAATGATATTGATTATCTGAACATGCACGTGAATTATGTATTAAACAGGATTCTTCCTTGTCGTACAGACAGAGCAATATCAGAGCAATTCTGTATGAACAAACAAAAGATGTGCTAATCAGACAGCCCAGAAACCAAACGCGTCTGTATGAGATAAAGGGATAAGACAAGATAAAGATAAGATAATTGTCTATTAACGTAATATGTGCATATACAATAAATAAAGTAAACAGAAGTTCATGTCAAAATGTAAAGCACCCGGCCCACCGGGCCTATATGTCACGAATGTTCAAATCATATATTAAGATGTTTCAATCATCTGGTTATCTGAGTATCATTAATTCAAAGAATACCATAGACAGGCCATATGCAAATCAAGAAATCACCACTATATTTTTTTTATATATATATATATATATATATATATATATATATACATCATTAACCCCATTTTTTATTGCAAGTTAAATAGTTATTGATATATTTTTTTAAAAAATGAAAAATTTTAAGAGACAATGTCATTTCATCACACATAATTCTGTACTTTTATATCGATTACTTATTCACATTTTGCACAGCCAAAACATGTTTAATAAGAATTTAAGGAGCGACAGGGTGCAGTTGTAGTAAACTCGACATCAGATCCGAAGGTTATGGGTTCGAGTCCTGATGAGGTCAAGCAATTGTCATGACCATCTGAAAGGAGCAAAGTACTGGTGCAACCAAGTAACCGTCGCGAGGGATTAGTTGAAGTTGTAAGGACGTGTTTCCTAATATACGTTAACTAAATTAAGTTTAAACTAAATAAGAATTCAATATCTGTAGATGATCGGGCTAATCAGTCTTGGGTCAAACCTTATATGCTGAGCGCCATGCAAGGGGCTATACCAGCACTGTTTATTTACGATTTTGGTATGTCCTTAAACCGAAGCCAAGATATGTAGATTCCGTGGTGGACGTCATAGGAATGTGCGATGAGTTTGAGGGGCTTGATATATTGCATTTAAAAAAATTACAACGCAGATCAAAATCGTTGTGTATATATATATATATATATATATATGCAAATTTGAAATAATATCCTCTAGAAAAAAAACCCGCCCCAACGCCTTTAAGTCCTTAAGGACTGTTTTGTAATTTTATTAAATATTGTATCTAATTTATTTAACAACTACTGGTGGTGTTAAGTGATACTACAGATGAAAATGAGAGAGACTACTGGGCTGAAACTTACCATCATAATATACTGAACTGACAAATGTAAGGATTTCACAATCCTCTGATTAATTTATTTAAGTTGCATTTTAGTAAGTGATTTCTGTACTTCAAAGAATCATATCAATGAGACACATCCAGATTTGAAAAGTGTAGAACATTTCACCTCATTAATATTCCGGTGAAATTTCACTTTGAAACATTGGCATAATCACGTTTGACTGCACATGACTGTAACTGTTTTTATGTAAAATTAACACTTAATATACACTATTACACATATACCCAAAATGGTTCCATTGTTTGCATTTAATACACCGTTTGCCTCTTGTTGGGCAATTTTGTTGTTTTATCTAGAATTTGTGCACAATCGTGGTCCTGACAATCTGTGCTGCGATGATTCTCTTATATCCTTCTGGTCCGAGGTATAAGGTCCAGAAATACTTATGGATTTAATAGCATTGGCAATAACAGTTGGAAGTTGACTCATTTACATAGCGTTACTTAAGTATACTCAGGTAATTTGCAGACTTGAATTTTTCTCCTTCAATTGTCAACTTTTCGCGAATGTTATGCGATTTTTTTATATAGTTGCAGCAAGAACACACCTTTTCCCAGATGTACTGGAAATTCCCGGAAGGAAATTTCTCCTTTCGTAAAATATTGCAAATGATTTATTCAATATTGGTTACAGGTGTATTTGCACTACCTTCGCAATAGGTGTCGAACGCTGTAACAACAAGTCTACAGCCTTTACACATCCCTTTAGTTTAATAACTACGCCATTTTTACATGCTCTACGTGTCATTAAATTTTCCTTGATAAATTAGCACACAATAAAGAATTTTCTCCATTTATCTGGACGATTTGAACATCTTAAAATCGTGTTCGGTGTTGCGACTGAAAATCAGATATGTATAAACATAAATTTAACTAAAAGTCGTTTGTTTAAGATACAAATGAAGCGGCTTTCCGTTTTTTAAAGGTATTGAATATATAAGTTAATACAAAGAAATGGAATAATTGATGCTTAATAATGGAAGATTTAATACATGAATCATCATTATCATAAATATATACTTATGTTCAAAAATAAGATATTGAGAAAGCATAAATATGGATCTTATTTGATTAAGCAACCGTTTACTAACATGCAGAATAAACAACAGGAAAATTTTAAGATAATACTATCCTAAAGATTTTTTTCTTACGTTATATAATCAATTTTAAACGTTGTTTTTTTTATTCTTCATCTAATTTCCATTTCTTCGTAAGCATATGACTTAACAAATATTCATTGCAATTTGTTCCATATAATTGAACTTGTAAAAAAAAATACTTTTGAAATCTAAAACTTTCAACCTTTAAATTGATATTTTACATTTGCAAAAACAGATATACACAAAGGCAGAGGTGTAAGCAAAATCATGAAAATAATTTCTTATTTCTATGTAATTAACGTTATAAACGTCTATAAACTTTCAACAATTCATTTTCTTTTGCCTTACATTTTTTATATAGATTTAGAAAAAGAAACCGTTAAACCTTTAGGAAACAGAAAAAAATCAATATGTAGATTTACATGTATCTGTCATTTTCTTCAGGTTTTCGGTAAGCGGTGATGGCAAATTCACTCAGTTATCCGTATGGATTTTCTGGCTCTAGTATAATTATACTAATTCATCTTAAATGCAACTCATTTACCCATAAACGTATCAACACGGACACTCTTTCCTGCAAAAGAACAATCGGATCTTGCTCAACCAACCCAATGATTGCTTTCATGAATTAGCCCGTATACGAAAAACATGAATATGTCATGTTTGATGACGTAATCACCTGATTTTTCCTGGACTTTTCTGCATTATAAGGTACGGAATATACTTATTTAAAGGTAATATATCCAATCTTATGATTTTTTTAATATATTTTGCTTACAAGGTATGCAAAGGTATGCTTAAGATTGGCATCAATACTCATGACGCTGGAGCGCGAATACAAAATTAAATGAATGATATTTTATATTTTAATGACATCAAAATCAAGTGACTAAAGAAAATATATTTTTTGAAGGACATGTTCAGCTAACGTTCTATTACTCAAGAAAAACCATCTTCGAGAATGCGGACAGGTTGTTTTCACATTTTAAAGTAGGCATTCCATCAAACATAAATATCTTCCATGGTTGATGGTGTAATCACTTGAAATTTTAAAGACCTTATGAACGTACTAAGTTTTGACATTTTTGAAAATTTTAAGTTCATTAGTCTAATTGGCGATTTTATATGATTTTTTTCAATAATTCTTGCTTTAGTATGCATGACGTCATAACAACCTGACAAAACAAACATTTCTTTCAGTATACATCACTTCAATTTTAACTCTATCAATTCTGAAGACTTAATCAAGATTGATTCAAAATTCATGATGCCAGAGCGAGAAAAATCTTTATGAAAAAATGCTTTTTGTCTTTTTAATGACGTCATAACCACGTGACTTAAGAGAAAATAATTCAGAAAATAGAATGTAAACCTCTATGCCAATATGCTGTCAAAATTTCATGCTTCTATCGCATCAGGGGGCTTTGTAATATTTTAATATATTTTTAGGACATCTTCTGTGAAAATATCAAGATTAAACGACAAAATAAAAGGCCCTGGAGCGCGAATAAACTTTTGAAGCTGACGTCAAATCTGACGTCATTTGACGTCATTTAAAATTGAAAATAATTGAATTTAAAAATTTGAACTTTTTTGTCAAAGCAGTTTAATTTTCATGTTGCTCAGACTCTGGCAACATATTGAAATATATTCTTGGATCTGGTTGAAAAAAAGGAATAAATAATAACAAAATAAAAAATTAACTACATTTTATTTCAACTCAGCCACAATTTTTAATATGAAACAGAACGCAAAGGTTTTTTGAAGACCTACTCTCATTTGCACAGTTTTTTTTTTTTTTTTTTTTTTTGTAATGTTAGAACATTCAAACTCCTCTAGCGCAAATATTTCTCCATACCCTATCATCACATCACATCACATTCTGTGGTGCTGTCAACAAGGAACAAAATGCTGAAAACCGCATTTCAATTAGACTTTAATGTTTTGAGTTATAGGCAAAAGAGTGATTTTAAGCAAAGCGCCCTCTAGCGGCAAAATGAGAAAAAAAAATGATAAAAATTTTACAATTAGGTACCTAGAAATGCAGCAAATAGTTCAAACAAGTATATAAGTCGCACTAATCGAACATTCTTTTTCTTATATATCACAATTTTAAGCATAAAAACTGAATAACAATTATTCCAAAAAAGGATCAAACTTTGGATTGCCGTAAAATGAAAAGATCAAGTCCGATCTTCAAAAACTAAACATTATACGAAAGAACTATTAAGAACTAAAACTTTTGTTCATATACTCTCAATGAAATATTTTTAGTTTTGGAGCTATTAGTGGCCGAATAAAAACACAATAATCGTAATATGACCTTGACCTTTTCAAATTTCTTTTAATTTTTTTTATTGTGAGGCCCTTTCAAACATAACAATACATAACTTGTGAAAATATCATGAAGAATGAACAGAAAATAAAGTCAGGAGCGACAAAAACATGTTTTTGAAATTTTAATTTTTCCTAAAATTTAGTGAAGTTTGACCTTTTCTAGAGGACAAACCACGCATTTCCTAAATTCGCCACCCCATATATTTTGTGCGTATATGTCTTGCAAATCGTATGCAGCAAACAGAATTCTTCTATCTGATCTCTAACAAAAGTGGGAAGGTTTTTCGTAGACCTACCCTCATTATTTCACTTTTTTCCAAGGTTCGAACATTCAACCTCACCTAGAACAATTTTTTTCCCGTCCTCGATGATGAGATTTCCATGATATTTGATTGGGTTGTCAACAAGGAACATTATGTAAAAAACTGCATCTAAATCAGGTTTCAAATTTTTGAGTTATTAGCTAAAAAGTGATTACATGCATTGCGCCCCCTAGTGGCTAAATCAGAAACAAAAGTGAAACGTTTGACCATTTAGGCACATGTTCAGACAAAGATGACTCCATGCCAAAAATTTCATAGCTGTAGCTTTTTTCATCTGGCCGCTAGGCTGGACACAAAAATGGGTGGAATTGGAAAAATAATAAAAATAAAACTAGAACCGCAAAGCGGCATCTTGGTTTTCGCTTTAACTTGACTAGTAAGAGTACTGGTTTCAACTGCAGACATAATTGATTGATATTAACTTTATTCGAATATTTTTGTTAATTGATCAAATTAAGTCCGATCTTCAAAAACTAAACATCATTAGAACGATCTCTTCACGAACTAGAACTTTTGTTCATATACTTTCTATAAAATATTTCTAGATTGAGAACTATTTTGTGCCGATAAAAATAATCGGTATTATGACCTTGACCTTTGTATATTTTCATCGTTATTTACTATGAGTTTATTTGTATTATTTAAATGCATAAACAGTGAAAAAATGATGAAGATTGAACAAAAATAAAGTCAGGAGCTGCAAAAAAGAAGCAACATATGGATTTACAATTGTTTGATAAAAGGATCAAACTTTGGACTGTGGTAATTTGATCAAATGAAGTCCGATCTTCAAAAACTAAACACCAATGGAAAGAACTCTTCACAGACTAAAACTTTTTTGGAGCTATTTTATGCCGATAAAAATATAATAATTGGTATATGACCTTGACCTTTGCATATTATGCTTGTTTTTTTTTCTATGATTTTATTTGTTTTATAAAAATGCATAAACAGTGAAATAATGATGAAGATTGAACAAAAAATAAAGTCAGGAGCAGCAAAAAAGAGAAAACATATGGATATACAATTGTTTGATAAGAGGATCAAACTTTGGACTGTTGTCATTTGAACAAATGAAGTCCGGTCTTCAAAAACTAAACATTAATGGAAAGATCTCCTCACAAACTAAAACTTTTGTTCATATACTTTCTATAAAATATTTTTAGATTTGGAGCTATTTTATGCCGATATAAATAATAATAATTGGTATATGACCTTGACCTTTGCATATTATGCTTGTTTTTTTTCCTATGATTTTATTTGTTTTATAAAAATGCATAAACAGTGAAATAATGATGAAGATTGAACAAAAAATAAAATCAGGAGCAGCAAAAAAGAGAAAACATATGGATATACAATTGTTTGATAAGAGGATCAAACTTTGGACTGTGGTCATTTGATCAAATGAAATCCGATCTTCAAAAACTAAACATTAATGGAAAGATCTCCTCGAAAACTAAAACTTTTGTTCATATACTTTCTATAAAATATTTTTAGATTTGGAGCTATTTTATGCCGATATAAATAATAATAATTGGTATATGACCTTGACCTTTGCATATTATGTTGTTGTTTTTTTCTATGAATTTATTTGTTTTATAAAAATGCATAAACAGTGAAATAATGATGAAGATTGAACAAAAAATAAAGTCAGGAGCTGCAAATAACCTTAAAAGTCATGCTTTTAAAATGTTGATTTTTCGAAAATATTGGTTAAGTTTGACCGCATACTGTGGACAAACCATGCATTTCCCGAATTCGCCACCCCATATATTTTGTGC
Organism: Solen grandis; assembly: GCA_021229015.1. Classification (NCBI taxonomy): domain Eukaryota; kingdom Metazoa; phylum Mollusca; class Bivalvia; order Adapedonta; family Solenidae; genus Solen; species Solen grandis. The sequence goes on from CM037791.1 coordinate 38,478,655, forward strand.
GTATATGTCAGATCATATGCAACAAACAAAATTCTCCTATCTCATCTCTGAATAAAATGGGTAGGTTTTTGGTAGACCTACCCTTATTTCACAGTTTTTGCGAGATTCGAACTTTCAACCTCCTGTAGCACGAAAGTTTTATATACGCAAATTTTTGAAACCTATCATATTTTATTGGGCTATTTACAAGGAACATTGTGCAAAAACCGCATTTGAATCGGACCTCAAATAATGGAGATATTGCTTATTAAATATTTTCATATAAAACGCCCCCTGGCGGGAAAATCAAAACAAAAATGAAAATTATCTCGACGTTAGGATCATCTTCAAGTACGTGGTTATTACTGATAAAAGTTTCATAGATGTGGCTTTTCTCACCTCGGAGCTATGCCGTTCACAAAAAAGGGAAAAAAAAAAAAAAAAAAAAAAAAAAAAAAAAAGGTTTTCCACAGCGATGCGAAAACCTAAAAAAACAACAAATCAACAGAAGAAGAACAATAGGTTTTCGCCCTGCAGAGGCGAAAACCTAATAATAAACATAACAAATCCTATATGTTTTCCGGGGTTTGCGGAAAGCCATAATAAGAATAAACATAACAAACACTTTACGTTTTCTGCAAGTTTGCGGAAAGACGGTATTAAAGTTTATGACCATTTAGTTCAAATTTTCTGATACCACTTTATATTATTGGGATAAGAGCTCATTTACAGATATCGGTAATATTTAGATATCATATTTCTACTCTCTCTCTTGTTGATAATGGTGAAATCTTTCTTTGCTTCCTGACAAATTTACTCGGTAAGCGTAGGTCACATTGCACGGGATAACGCTAATTTCTTAAATCTTAACTGTTAAAATCAAATTGTTTTATGACATAAAACATGATAAGAAAAAGACTGCATTATTTACCCTGGAAATGAATAGAAACACTGGATATTCAGGAGCATTTTGAACAATTACGTTACCCAATTAACCGTTTTTATCAGAAATAAGATAATATATTGTAATCAATATTATACCTTACCTATCCTTATCCTCACACACATGCCTACAATGTTATTTTTTTTAAAGAAACAAACATGTATACTATGAACAAAAGTTGGAATAAATATGCGTTGACAATGGAAAAAATGCATTAGACAAGTGAAATTTTATTATGCAAATCAGGATAAACAATGATTTTCATGCTAGCTACTAACTTTGGCAGAGCACTCATTTATTTAACATATCTTTTATATTTAGCTTTCTCTGTATTGGAAAGTGAAAGATGAAATTAATTCAAATGTATGTACTTTACTTCTTATTATGTGAACTTGTTTTGTACGCTTAACAAAAACAAGATTCAACTTTGTAAGTAAAACACTTTAATGCTATTAGAACCACCTCTCACTTGCAGTGACAGTTGTGGTGAAATATGAAAACTCATCATAGAGAAGAATGAAATGAAAGAGAATATTACAATGTTTCCATTGTAATTGGATTCAGAATTTTCCTCTGGTTCAAATATGTATCAGCCCTAAAGATTTATTCATCTGATGATTGTTGTTTCTTCCTTTTATATTGAACTAGCAGACAAAGACTGGAAAGTTATTGTCTTATTATAAAGCCAAATGTTGCTAGATGCTGAAGTTATTTTGTTATACAATATGTAATTACAGAGTATCACTGAACAACTTAAAACATATTGTCTTATTATTCATTGTGTGTATTTATTTGATATGAGGCATTTTGATAGTCTATTGAGTGATTGTGGTTTAAGAACAAAATGTATCATGTTAAAATTCTAAATATATATAATGTTTTTTTTTATTTTGAAATAGTTTGTATGCTAATTTAAGACATATTTATTTTCATTTACACTTTGAATTGCGGCATCATGAATTCAATTACTCATGTAATGAACATAAGTGTTTAGCTTGATAGAAAGCGTTTAATTCTGAATACATGGGAAAAAAGAAGACCAGTCTTAAAGCTCAGCGTATAAAAGCAGATCGATACTATCATGTCATGATTAAAGGATTAGTCAGTCTTGCATATTTCCAATATGTCTGTGCTAACGATATCAAAATTCAAAACACTGTATGATCGATTGTGTCAATATATCCTCTTTCATTACTTTGATAATATATGCAATATGCATTTGGATATATTGCATATTTTGAATGCA
>CM037791.1:38488209-38538209 GCA_021229015.1 Solen grandis
AAAGCACATATATTGATAAATTTGCTTTAAACATTCTTAAATATTTATATATAAGGTAATGCATTTTCTTCAAAATTGATGTCATGGTAACGAGATAAACTGCAATGGCAAGTATTTGACCCAATTCATATAACCAAGATAAATCATGGATTAGATGTTTGTTAGGTTTAATGTCACACTGACCGTATTTGTCATTTGGAGACTCTACTTGAGATGGATATAGTGCTGCCATACTACAGTATCACCCCCCAAGACATGTGACATGATACCACACCCAGTCGCATTAACCTGACACCAGGCTAACCAGTCCTGGAACTACCTTTATATGCTGAGCGCCAAGCAAGGGAGCTATACCATTACCATTTTTACCACTATGGTATGTCACAGCCAGGGACGGAACCCACTCTTCTGCTCTCAAGGTGAATGTTCTTATCCCTCGGCCACCGGGAACAGTATCAGATTAAATTATTTTTCATAGGACTGTTATGTCGAGTGGTGTAAATGGCAGGATGCATTTCTATTGAAAGCATTTCATGACTTTGCAACTGAAAATAAATAATAAAGTATTTAAGTATTGTATTTATTTAGACTGGATAACATGTCTGTACAACAGTCAAAAACAACAATGTAACAGCATCCAAATACAATATGCCATTAAAAATAACCTTTTACAAGAGAATGTCACTTTTTTATATCTTTTCTGAAAATAGTTTTGGGTTACATTTTTTAAAATGCAGAAGCACACTTTTACTCCTAACAGCTGTTAAAAATAGTCAGATGGACCAATTCCTTCATAATTTTTGTCAAACAGGTTCAAAATTAATGGGTCAGATCCACTGGACCAGCAAATTTCACAATGTCTGTAGTAGCATTTCTAACATTTTATTGTCCCCGTACATAGGTAGCAGTGGGTCGGGGGACCATCCCACTGACCACCTTACAATAACGATAGACATACATTCATATTTATGAATAAGACAATAAAATGAAATTTACAATGAAACATAGGGAAAGAAAAACAACATGCATACAAAGCTAGTCTCAAACCATTTTTCTATTTTTTAGATATGTGGATAATGTCTATAAGTACTTTACCACTCATTTTATTTCTTAAATTTTTATTAATCTGTTTATTGGTGCTTTTGTAAATTTGCCAAAAATTTAAACTCTTTAAACCACAAAAATTTGGTGTTATTTTTTTCCTTTGGCATATAAAAATGTATCTTTTAATATGTAAAAACAAAACATAAAATTTATCAAACTCCTTTTTGCTTTTTCCTATAAGAAATTCTTCACATGATATATGAATGTTTACTTCCTTGTATTCTAAAAATAATATTACTTCTTGTATCAACTTTTGAATAAACCTACACTCCCAGATCAAATGTAAAATCGTCTCTTCCTCGTCTGTACAAAAGGTACACATGTTATCATTTACAATATTCATATGACATAATAAAGATTTTGTACCAATAATTCTATGAAGAATTCGTAACTGTAGCCACTGTAGATAGGAATCTCTTGTTAGTAAAAAAACTGCTTTATAAGCATATTTCCAGTTAATATCATTGAAATGATCGTTCCATTTTTCCTGGCTTGTTGGTGTATCCCCATTTGCAATAAGTACATTATATACATGCTTACTGTCTTTATTAGAGTATGCAACTTTTGAAAAATAACATGACATACATGTAATAGGTCCACAGTAGCTACAGTTACCAATTATTTTAATGTTATTTATTCTTATATAAGATTTTATTGATCTTTTAAGACCTTCATAAAAAAGAAAATCTTTTTACCAATATAATTTTCTATGTATGAAATATCAACAAAATCACCTGTAACTGTCAATATATCACTTACATATCTTATTCCTCTATCATACATACATTTATCAAATACTCCCTTTTCCAATTTAAATGAGCTGTTAAAAAATAATGGCAACATGGAAATCTTCTACTGATTCTATAGACAGCCATATAACCAATAAAGCTTTTTAGAACATCATACCAGAAATTATTTTTTACCTCTTTCATCAACCTTTCACAATAGACTTTCCCAAAATTAACCATTTTATGAATGTCTATTACAGAATTTATCAACAGATAACACTTTCCTTTACATCTTAAAAATCTTCTAATCCATGAAATTTTCATACTTTTATTAAATTGTGTTATATCTATCATTTTTAATCCTCCTTCCTCATAGTCTTTTACTGCAACAGAGCATTTAATCTTATTTGGGCCATTCCATATAAACTGGTATAGCAATTTATTTATTTCTTCCATTAATATAATAGGCGGTGAAGGTAACATTGTAAACAAATGTGTAAAAAGAGGCACTATCAATGTTTTCACAACAGTTATTTTACCAATAGGAGTAAGAATTCTTCTGTTCCAGAAGGATATAATTTTTTTAACCTTTTCTAACTTGCCATTAAAATTAAGTTTTATCATATTTTCTAAATCTACATCAAAAATGACACCAAGTACTTTAAAAGTTGTGGTGTTCCAATTAAGTTTGTATTTTGTTTTTATTGACCGAGTGCTGTATTTCATAGCACCAATCCATATAACATTTGTCTTTTCAAAGTTAACTTTTAACCCTGAGTAAAAAGAAAATTCATGTAATAAATCTAATGTAGCATTTAGGGATTCTTCTGAACCATCTAAAAACAAAGAAGTATCATCAGCAAACTGAGAAATTTTATATTCAAATCCATCAATAATTATACCTTTAATTTTATCACAAGATCTTATTTTAATAGCAATAATTTCAGCACATAATATAAAAATATACGGACTGATAGGATCACCTTGACGACAGCCTCGTTCTACTTTGAAAAAATCTGAGAGGAATCCATTAATTTGTATTTTTGTCATGGTATTATATAAAAACAATCTGATCCACTTCCTAAATGTGCTTCCAAAATTGAAATATTTTAGTGTTTCCTCAATGAAGTTAAAAGATAGTGTGTCAAAGGCTTTCTCATAATCAATTGTGATTAGTAACCCAGGAATTTTCTTTTCTTCTGTTATTTTTAATAAATCATACGATAATCTAGTATTTTCTCCGATATATCTACCCTTTATAAAGCCAGTTTGGTCACAATTTATTAAATTTGGAAGTACCTTCTTTAATCTATTTGCAATTGACCCTGAAGCTAACTTGTAAATAACATTCAACAATGTAAGAGGTCTTAAATTTTTAAAAAATTTTCTAGGCTTGTTCTCTTTTGGAATACATGTAATGATTCCTTGTTTTTGTGTTATAGAAAGGGAACCAATATTGAATGCATAATTAATAGATCTAACAATAAAATGACCAATTCTCCTCCAGAAAACCTTTATAAATTCAACAGTATAACCATCTGATCCTGGAGACTTATCATTTTTCATATTTTTCAATGTTGTGAGCATTTCCTCATATGTCAACAGTCCTTCTAAACTCTCTGTTTCATCACTTGACAACTTTTCAACATTTATATCTTTTAAATCATTTTGAATATTATAATCCTTCTCAAATCTATTTTTTGAATACATATTTTTATAAAACATACATGCTTCATTTAAGATATCAGACTGATTTGACAGCACATCTCCATCATCCTTTTCTATAAACTGAATCAATTTACTAGTACAATACTGTTTCTCTAAATTACAGAAATAACTTGAAGGTTTTTCACAATCTTCAATAAACCTAGCTCTAGATCTAATTACATGTCCTCTCAATGACTCTTCTTTAAGTGCTTGCAGTTCATTTTGCAATGTCAGTAATTCTTCCTTGTTATTTTCATCTAGATTTTCTATATTATCAATTTTTTCCATTAACGTAAATTCAAGCGATCTATTTTGCTTTTTCTTATAACTAGAATATGAAATAGTCTTCCCCCTTATTTCCATTAATAGAGTTTCTAAGAATAACTGATCATTTATGACCAACTGTATATCATTATTGTTAATATTTGTTATGTTATCTAAACAATATACAGGTAAACAATATTGCTTTATAACTTCATCTATTTTATCATTTATACAATCTATGTAGTTTTTATCATACAACAATGAATTATTAAATTTCCATAAAGGTTTACCATGATCTGTTTTACTGAATATTATTTCTAAACATATAATAGAATGATCAGAACGATATGAAATTCCGATAGAAGAGTCTTTTATTTTTGACAACATGTTTTCTGATGAGAGGAAGAAATCTAGTCTTCCCTGCTGCATATTATTAATCCGTCTCCAAGTGAACTGTTTTGCATCTCCATTTATGTATCTAAAGGTATCTACCAAATTTCTCTCCCTTATAATTTTACATAGGTTTTCTCTAGCTTTCTTATTATTATCGACAGATTTGTAATTCATGTAATTTATTCACATCTAATACAAGGTTATAATCTCCACAAACTATATAAGAATCATTTCCGATTTTATCTATCAAACAGAAATTTTAGAATAAAAATTAGGTTTATCCTCATTAGGACCATAAATATTACATAAAGTAAATCTATCTCCATCATAACTTATATCTAATAACAAACAATTTTCGGTGGAATCCCTCTCTACTGAGTGAACAACCACTGGGATATTCTTTTTCAATAAAATACAAACTCCCCTAGAATTTGATGTTCCATGAGAAAAATAACAGTCCCCATCCCACTGGGTGTAAACATTTTTTTCTAAACTATCAGTAAAATGACAATCTTGTAAACAACAAAATTCTGCATTCTGTTTTTTCAAGAATTGAAAAATGTCTATTCTTTTCTTACTATTGTTTAAGCCCCGGCAGTTGTAAGAGACAATTTTCAGATTACTCATAATAAAAGATGATAATTACTATATTACTAATACTAACATAAAAAACAACATAAACAACAGCAAACAATGTGGCTCCTTTACAATCTTTTTGCACAATTACATCTGAAAAACTATCTCTAAATATAAAGTGTACATTACTTCATTATACTTGTAAATATAAAGTATAAACTATAACCTAGTTACAGTTTGAGGATGTAATGATTTTTAATATGCCCTTCTTTGGGGGCATAATAAAACATAACACACTTATACACAAAATTTAGACATTTATATTAGTTAGTGTTTTTTATACTTTATCCAGATATAGTGTTAACATTTTAAAATCTGTTTTCCTGCCTAATAATACATGCTTTATCTAATACCAATGAATATTAAGACAGTGTTTATACAGCTGAACTGTCATAAACTGACTAACAATACCAATGCATTTTAGAACAGTATGTGTATATACATTTGCCTTGTTACCAACTAACTTACAAAAATATTAGGATTATAGGTGTTTATACATTTGATATTAGGTCAAAATTAAAACTATAACCTAGTTACAGTTTGTACACAAAAAATATGGAAACCAAACGGACTGACGTACGGAATGATTTTAATATGCCCTTCTTTGGGGGCATAATAAAACATAAACACACTTATACTCAAAATTAGACATTTATTTTAGTGTTTTTATACTTTACCCAGATATAATGTTTACATTTTGAAAATCTTTTTTCCTGCCTAAAAACACATGCTTTATTAGGACAGTGTTTATACATTTGAACTGTTATAAACTGACTAACAATGGATATTAGGACAGTACTGTCACAAACTGACTAACAATACCCATGAATATCAAAACAGGCGAGCAAACGGAACGGACGGTCTGATTTCAATATGACCACCTTCATGGACACAAAATTAGACATTTATAGCTGCACTGCTCAGTATCCTACCAGATATTATGAGAACAATACAAAAATCACTTCTTTCCTGCCTGATAACACATCAGGCTTACATTACATACTTTAACTCCTGGGGGCCCTGGATCCGTCTGATCTTCTTTGTCTGTTCATTTCTTTCATCTCGTGAAACTTCTGCAAAGTCTCATCAGTGTTGTCATACACATCAAATTTTACTCGTTCACCTGTGAAAGTTTCCCCATACACTGATCCATTAAAAAACCATGCTGCTCTCATCTTACTATGGAGTGTTAATCTGTTAATAAGTCCTGAATTCATAGTTGTCACATCGTCAGCTATTCTATGTCCGGCCTCTCTCATCTCCTTCCTCTTCTTCATCACGGCTGTCTTCACAGTGTTGTTGATGGTTTTTATTATGACAGGTCTTGTCTGTCCAGGCTTGGTTGGTAACCGGTGTATGGCAATGATCTCCTCTTTTTGTAGTTCCACATTTTCTTTCTTCAGTATATCTTGTACTTTTTCTGTCAGTAACATCTGGGTCTCCTGTCCTTCTTCTTTGATACCATATATTTTTATGTTATTTTTTCTTGAGTATTGTTCGTTTCTATTTGCTCTTCTGTTCGCTTCAATGCTCATTTCATCAGTCTTCTTAAATCTCTCTTCTAATTCCTCAAGTTTTTGGCTATATTCCTTATCTTTTTTGGCATGTTCTTCTTTTAATCTATCATTTTCAAATGTAAGTGAATTTATTTGATCCTGTAGATCTCTGGTCTTTTCTTCAACTTTAATTTTGACTGTCTCAATAATTCTCTCTTCCATTTTGTTAATAGTCTGGGTGATTGTGCTTTTGATTATTGTTTCTATGTCTTCTTTCCTTATCATTGTCTCTTGCATTATATCAAGCTGATTTTGTATCACTGACAGGTCCATGCTCTCAATGCTGGTATCACTCAAATCTGATATTTTTCTTCTTACTTGCTTTGTTGGTTGTTGTCCTGCTTTATTTTGTGCTGTTTTTGATTTAGGTAAAAATTTGTCAGTCCCTTTTATTTTTTCTTGACCCTGATTCTGACTTTTGGCTGGACCTGAACCTGTATCTTTGGAACTCATATTCCCTCTAGTCTTTTCAGTGCTTTTGATTTTCTCTACACACAACAAATACAACAAGCCCTGTCTCTCTAGCTGTAGTATCTACCTGTAGAAGTCTTTATTAGGTCACATTAACTTTTTCATGCAAATCATGTGCTGTAATTCCCACTCCCACACAATGCTCAACTTTTCATAGAGCACAAAGACAGGTATTGGTTTAGTGTTTTTATAGCCTTGTCACATTGCTACCCTCAGGCAAGTTAATAGTTTTGTAATCAGAAAGTTATGTAATCCAGGCCTCAATCCAGGTATCAGTGAACAAAGAAAAAGATAGAGAAAAGTTCTTATTTCACCAATATCTCTAAAGATACTTTTCACTATTTCAGTCTAAAACTTCCATTATGTAGTCCATTTCACAAGCTTCATCTTCATCTGTGTTTCATATTTTTCCTCCTATGTTATCCATATGTAATTGGCAAAAATGTTCAGAAAACTTAAACACACATCTTAACACATTTCCCCCCTGTCGGCCATTCCCTTTTACTCCTAACAGCTGTTAAAAATAGTCAGATGGACCAATTCCTTCATAATTTTTGTCAAACCGGTTCAAAATTAATGGGTCAGATCCACTAGACCAGCAAATTTCACAATGTCTGTAGTAGCATTTCTTATCAAGGTTTACAATGTGGTCGAATCGCCCAGGAAAAACCAGGATAAATTATATTCTGGAAACCTGTGCCCATTTGTCTTTATTTCGAGTTACTCCACAAAGTAATACCACTTGGATGTTGGGCCTCATCCTCACAAACCTGTCCATCTTAAGCTATCTTATAAGTTGATGAATACCCCTGCTCAACTGATTTGACTGGAACACAACGCAACAGACTTGATTCCTTATATCGCCTCCACTTCACTTTTGTGAATGGAAGTTTGGATGTTTACATAAAAAAAAAATAATAAAAAAAAAAAATATGTGGGTATACCCTTATAGTTTTACATCTTGTCATCTGTGGTACAGATAAAAGATGTGTTCTGTTCACATTCATATATTTACATACACATAGTGAATATAAGTTCATTATGATCTTAATACTACTACAGTAAAATCTCAATAACAAGACCACCCTTGGGACTGCTGTTAACTGATCTTAATAATGAGGTGGTCTGGTAATCAAGTTTCAATTAACATGAAATATGGAAAAAAGGACGTGAAAATAGTGGTCCTTATAATGAGGTGGTCTTTATATGAGATTTTACTGTTTTGTGAATACATATTCTGGAAACCTGTGCCCATTTAATTGTCTTCACTTTTCAATGATTTCAAGTTACTTCACTAAGTAATATAACTTGGATGTTGGGCCTCATCCTCGCAAACCTGTCCATCTTAAGCTATCTTATAAGTTGATGAATACCCCTGCTAAATTGATATGACTGGAACACAACGCAACAGACTTGATTCCTTATATTGCCTCCACTTCACTTTTGTGAATGGAAGTTTGCTTGTTTACATAATAAAAAAAAAAATATGTGGGTATACCCTTATAGTTTTACATCTTGTCATCTGTGGTACAGATAAAAGATGTGTTCTGTTCACATTCATATATTTACATATACATAGTGTATTTAAGTCCATTAGGATTTATCACTACTATTTGCAACCTTTGTATCATTATGTAACTCCATTCCCCATCATCCATCCACTTACCAATTCGACAGTTTAGTTTTTCCCAGGTAGCTCTTCCCCCTGAGAGTCCATTGCACCCGGGTCTATGATACAGTGTGAAAAACCCTGGCAAGACCCAGAAGATCCCGAACTTCATGAGCAGAAAATGAAGCAGTCCAACTTATCACCCCCTACCTCAAAGACTGCCCATAAAGGTGAGACCAATCTGGATTAGACCAGTTATCTCCACTCTGTCTCTTAGATGGTCCGGAAAAAACAACAGGTAAGTTTCCCTGGGGAAATAACTTGACTGGGAAGAATTCGCTGTTTCACTGGGGCAGATGTTTTCAGGAGACTGGAGTAACAGTCCGATCCTACACCTTGTTTAATTAGAGTTTGATAACCCAAGAGTTTTGGTGGTAACAGTTGCACTATTACAGTCAACACACGCTGGGTTCCTTCACACAGGGCCTGGGTGGTAACAGTTGCACTATTTCAGTCAACACACCCTGGGTTCCTTCACACATGGCCTTGGTGGTAACAGTTGCACTATATCAGTCAACACACGCTGGGTTCCTTCATATTGCACCAATGCGCAGTATACACACAGAGTACTGGCTCCAAACATGGATGAATCTTAAAAAAAGAAAGAAAAAACATTTAATGACTCTTCAGGAAAAATGATAAAATACAGTGGTAATCATACAATAACCATACACAGGACTGGTAAAAAGTTCCAGATTAAAGATGATGTCGGATAAACGCTGCTTGATTAGCTAACTGCTTCTAGGTCTTTATTGTTAAGTTTTATTAGGGTTTTCTGCCTCAAGCAGAAACACCTATTGGGTTATGTGTTTTCTTATTATTATTCTACTTATTTCTTCCTTTTGAGGTTCAAATTGAAACAGGTTGCCGATGAGCTAGCAGCATGAAATTTTTACAGTAAGCACAGTGCCTTTGGCGCTTTTGATCGTCATATTTCTTTTCTTCATGTGACGTCAGGGCTGAAAAAAGCTACAAAAGCTTGTACGCGCTCTACAGCCGTCATGTCTGGACCGATTTACTTGATTTCTTTACAAAATGTATATATTAAGTTCTTGTTGTGCAGTATTATATACATTTTGCAATATTTGAAAAGATCAAGGATCTATGGCTGAACCAAGTTTCGAACTTTGGACCAGAAAATGTATTGAAGTATTACGAAGCACTCAGATAAGCTAGAAACATGAAATTTGGACAGAATATGATTGTGTCCTATTGATTTCTGTCCGCTCTGAGAAGACTGACGTCGTATGAAAGTAAAATGACGTCATGACACGTTATCAAATTTTTTATCCAAAATATACGTTTTTTTAGCACTGGAAGACAAAGTTCTTGACCGATTCGCATAAAATTTTCACTGAAGGTGAAACGTAGGCTCTTATTGTCATCAGTCACTTCCGCTTCCGGAAAATAGCTAAGGTCAAGGTCGATTGTCAATTATAGTTTTTTTCTTCGGCCTTAAATATCTCAAAAACAAAAAATATTTTATCTAGACACTATGTGTATAATTTGTAGTGTAGTGTAATTTGTAGCAAGGCCTTTCAGTTGATATATAGTTTTTGAAGATCGGGGTTGAATCAGTTGAGTTATTGCAGAAAAACAAAGATGTTGCAACACTAAGCGCACTTTACTACTTATATATTGATAATTATTGATTTTTGTTAATAAGAGTATGAATATAATTTGTAGATCAATGCCCGGCTGTTCTTTTGGTGTTTAAATTTTAAAGATTGACCTAATATTCATGAAGTTATATGGAAAAACAAAACGATATGAACATATTTATCCCCGATTTTTGCCGTATGCTCAAGGTTTAAACACCTATATCTACAAAGTGTTTAAAGATGCATACAATTATGAAGCGAGGGAATTGTGGGAAATCAAAAGACCTTTCTAACGGTACCTAGCTTTTTAAAATTGGACTTAATATAAGGAAGTTACAAGAAAACTAAGAATGCAGTAAAACCGTTTTTTCATACACTCCCGCAGTAAGTCCTGATCACTTGATTCCTTTTTTCGAAGAAACTAATAATTTTTTTCAAGTAACATAAAGAACACTTTTTTGCATGATGTAATGTGGTTCTAATGATATGCAGATTTTAATGATCGGACCATATATTATAAAGTTATTTGTCGAAAGGCAATAATAGACATGAACATCTTTTTGCCGATTTTTGCTGTTTTCTTGAAAAATAACTCAATATCTCAAAACCCGTAATAGAAAAGTTGAAACATGAAACACGTGAAATGTTGGAAATTTAAAGGCCTTTCTAATGGTACCTAGCGTTTTAAAATTGCACATTGGATATCCTATAAGGAAGTTAGATGAGAAATAAGAATTCATTTAAACCGTTCTTTCATGCATTTCTGCAGTTAGTCCCTATCATTTGATTGTTTTTTTCTAAGAAACTATTAATTTTTGAAAATAACATAAAGAACAGTATTATTAGCGTGATGCAATGCGGTTCTAATGGTATGCAGATTTTAATGATCGGACCATTAATAAAGTTATTTGTCGAAGGGCAACAATAGACATGAACATTGTTTTGCCAATTTTTTTGCCGTTTCTTTGAAAAATAACTTTCTATATCTCAGAGCACGTAACAGAAAAGTTGAAACATGAAACAGGTGAAATGTTGGAAATATAAAGGCCTTTCTTTTTTAAGATTGGACATCATATAAAGAAGTTAGATGAGGAATAAAAATTAATCTATACCGTTCTTTCATGCACTTCTGCAGTTAGTCCTAATCACTTGATTGCTTTTTTCTAAGAAACTATTATTTCTTAGCTCACCTGAGCACATGTGCTCAAGATGAGCTATAAGAATCGATGAATGTCCATTGTCCGTCCGTCAATCCGCCGTCCACAATTAGTTTGTTTGCACTCTAGCATCTTCATTTCTTAAGTAATCATCTTCAAACTTTGTAACAATGTTTATTACCATAAAATCTTGGTCAAGTTCGATTATGGCTGATATCGGCCTATTAGGTCAGGAGTTATGCTCCTTTAAATTTTAAAAAATGCCAATGTTTAGTTTGTTTGCACCCTAGCATCTTCATTTCTTAAGAATCATCTTCAAACTCTATGACAATGTTTATAGCCATATTCTTTTGACCAAGTTCGATTATGGCTGATATCTGTCAATTAGGTCAGGAGTTATGCCCCTTTTGATATAAGAAAATGTAATATTTCATTTTATTTACACTCTAGCATCTTCATTTCTGAAGTAATCATCTTCAATCTTTAGAACAATGTTTATAGCCATATTTTTTCTGCCAAGTTCAATAATGGCCGACATCTGCCAATTAGGTCAGGAGTTACGCCCCTTTTGATGTTAAAATTTGTGTGTTTTAAGCCATAATTTTTCAGTCAAGTTTGACTTCAAATTTTGACAACAGGCTCTCTTTAGTTTGTGGAATTATAAATAATCTGATGGTTTATGTATTCAGAACGACTATGCTATAATTTTGTAACTTGTACAGGCAATGAAAGCAGTTTTTCTAAGGTGAAAGTCTATATGGCCACCTTGGCCCTCTTTGAAAATATCATAAAGAACAATATTTTTTTCATGATGCAATGCGGTTCTAATGCTATGCAGATTAATTATTAAAGTTATTTGTCGAATGGTAGTAGTTGACATGAATATCTTTTTGCCGATTTTTGCCTTTTTGGGGGGAGGAATAACTTTATATCGCAAAAACAGATAGGTTTAAACATAAAGTAAGTACATGTTTGAATTCAGAAGACCTTTCTAACGGTACCTGGGTTTTTAAAATCGAAGTTGCATGAAAGTAAGAATTTCTGAAACAAAAAAAAAAAACATTTTTCCTTGTGCTTCTGCAGTTGATCCAACATATTATTCTAAATTTTATTTCTGTTACATTAAAGGTAAAATGTGAAACAGTAATTTATTTTAATGCTCTGTGCCCCCTTCAATTGAACAAGAAACTTCAATGAAGATATGAGAAATGTATATTTCGTAGAAAAGGAATCTTGTATACCTTTTTAGCATGTTAAGAGGACTAGTGATACTTCATTTCCTTGCAGAATACGAAGATTGAGTATTATTGTAGTTATCTTAAAGATGGTTCTGGAATAATTAGCATTATGAAATTATAACTGAAAACAAACCCACATATTCCCTTTTGAATGAATGACTTTAAAATTTAAATTATGTTATATGACATCACAGATTTACTCTGCTATTTATTTATGTTTGCACTCTACAGCTGTCAATTCGGGATGGTTTTTAGACGGCGATAAGCCGTCTTATGCTGGAAATCGAAAACAGGCCTTGCTAATTTGCATATTTTCCACAACATTTTTAACTGTACCTCTCCGCGCTTAGTGCGGATCCATGCAATGCGATTCTGCACTAACGAATACGAATGGAATATGTTACATGGACGTTTAAATCATAACCGTAACCGCTTTTAGTGTGTTACTGTTTGTTAACATTTTCTTTTGCCATTATTTTGCACTGGAAGCATCAATATTAAGCGTTCTTAACCAGAACAGCAACCCATCTTACGTACATGAAGATCTACTCCTGTAACAAGAAAAAGTAGTGCTCCGTATGTATGTAATTGACCTAAAGTAGTTCTCACAATATTTTGCATGATGGCGAGTTAGGTTCCTCCCAGGGCATTTCTTAACTTTGAAATAGATAGGCAAACATTCTAGTATCTTAAATAATCAAATACCTGGTCAATTTCTACACATACAAAACAACAGATAGAATTCTCTAGTACAAGAGAAAGAGAATGACCTACTAAGGTATGCAGCTCTTTATGAATGAAAGGTTCATGACCTTTACTCCGGATTATTATGTTACAAACAGAACCTCTGTAGCAACAGCGGTGGAGTTTTTGTCGTCATGTGACTGCTTCAGTAACTTCAGAAACGCTGGGTTTAGAATGTTAATCCCATCGCCGTCTCTCAGCGCACTGTGCGCTTTGATTCTTCAATTTATGAAGATGGTGTATTTCAGAAAACTAAATCAGTATGATCAGGTTTGACAAGGTTTGCAGCGCAGAAAGCCCTTTCTTTTGTCCAGAACAAAAGAAGTCTAGTTTATTTTTATAATACATGTAAGTCATACATGTAGGCCTATTAGTTTATAAACTTAAAGTAGCTTAACACAGCAGTGTTCATTGGGACTTGTGTGTCACTTGTGTGGACTGACACACAGGCAGAGAATCTATAACATAAACAAGAACAATCAAACCTGTTTTAAGCAGTCACTATAGAAACAAGACTTAGAAAAAGTGACCTCTTAACAGAGGTAGTTGCTTAATTAAGGTTAAACAAATTGTTGGATTGGTAATGTCAAAACTGAGGGCTATACCAGTACCATTTTTCATGACTTTGGTATGTCAAGCTAAGATTTAACAATACATTTCTGCCCCTTAATAAGTATTCAATGTTGGCTATTGAATTCTCACCTCCTCAAAGACCTCTTCCTGAGATTGACACTAGCACTTCCAGATAGAATACAGTGCTGGTTCACTTGTAGCTGAAATTCAATGTTGAGCAAGTTTTAAGTAATCCTTTGGAAACAAACTAATGTCCTGAAAAGAAACATGTTTGGCTCATTTTAAAGACGTCAATAATGTACCATTTAAAAAAATTATGTTTTATTCCAGAAATTATTTTTCTGCCATTTCTGAACCCAGAAAGAAATAATTTCTGCACTAGCTTACCTTGCAGAAGCAAACATTAAAACCTCTCTAAATCAAGTGATAACCAGACATTTTCGTTTCACTTAAAGAAGAACAGATTATGTAGGTAGATAAAATCCATGTAGTATTGATGCAATTACTGAATCAATATGGATACACACAGGTAATTGTATAACAGGTACCCAGGTAAATAATTTGGGTCTCATTTCAGTCCTAATTATGTCCAGGGTCATTTAGTCATGTCCCTGCCTTATCTATCGGCATTTACCAGCTTTATCTATCTGCATTTACCAGCCTTATCTATCGGCATTTACCAGCTTTATCTATCGGCATTTACCAGCCTTATCTATCAGAATTTACCAGCTTTATCGATCAGCATTTACCAGCTTTATCTATCAGCATTTACCAGCTTTATCTATCAGCATTTACCAGCTTTATCTATCAGCATGTACCATACTTTTAAGTGTTAATCATGTTCATGATTCATCTTATTAAATTGGAGGGTTTTTGGGAAATGATAAATTTAGTTTATGGTTCACCTTTAATTTACTCAAGCTAATAACCAGCAACTATTTTTTGACGGAATGACGGAAGCGGGTGAATGACATCACAATTCTTTTTGTTAAGTCTGGTGAGATTGTGATATGTGAACAATAGCTGCACTCGTGTTGCAATGCTTAACAGCATATTTGTATGTCTTTAGATAGTAATTTCAAGATTATAAGTTGCATATTAATGAAAGGCATTGTAAATTTCAATTCAAAGCATTTCAATAAGTGTTATCAGCCAAGCTTAATCCTTTCACTTTGAAGTTCATACATTTATATCTGAAATTTTACTTAAATACAATTGATAAACCTTTGGAACACATAAAATAAACTATGCATTAATTATGTTTAAAACTAGCTTTATATTCACATACAGTCAAAATTAATGACCCCCTTTTTTACAATGACTTCTGTCTTCAAAGACCAAATTTTTTCCTCCCAATGGATAATTCACTTTAAAGGTCTATACGTAGCATCTCCCTGTCTGATCTCCATACAATGACCAAATTATATCCTCTGAAATCGGCAATTATGGTGTCCATATCGATTTTTTAAACGAAAAGTATTGCCAAGTCATGACCTTTAATTCAGAATAATTTTCACTGGTATAAACTACAATCAATTTCAACTAATATTGTTCAACAACTATCTCTCATAAATGTGTTTATGTGACAAATAAAGAACAGGACTTAATAAATATTTCAATGTCAGAAGTTGTTTTCAATCACATTCCAAAACATCTCTCACATGCATTTGGGGGTGGGGGACAGAGGGTCATAATGTCACATATTCTTATCAGCACACAAACTAAACTTCTGCTTGGTGTCAAAAGAGTTTTGTGCTTGTGGTTGTTTGAGTTTGGATTTATAGAAGCTATATGCACATGGACATGACCTGTTGTGTAAGATTCCATTTTTTTTTTTTTTTTTTGCAACTGCTACATTATGACATTATTGATCTTTTTTGCATGTGTAGGATAAAAACACAATTGATCTTGCTTCATTTAACTTCATATTTTTGAGGTGAAAAATAAATATGGCTAGTAGACACTGCTTATAACCCCTACACATTTAAACCCTGATCTGAGGGAAAGAAACCCATCTTAAAATGAAAATATACAGATATGTAATCAAGGGGAATAGTGGGATAGCTTGTTATATATTTTACATATGAATTTTAATAGATGGATTTGTTCATTTTTACAAACTGATCAGGGAACAAAGACCTATCCACTTCATCCCAGATTCCCATACATCCCTTGTTATCATAGTTACCTTGATATGTTAAGGATGCGGTCATGGTTCTTGCTTCACTATAGTAGACTCAGAAGCTGCAGAAGAAGCTGCAGGGCCTCAATCCATCAGCAAACAACCTCTGTCATCAGCAAGAACTATTTGGACAGGAAGTCTATCTACAACAGGAACATGCCACATACTCATAATAATGGATTTAATTAAAAAAATAAATTGTATTCTTTTTTTGTTTATAAATGAGAAATAAAGAGTCAAAAAACATTATTCGATTCATAAAACATTGAATTTTAACTGGTTATGTTGATATTTCATCATTTTGATGCTTATAGAATTTGTTTGTGGGGTTTTATGACCCACTGACAGTATTTCAGTCATTTGGAGACTATGTCTACATATAATGCTGCCACACTGCAGTATCACAACACAGACAAGTAGCATGCGACCACATCCAGTCACATTACCCTGACACCAGGTTAACCAGTCCTGGAACTACCCTTATATGCCAAGAGCCAAGCAAGGGAGCTACAAGTATACCAGTACCAATTTTTACGGCTGTCTCGGCTAGGGATCTAAGACCTCCCAGTTCCAGGCTGGATGCTTACCATACAGCAACCATCCTATCATGTTTATAGTTTATTGTTACATTTTTAGATACTTATATATACTTTATTTCCTAAAATTAAGATTTGTCAAAATATTTTCTCCTAACAGGCAAGGAATCTTGAAGGAATAAAAATTCTGTTATCAAGAAACATTAAAATGGTAATTCTCCTTGACCATTTTTTTACCTTGTTACAAACTTGTCTTTTAAAACCACTGTTATAAAAAAGAAAGGTCCAATTTAAAAACTCTTCAACATCTGGATTTTACACAAAAGGAATGCCACAGACAAAAATTGCATCTCACCTAAGGCTGCTCTCAGCAGACTTCCTGACTATTACCACCACGAAGGTCTGTTAAGCGGCTTCAGCACCAACAACGCATCGTAAATAAGGCCTCCATATACCATTTTATCATTGCCGCACCAGTTGCAGAAATTATGACATTTCTGTTCCCAGTAGATCTCTTAGGGCATCCTTAACATTCTTGCACTGCAATTGGAAAGAAAGGTATTAAAACAAATATTAGCTTACTGTTTTACATGTATCTAAGAAATAATCAATATCTGCATTTTGTTATGAATTTAATAACAGTTTCTAGTTCAAGTGCATACATGTACCATATAATTATCATTTGTTGATAATACTCTTTAGCTATAATTTCTTTTATTATCTTAACCTATTGTTTCATATCTTATGATTATGTCCTGAACTAGCTGTCCCTTTTAAAATCAGCTATTACTTAAATATTGTAAATTTATCATTTTGTGTCATCGTCAACATGGGTGTGACCTATATCTACAGAAAACTACCCAGATTGTATTACAAAATAAACATGATCCATGTCATGGCAACAGAAAGAATAAAATTATGAAAACTTTAATAATCATCTTCAAAACTACTGGCCAGATTTCAAAATGTTTTAGTACAGATGTTCCTTGGGTAATCCTCTACCAAGATTGCTCAAATTATTCCGATCCATTAAAAAACATGGCCGCTAGAGGTGGGGCCAATTTGCCTTATATTTTAAACAACATGTCTATAATTTTCACATTTTTTGTAATGTGCTGAGAAAATACTTCGAAATGATTGAAACATGAACAAGTAGAACAGTACTGACTTGAACACTTGTCTGCTTCAGCATTTGCCCCGGGATGGCTGTAATGAACTCCATCGGACACAGCTGGCAGTCCTCAAATCATCTACAGGATCCCCCAGATTGGCAGCATGCTGTAATAAAGCAAGTCATAGCTGTCAAAAGTAAAACAAACCAACATGACTCAAAACTAGGACTTTCACCATGTTCCAGTGGTAACATAAGTAATTTCATTTAAAACCATATCCTAACTGATGCTCGCTTAGTAGGTTCTAATGAAATTGCATTAAAGGTAGACACAAACTAATCATTGACTAGCAAAGGGTACAGAAATCCTTATTTTGCGGATATCACCACAATATTTTCTAATTCAAACTGTTTTGAAACCCCTATATAGAAAATATCAATATTATTTCCTAATAAGTAGTCGGGACTTGAAGGTCAATTTCAGTTGACCTTCTTAAGGATGTTAGTATAGAAGCGAAAATGAAGAGCTAATCTTTATGAGATTGTAACAAACAACTGGATCCAAAGGTTGTGGGGTCCAACCCCATTGGGAGCAAGGATTTTTCATGACCTTTCAAGATGCAAAGTACTGGTCCAACTCAGGAACTTTTAAGAGAGATTTGTGTTAGTTGCAATAATTTGTTTCCCATTTGAAATGGTATGGTCACCCTGAATTCTAGACCTTTAGAGAATATGGAAGAGAATCTATCGATTGTAAGTTAACTTGTGATTAGAAAAGATTACACATCCATGGTCAAACATGAAACCTAACAATTATTAGCATTAATTCATATCAGTGTAAAATAAGTAAGTTCCAAATGGGTATTTCCAAGCTGCTTCCCTTATTGCACATACTGTCATACCAGACAATCAATAAATGTAAGCTAGAAATAGTCTGCAATATAAAGAGACCCATCAAATAAAACATTTTAAAATTTAGAAATATTTTGTCTAATAAAATCAAAAAACATTTTATCTAAATCTTAAAATCTATAATAAGCCAAACAAAGTTGCTTGAAGCTTAAGATTATTTTTCATTGATTATGAAACAAGTTATCACAATTTATATTAATCACTCTTAATAGCTGTGGTGGTGGCCTAATGTATTATGGGAGGAAACCAGAAAAAAAACCATGTGTATTGATGAGCAACCACAACTGTAGATCCAAAGGTTGTGGGTTAAAACCACATCGGGAACAGGTATTTTTCATGACCTTCCTTGGCGCAAAGTACTGATCTACATGAGACAGATGTTGCTGTCACACTGCAATATCATGCTGTAGACACGTGGCATACTAACACACCCAGTCATATCCTGACACCAGGCCAACCTGTCCTGGAACTACTGTTGTATGCTAAGTGCCAAGCAAAGGAGCTGTATCAGTACTTTTTTTAAAAACTTAATATTTTAAATCTGAAAAACAAGAGTGTTTGACTGTACTTGCAGCAAGAGTGCTTAAATGGAAGGGATAAAAACATACCTGTCCATGACAACCTAAAAACAGGAAAAACCCTCACACACAGAGGCAGGAAACCACCAGGCCACAGGTTGCTGTCATCGTCACTGCATCAGATGGGGACACGGCTGAAACTAAATGAGAAAAAATCATTAGATCTGGACATTGAAAGGACAACAAGATATGGAAAATGAGAAAATGGAAGGACAACAAGATATGGAAAATGAGAAAATGGAAGGACAACAAGATATGGACAAAGAGATAGTGAAAGGTTCTTCTCCGTCTTCCATGGGGGACCTACAAGGAAAAAGATACAGGTTCTCCTCCGTCTTCCATGGTGGACCTACAAGGAAAAACAACATGACCACCCCATGAACCCACCCCAGACTGAAGACTGGCTTCCCGGAACCAACAAAGTGGTGTGAGGGGCTTGGTCCTCTGAGAGCACCCTCCACATTCTTTGACCCTGGTGATGACAACCCCAAAACACAACCCTTCTCCTCACAATCTCCAAGGTGACTCCAACAGAGCCAGGGAAATGGTCATCCCTGAATGTCATAACCAGGTCTTCACTAATCAAACAAAAGTGCTTAGAAGTGACCAGGCCTTCGCTAACTAAAGGGAAGTGCCAGTAAGTAACCAGGTCTTCACTAATCAAACAAAAGTGCTTTGAAGTGACCTTCCCTTACTAAAGGGAAGTGAACCTAATCAAACAAAAGTGCTTTGAAGTGACCAGGCCTTCCCTTACTAAAGGAAAGTGCTGATAAGTAACCAGGTCTTTCCTAATCAAACAAAAGTGCTTTGAAGTGACCAGGCCTTCCCTTACTAAAGGGAAGTGCTGATAAGTCCCTTAAAGGGAACCAAAAAACTAAAGGGAAGTGCCACTAAGTAACCAGGTCTTCCCTTATCAAAGGAAAGTGCTGAGAAGTAACCGTTCAGTCTGGCAACTAGTTCTGGTAGCATCTACAATGTCCAAAGTACCAATCACCTACAACCAAAATTTGAAAGTTGTGCCTGCTAAAAAAAACCAAATTGAAGGACATACAAAAATATTACTAAACGTCCTCCTTCATTTATACCACATTTCAAAGGGGAAAGCAAAAGTGGCCAGGTTTTACTCTCACCCCTCAAAATATTTTTCATTTAAATTTAATCTAGTTACTTTAAAAAAAAAAGAAGTTTTTAAGTATATTTTCACCCTAAAGTGCTTTCCAAAAACCAAACTTAAGAGAAACAATATAAACAAAAATTAAAAATCTACCTCATAATTAAGAAAAATCAGTTCAGAACAATGCCAGACTTCACAGACCAGTCTAAACTATGGCAACATTTTGGAAAGAAATTACGGGAAAAATGATTCAAATTTGCCATCCTTTACAGGTGGTTTCCCCTAGCCAAAAAATAAATGTGTTTTACTTATAATGTTAATGATGACTTGAAACTTTCTATGACATATATTATACAACCAGTAATAAGGTCACTGTTCAGTTAAGGAGCCATGCACTGGCCAGCTGCAGGAATGAAACCAAGGGAGGTCTCCCTAAATCTACTGAAATCTCCTTGGAGACCAAAGGAAGAGAAGTGAGCATGCCAACATCATCACATGGATGCCTCAGACACACACCGGAGAGACAGCGGGGCTCTCTGTAGACTCAAGCTTACCTCTACACCAACTATGCCTGGCCCTAGTAGCTCTGTACAGTCTGCCCCAACCTACTTTTACCCAAACAATCCTAACACATAAACAAGAAACAATAAAGATAAGCTGCAAACTGTAAAAGAAAAAAAATGGGATATTAGGGACAGGATGAGAGTGCAGAAAGGTTAAAGGAGAGAGATGAAAAAGGTAGTGATGGGAATGAGATAGTAAACTATTAAATCAAAACCACTTATCTTTGATGCAGTCATCTTGTAATTAGGTCCAGGTCCAACTTCCTGGAGTGAGTGGACATCTGAAACAAAAGAGAAATCAACAAGATATACAATAACATTTTCTCACTAGAACTGCAGATAACAAGTGATTATGTACTGAATAACAATCAGCTATTTCATTTATTATGTAAAAAGTTTGAGCGATGTTGCAGACAAACATATTAAAATCAAAGCGCTGAGAAAAGTCACCAAGACCTGATTTATGTATTCTATCTGTTGATACTTTAGTGTAGAAATTGACTTGATTGTTGAAATTACGTGAATGCTTGCATACTTATTTCAAAGTTAAGAAATGCTCTTGGAGAAACCTCACTCGCCATCATACAAAATTACGCATGAACTACTTTAGACTAATTACAAACATGTAAAGCACAACTTTTCTTTCTTTTTACAGGAGTAGTACAGGAGTAGATCTTTTTGGTTGCTTTTCTAATTTATAAATCTCAGGGATATATTGTTTATGCTTAAAATGGATGTTTACAGAGTAAAAGGTAAAAGTAAACATGTTAACAAACAAGAACACATAAAAAGCAGATACGGTTATGATTAAACGTCTCTTTAGAATATTCTACTCATATTCATTAATGCAGAATCACAAGCATAGATCCGCACTAAGCGCGGAGAGGTACAGTTAAACTTGTTGTATCAAATAGGCAAATCAGCAAGGCATCTTAAGCATTTGTGGCTATTAAAAAAAGGTGGTAATTAGCCACCATTTAACTAGGGAAAACAAGTAATAGAAATCCCCTACTGGAGAAGGCCTTGTCACACTAAATGGAATCAATGTTCAAATAAAGAAGTTATTAACTCAAATCATTAACTTGTAGTTATTAATACACAAAGGTATGTTTTATACAACAATACAATGAAGCCACCCCTTGAAGTTTCCTTTTTGATAGGGAAAAAAACAATTGTGCACAAAAGGGACATACATTTTTCCAATACCAAGGACAGATTTATGAATTTAACTTGCTGTGTGATCTGTAAGGCTCGACTAAAGTTGTATAAGTTCATCATAGAACAGGTCTCTATAGTTTTCACTATATACATATAAGGCAAATTAGCCCCACCCCCAGATCTGGTTTTTACGAATCAAAATGCATCTGAGTTCTACATGCATGGATCAAGTTAATTTTAGCAATTTTTGTGAAGGTTCACCCAAGAATCATTCCTGCCAATATTATCAAATTTTGTCCAGTGGTTTTAGAGAAAATGTTAATAAATCAAAGCATTTTTAGGCAATAAAATGATGATTTGAAAATTAAATCAAATTTTTTTTTTTTCCAATTTTTTTAAGCAACATTTGTAGAGAGTTACCCATAAATCTTCATGAATAATAAATGGATCATATCATGATGTACATAATTTTATGTACCTTGTTTCATAAAAATGTGAAGTCATCTTCATAGAGAAAAAAACTTAAATGCAAAGGTAAACCTGGACCAGAAAAACCAATTTTTCAATGTTCACCCAATCATGAAATATAGGTTGCAGCCATTAATTTGCATAAATTTTAAAAAGATCATATTATGATGTACATGTGTACCTAGTATCAATAAAGATGTGAAGTCATATTCTTAGAAACAAGAGGGACAAGATGGCCCTAAAGATGCTCGACTGAGAAAAACTGCCTTCATTGCCTGTACAAGTTACTAAATCATAGCATAGTTGTACTTAATATATAATCCAAAGAATCATTTATAATTCTACAAACTAAACAATGCCTGTGGTCGAAATTTGATGTCAAACTTGACACAAATTTAAACATTAAATGGGGAATAACTCCTGAATTAACTGGCCAATATCAGCCATAATCGAACTTGGTAAAAAAAAAAATTGTCATAAAGTTTGAAGATGATTGCTTAAAAAATGAAGATGCTAGAGTGCGAAAAATGAAATTGGCATTTTTTAATATTAAAAAGGGCAAACTCTGACCTAATAGCCGATATCAGCCAAATAACTTGGCAAGATTATGGAATAAACATTTATAAAGTTTGAAATGATTGCTCAAAAAATGAAGATGCTAGAGTGCAAACAAACTGGAAATTGGCATTTTTTAATATTAAAAGGGGCATAACTCCTGACCTAATAAGCCGATATCAGCCATAATTGAACTTGGCCAAGATCTAATGGAAATAAACATTGTTATAAAGCTTGAATATGATTGCTTAATAAAAAGCCATGCTTAATATTTCAAGGGCCATACATGAATCTGTGTCTGCTCTTTTTTATTCATTGCATATATGTTGCTGAACAAGTATTCAAAGTATCAAAGCAATAATATGACTTTGAAATATTTATGGGTGTTTTTTTATATGGAATGCTGCAGCTGAAATTGGCCAGGCTAAACTATGAATATATCTCCCTGCAATTTTTCTCCCTACAAATCTTGATAGTTATTAGGGCTGACAACATGGTTATCAGGCTAATTTACACATTTATCATTTATTTTGCACTCCCTCAATAACAACAAATTTTCAAAGTCATGAGTCACTACTACAGGGGAATGACATGTTTTGATAGCGTTAAACGCGCGTATTATGCATGTTTAATCCGTGTAAAACGCTGCAGTATTGGCACCGCGTTTTAAGTGAATTTTTTCTTACCGACTGCGTTTAGAGTGAATATAAATCTACAAAAAGTGTGGTTTTTTTTCTGTTCAAAAGTGCATTTTTTATCTGGAAAAATTCACTTTAAACGAACTTAAGTGTGTTTTTTCTGCGGTAAAAGTGTGTTTTTTTAGATAAAATAAAAAACGCACTTAAGTTCGTTTTTACTGTGGTGAAAGTGTTTTTTGATCAGATAAAATACACTAAAAACGCACTTAAGTGCGTTTTAACTGCGTTAAAAGTGTGTTTTTTGGTCAGATAAAATACACTTAAAACACACTTAAGTTCGTTTTTACTGCGGTGAAAGTGTTTTTTGATCAGATAAAATATACTAAAAACGCACTTAAGTGCGTTTTAATTGCGTTAAAAGTGTGTTTTTGGTCAGATAAAATACAAAAGTGTGTTTTTTGGTCATAATTAGGTTCTAATGAAATTGCATTAAAGGTAGACACAAACTAATCATTGACTAGCAAAGGGTACAGAAATCCTTATTTTGCGGATATCACCACAATATTTTCTAATTCTAACTGTTTTGAAACCCCTATATAGAAAATATCAATATTATTTCCTAATAAGTAGTCGGGACTTGAAGGTCAATTTCAGTTGACCTTCTTAAGGATGTTAGTATAGAAGCGAAAATGAAGAGCTAATCTTAATGAGATTGTAACAAACAACTGGATCCAAAGGTTGTGGGGTCCAACCCCATTGGGAGCAAGGATTTTTCATGACCTTAAATACAACTGATAAACCTTTGGAACACATAAAATAAACTATGCATTAATTATGTTTAAAACTAGCTTTATATTCACATACAGTCAAAATTAATGACCCCCTTTTTCACAATGACTTCTGTCTTCAAAGACCATAGTTTTTCCTCCCGATGGATAATTCACTTTAAAGGCCTATATGTAGCATCTCCCTGTCTGATCTCCATACAATGACCAAAATATATCCTCTGAAATCGGCAATTATGGTGTCCATATCGATTTTTTCAACGAGGAGTATTGTCAAGTCATGACCTTTAATTCAGAATAAATCAGTATGATCAGGTTTGACAAGGTTTGCAGCGCAGAAAGCCCTTTCTTTTGTCCAGAACAAAAGAAGTCTAGTTTAAGTTTATTTTTATAATACATGTAAGCCATTGGCCTATTAGTTTATAAACTTAAAGTAGCTTAACACAGCAGTGTTCATTGGGACTTGTGTGTCACTTGTTGTGTGGACTGACACACAGGCAGAGAAGCTATAACATAAACAAGAACAATCAAACCTGTTTTAAGCAGTCACTATAGAAACAAGACTTAGAAAAAGTGACCTCTTAACAGAGGTAGTTGCTTAATTAAGGTTAAACAAATTGCTGAATTGGTAATGTCAAAACTGAGGGCTATACCAGTACCATTTTTCATGACTTTGGTATGTCAAGCTAAGATTTAACAATACATTTCTGCCCCTTAATAAGTATTCAATGTTGGCTATTGAATTCTCACCTCCTCAAAGACCTCTTCCTGAGATTGACACTAGGGCTTCCAGGTAGAATACAGTGCTGGTTCACTTGTAGCTGAAATTCAATGTTGAACAAGTTTTAAGTAATCCTTTGGAAACAAACTAATGTCCTGAAAAGAAACATGTTTGGCTCATTTTAAAGACGTCAATAATGTACCATTTAAAAAAATTATGTTTTATTCCACAAATTATTTTTCTGCCATTTCTGAACCCAGAAAGAAATAATTTCTGCACTAGCTTACCTTGCAGAAGCAAACATTAAAACCTCTCTAAATCAAGTGATAACCAGACATTTTCGTTTCACTTAAAGAAGAACAGATTATGTACATCTAATTATGTTCATCTCACATACTCTATATTTTATCATATGACTTTGTGCTCAAACAGCTCGTCAAAAGCCATTTCATAATATCTTTTAACAGAATTCTATACTCAAATTCTTCAAAATGGACTTGTTTTAGGTAGATAAAATCCATGTAGTATTGATGCAATTACTGAATCAATATGGATACACACAGGTAATAGTATAACAGGTACCCAGGTAAATAATTTGGGTCTCATTTCAGTCCTAATTATGTCCAGGGTCATTTAGTCATGTCCCTGCCTTATCTATCGGCATTTACCAGCTTTATCTATCGGCATTTACCAGCTTTATCTATCGGCATTTACCAGCCTTATCTATCGGCATTTACCAGCTTTATCTATCGGCATTTACCAGCCTTATCTATCAGCATTTACCAGCTTTATCTATCGGCATTTACCAGCTTTATCTATCAGCATTTACCAGCTTTAACTATCAGCATTTACCAGCTTTATCTATCGGCATTTACCAGCCTTATCTATCAGCATTTACAAGCCTTATCTATCAGCATTTACCAGCTTTATCTATCGGCATTTACCAGCTTTATCTATCAGCATTTACCAGCTTTATCTATCGGCATTTACCAGACTTATCGATCAGCATTTACCAGCTTTATCGATCAGCATTTACCAGCTTTATCTATCAGCATTTACCAGCTTTATCTATAAGCATTTACCAGCTTTATCTATCAGCATGTACCATACTTTTAAGTGTTAATCATGTTCATGATTCATCTTATTAAATTGGAGGGTTTTTGGGAAATGATAAATTTAGTTTATGGTTCACCTTTAATTTACTCAAGCTAATAACCAGCAACTATTTTTTGACGGAATGACGGAAGCGGGTGAATGACATCACAATTCTTTTTGTTAAGTCTGGTGAGATTGTGAGATGTGAACAATAGCTGCACTGGTGTTGCAATGCTTAATGAAAGGCATTGTAAATTTAATTTTTTTCAATTCAAAGCATTTCAATAAGTGTTATCAGCCAAGCTTAATCCTTTCACTTTGAAGTTCATACATTTATATCTGAAATTTTACTTAAATACAATTGATAAACCTTTGGAACACATAAAATAAACTATGCATTAATTATGTTTAAAACTAGCTTTATATTCACATACAGTCAAAATTAATGACCCCCTTTTTTACAATGACTTCTGTCTTCAAAGACCAAATTTTTTCCTCCCGATGGATAATTCACTTTAAAGGTCTATACGTAGCATCTCCCTGTCTGATCTCCATACAATGACCAAATTATATCCTCTGAAATCGGCAATTATGGTGTCCATATCGATTTTTTGAACGAGGAGTATTGTCAAGTCATGACCTTTAATTCAGAATAATTTTCACTGGTATAAACTACAATCAATTTCAACTAATATTGTTCAACAACTATCTCTCATAAATGTGTTTATGTGACAAATAAAGAACAGGACTTAATAAATATTTCAATGTCAGAAGTTGCTTTCAATCACATTCCAAAACATCTCTCACATGCATTATGGGGTGGGGGACAGAGGGTCATAATGTCACATATTCTTATCAGCACACAAACTAAACTTCTGCTTGGTGTCAAAAGAGTTTTGTGCTAGTGGTTGTTTGAGTTTGGATTTATAGAAGCTATATACACTTGGACATGACCTGTTGTGTAAGATTCCATTTTTTTTTATTTTTTTTTGCAACTGCTACATTATGACATTGTTGATCTTTTTTGCATGTGTAGGATAAAAACACAATTGATCTTGCTTCATTTAACTTCATATTTTTGAGGTGAAAAATAAATATGGCTAGTAGACCCTGCTTATAACCCCTACACATTTAAACCCTGATCTGAGGGAAAGAAACCCATCTTAAAATGAGAATATACAGACATGTAATCAAGGGGAATAGTGGGATAGCTTGTTATATTTTACATATGAATTTTAATAGAAGGATTTGTTCATTTTTACAAACTGATCAGGAAACAAAAGACCTATCCACTTCATCCCAGATTCCCATACATCCCTTGTTATCATAGTTACCTTGATATGTTAAGGATGCGGTCATGGTTCTTGCTTCACTATAGTAGACTCAGAAGCTGCAGAAGAAGCTACAGGGCCTCAACCCATCAGCAAACAACCTCTGTCATCAGCAAGAACTATTTGGACAGGAAGTCTATCTACAACAGGAACATGCCAAATACTCATAGTAATGGATTTAATTAAAAAAATAAATTGTATTCTTTTTTTGTTTATAAATGAGAAATAAAGAGTCAAAAAACATTATTCGATTCATAAAACATTGAATTTTAACTGGTTATGTTGATATTTCATCATTTTGATGCTTATAGAATTTGTTTGTGGGGTTTTATGACCCACTGACAGTATTTCAGTCATTTGGAGACTATGTCTACATATCATGCTGCCACACTGCAGTATCACAACACAGACAAGTAGCATGAGACCACATCCAGTCACATTACCCTGACACCAGGTTAACCAGTCCTGGAACTACCCTTATATGCCAAGAGCCAAGCAAGGGAGCTACAAGTATACCAGTACCAATTTTTATGGCTGTCTCGGCTAGGGATCTAAGACCTCCCAGTTCCAGGCTGGATGCTTACCATACAGCAACCATCCTATCATGTTTATAGTTTATTGTTACATTTTTAGATAATTATATATACTTTATTTCCTAAAATTAAGAATTGTCAAAATATTTTCTCCTAACAGGCAAGGAATCTTGAAGGAATAAAAATTCTGTTATCAAGAAACATTAAAATGGTAATTCTCCTTGACCATTTTTTTACCTTGTTACAAACTTGTCTTTTAAAACCATTGTTATAAAAAAGAAAAGTCCAATTTAAAAACTCTTCAACATCTGGATTTTACACACAAAAGGAATGCTACAGACAAGAATTGCATCTCACCTAAGGCTGCTCTCAGCAGACTTCCTGACTTTTACCACCACGAAGGTCTGTTAAGCGGCTTCGGCACCAACAACGCATCGTAAATAAGGCCTCCATATACCATTTTATCATTGCCGCACCAGTTGCAGAAATTATGACATTTCTGTTCCCAGTAGATCTCTTAGGGCATCCTTAACATTCTTGCACTGCAATTGGAAAGAAAGGTATTAAAACAAATATTAGCTTACTGTTTTACATGTATCTAAGAAATAATCAATATCTGCATTTTGTTATGAATTTAATAACAGTTTCTAGTTCAAGTGCATACATGTACCATATAATTATCATTTGTTGATAATACTCTTTAGCTATAATTTCTTTTATTATCTTAACCTATTGTTTCATATCTTATGATTATGTCCTGAACTAGCTGTCCCATATTACTTGCAAAATGAACATCAGGTTTCTCAGCTATTACTTAAATATTGTAAATTTATCATTTTGTGTCATCGTCAACATGGGTGCTGTGACCTATATCTACAGAAAACTACCCAGATTGTATTACAAAATAAACATGATCCATGTCATGGCAACAGAAAGAATAAAATTATGAAAACTTTAATAATCATCTTCAAAACTACTGGCCAGATTTCAAAATGTTTTAGTACAGATGTTCCTTGGGTAATCCTCTACCAAGATTGCTCAAATTATTCCGATCCATTAAAAAACATGGCCGCTAGAGGTGGGGCCAATTTGCCTTATATTTTAAACAACATGTCTATAATTTTCACATTTTTTGTAATGTGCTGAGAAAATACTTCGAAATGATTGAAACATGAACAAGTAGAACAGTACTGACTTGAACACTTGTCTGCTTCAGCATTTGCCCCGGATGGCTGTAATGAACTCCATCGGACACAGCTGGCAGTCCTCAAATCATCTACAGGATCCCCCAGATTGGCAGCATGCTGTAATAAAGCAAGTCATAGCTGTCAAAAGTAAAACAAACCAACATGACTCAAAACTAGGACTTTCACCATGTTCCAGTGGTAACATAAGTAATTTCATTTAAAACCATATCCTAACTGATGCTCGCTTAGTAGGTTCTAATGAAATTGCATTAAAGGTAGACACAAACTAATCATTGACTAGCAAAGGGTACAGAAATCCTTATTTTGCGGATATCACCACAATATTTTCTAATTCAAACTGTTTTGAAACCCCTATATAGAAAATATCAATATTATTTCCTAATAAGTAGTCGGGACTTGAAGGTCAATTTCAGTTGACCTTCTTAAGGATGTTAGTATAGAAGCGAAAATGAAGAGCTAATCTTTATGAGATTGTAACAAACAACTGGATCCAAAGGTTGTGGGGTCCAACCCCATTGGGAGCAAGGATTTTTCATGACCTTTCAAGATGCAAAGTACTGGTCCAACTCAGGAACTTTTAAGAGAGATTTGTGTTAGTTGCAATAATTTGTTTCCCATTTGAAATGGTATGGTCACCCTGAATTCTAGACCTTTAGAGAATATGGAAGAGAATCTGTCGATTGTAAGTTAACTTGTGATTAGAAAAGATTACACATCCATGGTCAAACATGAAACCTAACAATTATTAGCATTAATTCATATCAGTGTAAAATAAGTAAGTTCCAAATGGGTATTTCCAAGCTGCTTCCCTTACTGCACATACTGTCATACCAGACAATCAATAAATGTAAGCTAGAAATAGTCTGCAATATAAAGAGACCCATCAAATAAAACATTTTAAAATTTAGAAATATTTTGTCTAATAAAATCAAAAAACATTTTATCTAAATCTTAAAATCTATAATAAGCCAAACAAAGTTGCTTGAAGCTTAAGATTATTTTTCATTGATTATGAAACAAGTTATCACAATTTATATTAATCACTCTTAATAGCTGTGGTGGTGGCCTAATGTATTATGGGAGGAAACCAGAAAAAAAACCATGTGTATTGATGAGCAACCACAACTGTAGATCCAAAGGTTGTGGTTAAAACCACATCGGGAACAGGTATTTTTCATGACCTTCCTTGGCGCAAAGTACTGATCTACATGAGACAGATGTTGCTGTCACACTGCAATATCATGCTGTAGACACGTGGCATACTAACACACCCAGTCATATCCTGACACCAGGCCAACCTGTCCTGGAACTACTGTTGTATGCTAAGTGCCAAGCAAAGGAGCTGTATCAGTACTTTTTTTAAAAACTTAATATTTTAAATCTGAAAAACAAGAGTGTTTGACTGTACTTGCAGCAAGAGTGCTTAAATGGAAGGGATAAAAACATACCTGTCCATGACAACCTAAAAACAGGAAAAACCCTCACACACAGAGGCAGGAAACCACCAGGCCACAGGTTGCTGTCATCGTCACTGCATCAGATGGGGACACGGCTGAAACTAAATGAGAAAAAATCATTAGATCTGGACATTGAAAGGACAACAAGATATGGAAAATGAGAAAATGGAAGGACAACAAGATATGGAAAATGAGAAAATGGAAGGACAACAAGATATGGACAAAGAGATAGTGAAAGGTTCTTCTCCGTCTTCCATGGGGGACCTACAAGGAAAAAGATACAGGTTCTCCTCCGTCTTCCATGGTGGACCTACAAGGAAAAACAACATGACCACCCCATGAACCCACCCCAGACTGAAGACTGGCTTCCCGGAACCAACAAAGTGGTGTGAGGGGCTTGGTCCTCTGAGAGCACCCTCCACATTCTTTGACCCTGGTGATGACAACCCCAAAACACAACCCTTCTCCTCACAATCTCCAAGGTGACTCCAACAGAGCCAGGGAAATGGTCATCCCTGAATGTCATAACCAGGTCTTCACTAATCAAACAAAAGTGCTTAGAAGTGACCAGGCCTTCGCTAACTAAAGGGAAGTGCCAGTAAGTAACCAGGTCTTCACTAATCAAACAAAAGTGCTTTGAAGTGACCAGGCCTTCCCTTACTAAAGGGAAGTGCTGATAAGTAACCAGGTCTATCCTAATCAAACAAAAGTGCTTTGAAGTGACCAGGCCTTCCCTTACTAAAGGGAAGTGCTGATAAGTAACCAGGTCTTTCCTAATCAAACAAAAGTGCTTTGAAGTGACCAGGTCTTCCCTAACTAAAGGGAAGTGCCACTAAGTAACCAGGTCTTCCCTTATCAAAGGAAAGTGCTGAGAAGTAACCGTTCAGTCTGGCAACTAGTTCTGGTAGCATCTACAATGTCCAAAGTACCAATCACCTACAACCAAAATTTGAAAGTTGTGCCTGCTAAAAAAAACCAAATTGAAGGACATACAAAAATATTACTAAACGTCCTCCTTCATTTATACCACATTTCAAAGGGGAAAGCAAAAGTGGCCAGGTTTTACTCTCACCCCTCAAAATATTTTTCATTTAAATTTAATCTAGTTACTTTAAAAAAAAAAGAAGTTTTTAAGTATATTTTCACCCTAAAGTGCTTTCCAAAAACCAAACTTAAGAGAAACAATATAAACAAAAATTAAAAATCTACCTCATAATTAAGAAAAATCAGTTCAGAACAATGCCAGACTTCACAGACCAGTCTAAACTATGGCAACATTTTGGAAAGAAATTACGGGAAAAATGATTCAAATTTGCCATCCTTTACAGGTGGTTTCCCCTAGCCAAAAAATAAATGTGTTTTACTTATAATGTTAATGATGACTTGAAACTTTCTATGACATATATTATACAACCAGTAATAAGGTCACTGTTCAGTTAAGGAGCCATGCACTGGCCAGCTGCAGGAATGAAACCAAGGGAGGTCTCCCTAAATCTACTGAAATCTCCTTGGAGACCAAAGGAAGAGAAGTGAGCATGCCAACATCATCACATGGATGCCTCAGACACACACCGGAGAGACAGCGGGGCTCTCTGTAGACTCAAGCTTACCTCTACACCAACTATGCCTGGCCCTAGTAGCTCTGTACAGTCTGCCCCAACCTACTTTTACCCAAACAATCCTAACACATAAACAAGAAACAATAAAGATAAGCTGCAAACTGTAAAAGAAAAAAAATGGGATATTAGGGACAGGATGAGAGTGCAGAAAGGTTAAAGGAGAGAGATGAAAAAGGTAGTGATGGGAATGAGATAGTAAACTATTAAATCAAAACCACTTATCTTTGATGCAGTCATCTTGTAATTAGGTCCAGGTCCAACTTCCTGGAGTGAGTGGACATCTGAAACAAAAGAGAAATCAACAAGATATACAATAACATTTTCTCACTAGAACTGCAGATAACAAGTGATTATGTACTGAATAACAATCAGCTATTTCATTTATTATGTAAAAAGTTTGAGCGATGTTGCAGACAAACATATTAAAATCAAAGCGCTGAGAAAAGTCACCAAGACCTGATTTATGTATTCTATCTGTTGATACTTTAGTGTAGAAATTGACTTGATTGTTGAAATTACGTGAATGCTTGCATACTTATTTCAAAGTTAAGAAATGCTCTTGGAGAAACCTCACTCGCCATCATACAAAATTACGCATGAACTACTTTAGACTAATTACAAACATGTAAAGCACAACTTTTCTTTCTTTTTACAGGAGTAGTACAGGAGTAGATCTTTTTGGTTGCTTTTCTAATTTATAAATCTCAGGGATATATTGTTTATGCTTAAAATGGATGTTTACGAGTAAAAGGTAAAAGTAAACATGTTAACAAACAAGAACACATAAAAAGCAGATACGGTTATGATTAAACGTCTCTTTAGAATATTCTACTCATATTCATTAATGCAGAATCACAAGCATAGATCCGCACTAAGCGCGGAGAGATACAGTTAAACTTGTTGTATCAAATAGGCAAATCAGCAAGGCATCTTAAGCATTTGTGGCTATTAAAAAAAGGTGGTAATTAGCCACCATTTAACTAGGGAAAACAAGTAATAGAAATCCCCTACTGGAGAAGGCCTTGTCACACTAAATGGAATCAATGTTCAAATAAAGAAGTTATTAACTCAAATCATTAACTTGTAGTTATTAATACACAAAGGTATGTTTTATACAACAATACAATGAAGCCACCCCTTGAAGTTTCCTTTTTGATAGGGAAAAAACAATTGTGCACAAAAGGGACATACATTTTTCCAATACCAAGGACAGATTTATGAATTTAACTTGCTGTGTGATCTGTAAGGCTCGACTAAAGTTGTATAAGTTCATCATAGAACAGGTCTCTATAGTTTTCACTATATACATATAAGGCAAATTAGCCCCACCCCCAGATCTGGTTTTTACGAATCAAAATGCATCTGAGTTCTACATGCATGGATCAAGTTAATTTTAGCAATTTTTGTGAAGGTTCACCCAAGAATCATTCCTGCCAATATTATCAAATTTTGTCCAGTGGTTTTAGAGAAAATGTTAATAAATCAAAGCATTTTTAGGCAATAAAATGATGATTTGAAAATTAAATCAAAGATGATTTCTTTTATTTTTAATCAACCAAGTTTTTTTAAGCAACATTTGTAGAGAGTTACCCATAAATCTTCATGAATAATAAATGGATCATATCATGATGTACATAATTTTATGTACCTTGTTTCATAAAAATGTGAAGTCATCTTCATAGAGAAAAAAACTTAAATGCAAAGGTAAACCTGGACCAGAAAAACCAATTTTTCAATGTTCACCCAATCATGAAATATAGGTTGCAGCCATTAATTTGCATAAATTTTAAAAAGATCATATTATGATGTACATGTGTACCTAGTATCAATAAAGATGTGAAGTCATATTCTTAGAAACAAGAGGGACAAGATGGCCCTAAAGATGCTCGACTGAGAAAAACTGCCTTCATTGCCTGTACAAGTTACTAAATCATAGCATAGTTGTACTTAATATATAATCCAAAGAATCATTTATAATTCTACAAACTAAACAATGCCTGTGGTCGAAATTTGATGTCAAACTTGACACAAATTTAAACATTAAATGGGGAATAACTCCTGAATTAACTGGCCAATATCAGCCATAATCGAACTTGGCCGAAAGAATATGGCTATAAACATAGTTTTAAAGTTTGAAGATGATTTCTTCAGAAAGGAAGGTGCTAGAGTGCAAAAAATTGAAAATTGGCATTTCTTAATATTTGAAGGGGCATAATTCCTTACCTTATAGGCCAATATCAACAATAATCGAATTTGGTAAAAAAAAAAATTTGCGAACAAAGTGAAATCTGGCATTTTTTAATATTAAAAAGGCAAAACTCTGACCTAATAGCCGATATCAGCCAAATAACTTGGCAAGATATTATGGTAATAAACATTCTCATAAAGTTTGAAGATGATTGCTCAAAAAATGAAGATGCTAGAGTGCAAACAAACTGGAAATTGGCATTTTTTAATATTAAAAGGGGCATAACTCCTGACCTAATAAGCCGATATCAGCCATAATTGAACTTGGCCAAGATCTAATGGAAATAAACATTGTTATAAAGCTTGAATATGATTGCTTAATAAAAAGCCATGCTTAATATTTCAAGGGCCATACATGAATCTGTGTCTGCTCTTTTTTATTCATTGCATATATGTTGCTGAACAAGTATTCAAAGTATCAAAGCAATAATATGACTTTGAAATATTTATGGGTGTTTTTTTATATGGAATGCTGCAGCTGAAATTGGCCAGGCTAAACTATGAATATATCTCCCTGCAATTTTTCTCCCTACAAATCTTGATAGTTATTAGGGCTGACAACATGGTTATCAGGCTAATTTACACATTTATCATTTATTTTGCACTCCCTCAATAACAACAAATTTTCAAAGTCATGAGTCAC
Organism: Solen grandis; assembly: GCA_021229015.1. Taxonomy (NCBI): domain Eukaryota; kingdom Metazoa; phylum Mollusca; class Bivalvia; order Adapedonta; family Solenidae; genus Solen; species Solen grandis. The sequence goes on from CM037791.1 coordinate 38,523,505, forward strand.
TACTACAGGGGAATGACATGTTTGATAACAAGTGTCACTTCAAAATTAAGCCTAAGTGTATAAAACGCGCGTTAAACGCGCGTATTATGCATGTTTAATCCGTGTAAAACGCTGCAGTATTGGCACCCGCGTTTTAAGTGAATTTTTTCTTACCGACTGCGTTTAGAGTGAATATAAATCTACAAAAAGTGTGGTTTTTTTCTGTTCAAAAGTGCATTTTTTATCTGGAAAAATTCACTTTAAACGAACTTAAGTGTGTTTTTTCTGCGGTAAAAGTGTGTTTTTTTTGATCAGATAAAATACACTAAAACGCACTTAAGTGCGTTTTAACTGCGTTAAAAGTGTGTTTTTTTGGTCAGATAAAATACACTTAAAACGCACTCAAGTTCGTTTTTACTGCGGTGAAAGTGTTTTTTGATCAGATAAAATATACTAAAAACGCACTTAAGTGCGTTTTAATTGCGTTAAAAGTGTGTTTTTGGTCAGATAAAATACACTTAAAACGCACTTAAGTTCGTTTTTACTGCGGTGAAAGTGTTTTTGATCAGATAAAATACACTAAAAACGCACTTAAGTGCGTTTTAACTGCGTTAAAAGTGTGTTTTTTGGTCATAATTAGGTTCTAATGAAATTGCATTAAAGGTAGACACAAACTAATCATTGACTAGCAAAGGGTACAGAAATCCTTATTTTGCGGATATCACCACAATATTTTCTAATTCTAACTGTTTTGAAACCCCTATATAGAAAATATCAATATTATTTCCTAATAAGTAGTCGGGACTTGAAGGTCAATTTCAGTTGACCTTCTTAAGGATGTTAGTATAGAAGCGAAAATGAAGAGCTAATCTTAATGAGATTGTAACAAACAACTGGATCCAAAGGTTGTGGGGTCCAACCCCATTGGGAGCAAGGATTTTTCATGACCTTAAATACAACTGATAAACCTTTGGAACACATAAAATAAACTATGCATTAATTATGTTTAAAACTAGCTTTATATTCACATACAGTCAAAATTAATGACCCCCTTTTTCACAATGACTTCTGTCTTCAAAGACCATAGTTTTTCCTCCCGATGGATAATTCACTTTAAAGGCCTATATGTAGCATCTCCCTGTCTGATCTCCATACAATGACCAAAATATATCCTCTGAAATCGGCAATTATGGTGTCCATATCGATTTTTTCAACGAGGAGTATTGTCAAGTCATGACCTTTAATTCAGAATAAATCAGTATGATCAGGTTTGACAAGGTTTGCAGCGCAGAAAGCCCTTTCTTTTGTCCAGAACAAAAGAAGTCTAGTTTAAGTTTATTTTTATAATACATGTAAGCCATTGGCCTATTAGTTTATAAACTTAAAGTAGCTTAACACAGCAGTGTTCATTGGGACTTGTGTGTCACTTGTTGTGTGGACTGACACACAGGCAGAGAAGCTATAACATAAACAAGAACAATCAAACCTGTTTTAAGCAGTCACTATAGAAACAAGACTTAGAAAAAGTGACCTCTTAACAGAGGTAGTTGCTTAATTAAGGTTAAACAAATTGCTGAATTGGTAATGTCAAAACTGAGGGCTATACCAGTACCATTTTTCATGACTTTGGTATGTCAAGCTAAGATTTAACAATACATTTCTGCCCCTTAATAAGTATTCAATGTTGGCTATTGAATTCTCACCTCCTCAAAGACCTCTTCCTGAGATTGACACTAGGGCTTCCAGGTAGAATACAGTGCTGGTTCACTTGTAGCTGAAATTCAATGTTGAACAAGTTTTAAGTAATCCTTTGGAAACAAACTAATGTCCTGAAAAGAAACATGTTTGGCTCATTTTAAAGACGTCAATAATGTACCATTTAAAAAAATTATGTTTTATTCCACAAATTATTTTTCTGCCATTTCTGAACCCAGAAAGAAATAATTTCTGCACTAGCTTACCTTGCAGAAGCAAACATTAAAACCTCTCTAAATCAAGTGATAACCAGACATTTTCGTTTCACTTAAAGAAGAACAGATTATGTACATCTAATTATGTTCATCTCACATACTCTATATTTTATCATATGACTTTGTGCTCAAACAGCTCGTCAAAAGCCATTTCATAATATCTTTTAACAGAATTCTATACTCAAATTCTTCAAAATGGACTTGTTTTAGGTAGATAAAATCCATGTAGTATTGATGCAATTACTGAATCAATATGGATACACACAGGTAATAGTATAACAGGTACCCAGGTAAATAATTTGGGTCTCATTTCAGTCCTAATTATGTCCAGGGTCATTTAGTCATGTCCCTGCCTTATCTATCGGCATTTACCAGCTTTATCTATCAGCATTTACCAGCCTTATCTATCGGCATTTACCAGCTTTATCTATCGGCATTTACCAGCCTTATCTATCAGCATTTACCAGCCTTATCTATCAGCATTTACCAGCTTTATCTATCGGCATTTACCAGCTTTATCTATCAGCATTTACCAGCTTTATCTATCAGCATTTACCAGCTTTATCTATCGGCATTTACCAGCTTTATCTATCGGCATTTACCAGCCTTATCTATCAGCATTTACCAGCCTTATCTATCAGCATTTACCAGCTTTATCTATCGGCATTTACCAGCTTTATCTATCAGCATTTACCAGCTTTAACTATCAGCATTTACCAGCTTTATCTATCGGCATTTACCAGCCTTATCTATCAGCATTTACAAGCCTTATCTATCAGCATTTACCAGCTTTATCTATCGGCATTTACCAGCTTTATCTATCAGCATTTACCAGCTTTATCTATCGGCATTTACCAGACTTATCTATCAGCATTTACCAGCTTTATCTATAACATTTACCAGCTTTATCTATCAGCATGTACCATACTTTTAAGTGTTAATCATGTTCATGATTCATCTTATTAAATTGGAGGGTTTTTGGGAAATGATAAATTTAGTTTATGGTTCACCTTTAATTTACTCAAGCTAATAACCAGCAACTATTTTTTGACGGAATGACGGAAGCGGGTGAATGACATCACAATTCTTTTTGTTAAGTCTGGTGAGATTGTGAGATGTGAACAATAGCTGCACTCGTGTTGCAATGCTTAACAGCATATTTGTATGTCTTTAGATAGTAATTTCAAGATTATAAGTTGCATATTAATGAAAGGCATTGTAAATTTCAATTCAAAGCATTTCAATAAGTGTTATCAGCCAAGCTTAATCCTTTCACTTTGAAGTTCATACATTTATATCTGAAATTTTACTTAAATACAATTGATAAACCTTTGGAACACATAAAATAAACTATGCATTAATTATGTTTAAAACTAGCTTTATATTCACATACAGTCAAAATTAATGACCCCCTTTTTTACAATGACTTCTGTCTTCAAAGACCAAATTTTTTCCTCCCGATGGATAATTCACTTTAAAGGTCTATACGTAGCATCTCTCCGTCTGATCTCCATACAATGACCAAATTATATCCTCTGAAATCGGCAATTATGGTGTCCATATCGATTTTTTGAACGAAAAGTATTGTCAAGTCATGACCTTTAATTCAGAATAATTTTCACTGGTATAAACTACAATCAATTTCAACTAATATTGTTCAACAACTATCTCTCATAAATGTGTTTATGTGACAAATAAAGAACAGGACTTAATAAATATTTCAATGTCAGAAGTTGCTTTCAATCACATTCCAAAACATCTCTCACATGCATTATGGGGTGGGGGACAGAGGGTCATAATGTCACATATTCTTATCAGCACACAAACTAAACTTCTGCTTGGTGTCAAAAGAGTTTTGTGCTAGTGGTTGTTTGAGTTTGGATTTATAGAAGCTATATGCACATGGACATGACCTGTTGTGTAAGATTCCATTTTTTTTTTTTTTTTTTTTGCAACTGCTACATTATGACATTGTTGATCTTTTTTGCATGTGTAGGATAAAAACACAATTGATCTTGCTTCATTTAACTTCATATTTTTGAGGTGAAAAATAAATATGGCTAGTAGACCCTGCTTATAACCCCTACACATTTAAACCCTGATCTGAGGGAAAGAAACCCATCTTAAAATGAAAATATACAGATATGTAATCAAGGGGAATAGTGGGATAGCTTGTTATATATTTTACATATGAATTTTAATAGATGGATTTGTTCATTTTTACAAACTGATCAGGGAACAAAGACCTATCCACTTCATCCCAGATTCCCATACATCCCTTGTTATCATAGTTACCTTGATATGTTAAGGATGCGGTCATGGTTCTTGCTTCACTATAGTAGACTCAGAAGCTGCAGAAGAAGCTACAGGGCCTCAACCCATCAGCAAACAACCTCTGTCATCAGCAAGAACTATTTGGACAGGAAGTCTATCTACAACAGGAACATGCCAAATACTCATAGTAATGGATTTAATTAAAAAAATAAATTGTATTCTTTTTTTGTTTATAAATGAGAAATAAAGAGTCAAAAAACATTATTCGATTCATAAAACATTGAATTTTAACTGGTTATGTTGATATTTCATCATTTTGATGCTTATAGAATTTGTTTGTGGGGTTTTATGACCCACTGACAGTATTTCAGTCATTTGGAGACTATGTCTACATATCATGCTGCCACACTGCAGTATCACAACACAGACAAGTAGCATGAGACCACATCCAGTCACATTACCCTGACACCAGGTTAACCAGTCCTGGAACTACCCTTATATGCCAAGAGCCAAGCAAGGGAGCTACAAGTATACCAGTACCAATTTTTATGGCTGTCTCGGCTAGGGATCTAAGACCTCCCAGTTCCAGGCTGGATGCTTACCATACAGCAACCATCCTATCATGTTTATAGTTTATTGTTACATTTTTAGATAATTATATATACTTTATTTCCTAAAATTAAGAATTGTCAAAATATTTTCTCCTAACAGGCAAGGAATCTTGAAGGAATAAAAATTCTGTTATCAAGAAACATTAAAATGGTAATTCTCCTTGACCATTTTTTTACCTTGTTACAAACTTGTCTTTTAAAACCATTGTTATAAAAAAGAAAAGTCCAATTTAAAAACTCTTCAACATCTGGATTTTACACACAAAAGGAATGCTACAGACAAGAATTGCATCTCACCTAAGGCTGCTCTCAGCAGACTTCCTGACTTTTACCACCACGAAGGTCTGTTAAGCGGCTTCGGCACCAACAACGCATCGTAAATAAGGCCTCCATATACCATTTTATCATTGCCGCACCAGTTGCAGAAATTATGACATTTCTGTTCCCAGTAGATCTCTTAGGGCATCCTTAACATTCTTGCACTGCAATTGGAAAGAAAGGTATTAAATAAAACAAATATTAGCTTACTGTTTTACATGTATCTAAGAAATAATCAATATCTGTCTGCATTTTGTTATGAATTTAATAACAGTTTCTAGTTCAAGTGCATACCATATAATTATCATTTGTTGATAATACTCTTTAGCTATACTTTTTTTTATTATCTTAACCTATTGTTTCATATCTTATGATTATGTCCTGAACTATCTGTCCCATATTACTTGCAAAATGAACATCAGGTTTCTCAGCTATTACTTAAATATTGTAAATTTATCATTTTGTGTCATCGTCAACATGGGTGCTGTGACCTATATCTTTTACAGTTTTTCCTTTCTTTCTGTTTAATGAGAAAGATATGAGTTGTGTTAGAAAAGATCATTTTAGCTGAGTAAAGGCATTTTATTATTTTTAGCTATTGTGATCACCCCCTGTCTGTTGTCGGTCGTCAACAATTTGCTTTAAACGACATCTCCTCCAAACTACTGGACAGATTTTGATTAAAATTGGCAGGGATGATCCTTGGGTGAACCTTCACAAAATTTGCTAACCGTGTATCCACAATTGGTGTGCTGTATCTGGATAACTGCATGTTTTTTATCAGTTATTGCATGGAGGTGGAACTCCGTCCACTAAAACTGTGTGGTATCGAATTAAACATGAGTACTTTTCTACAGAAAACTACCCAGATTGTATTACAAAATAAACATGATCCATGTCATGGCAACAGAAAGAATAAAATTATGAAAACTTTAAAAATCATCTTCAAAACTACTGGCCAGATTTCAAAATGTTTTAGTACAGATGTTCCTTGGGTAATCCTCTACCAAGATTGCTCAAATTATTCCGATCCATTAAAAAACATGGCCGCTAGAGGTGGGGCCAATTTGCCTTATATTTTAAACAACATGTCTATAATTTTCACATTTTTTGTAATGTGCTGAGAAAATACTTCGAAATGATTGAAACATGAACAAGTAGAACAGTACTGACTTGAACACTTGTCTGCTTCAGCATTTGCCCCGGGATGGCTGTAATGAACTCCATCGGACACAGCTGGCAGTCCTCAAATCATCTACAGGATCCCTCATATTGGCAGCATGCTGTAATAAAGCAAGTCATAGCTGTCAAAAGTAAAACAAACCAACATGACTCAAAACTAGGACTTTCACCATGTTCCAGTGGTAACATACGTAATTTCATTTAAAACCATATCCTAACTGATGCTCGCTTAGTAGGTTCTAATGAAATTGCATTAAAGGTAGACACAAACTAATCATTGACTAGCAAAGGGTACAGAAATCCTTATTTTGCGGATATCACCACAATATTTTCTAATTCAAACTGTTTTGAAACCCCTATATAGAAAATATCAATATTATTTCCTAATAAGTAGTTGGGACTTGAAGGTCAATTTCAGTTGACCTTCTTAAGGATGTTAGTATAGAAGCGAAAATGAAGAGCTAATCTTTATGAGATTGTAACAAACAACTGGATCCAAAGGTTGTGGGGTCCAACCCCATTGGGAGCAAGGATTTTTCATGACCTTTCAAGATGCAAAGTACTGGTCCAACTCAGGAACTTTTAAGAGAGATTTGTGTTAGTTGCAATAATTTGTTTCCCATTTGAAATGGTATGGTCACCCTGAATTCTAGACCTTAAGAGAATATGGAAGAGAATCTATCGATTGTAAGTTAACTTGTGATTAGAAAAGATTACACATCCATGGTCAAACATGAAACCTAACAATTATTAGCATTAATTCATATCAGTGTAAAATAAGTAAGTTCCAAATGGGTATTTCCAAGCTGCTTCCCTTACTGCACATACTGTCATACCAGACAATCAATAAATGTAAGCTAGAAATAGTCTGCAATATAAAGAGACCCATCAAATAAAACATTTTAAAATTTAGAAATATTTTGTCTAATAAAATCAAAAAACATTTTATCTCAATCTTAAAATCTATAATAAGCCAAACAAAGTTGCTTGAAGCTTAAGATTATTTTTCATTGATTATGAAACAAGTTATCACAATTTATATTAATCACTCTTAATAGCTGTGGTGGTGGCCTAATGTATTATGGGAGGAAACCAGAAAAAAAACCATGTGTATTGATGAGCAACCACAACTGTAGATCCAAAGGTTGTGGGTTAAAACCACATCGGGAACAGGTATTTTTCATGACCTTCCTTGGCGCAAAGTACTGATCTACATGAGACAGATGTTGCTGTCACACTGCAATATCATGCTGTAGACACGTGGCATACTAACACACCCAGTCATATCCTGACACCAGGCCAACCTGTCCTGGAACTACTGTTGTATGCTAAGTGCCAAGCAAAGGAGCTGTATCAGTACTTTTTTTAAAAACTTAATATTTTAAATCTGAAAAACAAGAGTGTTTGACTGTACTTGCAGCAAGAGTGCTTAAATGGAAGGGATAAAAACATACCTGTCCATGACAACCTAAAAACAGGAAAAACCCTCACACACAGAGGCAGGAAACCACCAGGCCACAGGTTGCTGTCATCGTCACTGCATCAGATGGGGACACGGCTGAAACTAAATGAGAAAAAATCATTAGATCTGGACATTGAAAGGACAACAAGATATGGAAAATGAGAAAAGGACAACAAGATATGGAAAATGAGAAAATGGAAGGACAACAAGATATGGACAAAGAGATAGTGAAAGGTTCTTCTCCGTCTTCCATGGGGGACCTACAAGGAAAAAGATACAGGTTCTCCTCCGTCTTCCATGGTGGACCTACAAGGAAAAACAACATGACCACCCCATGAACCCACCCCAGACTGAAGACTGGCTTCCCGGAACCAACAAAGTGGTGTGAGGGGCTTGGTCCTCTGAGAGCACCCTCCACATTCTTTGACCCTGGTGATGACAACCCCAAAACACAACCCTTCTCCTCACAATCTCCAAGGTGACTCCAACAGAGCCAGGGAAATGGTCATCCCTGAATAAAACCAGGTCTTCCTAATCAAAAAAAGTGCTTTGAAGTGACCAGGCCTTCCCTTACTAAAGGGAAGTGCGATAAGTAACCAGGTCTTCAACAAACAAAAGGTCCCTTACTAAAGGAAAGTGCTGATAAGTAACCAGGTCTTTCCTAATCAAACAAAAGTGCTTTGAAGTGACCAGGTCTTCCCTAACTAAAGGGAAGTGCCACTAAGTAACCAGGTCTTCCCTTATCAAAGGAAAGTGCTGAGAAGTAACCGTTCAGTCTGGCAACTAGTTCTGGTAGCATCTACAATGTCCAAAGTACCAATCACCTACAACCAAAATTTGAAAGTTGTGCCTGCTAAAAAAAAACAAATTGAAGGACATACAAAAATATTACTAAACGTCCTCCTTCATTTATACCACATTTCAAAGGGGAAAGCAAAAGTGGCCAGGTTTTGCTCTCACCCCTCAAAATATTTTTCATTTAAATTTAATCTAGTTACTTTAAAAAAAAAAAGAAGTTTTTAAGTATATTTTCACCCTAAAGTGCTTTCCAAAAACCAAACTTAAGAGAAACAATATAAACAAAAATTAAAAATCTACCTCATAATTAAGAAAAATCAGTTCAGAACAATGCCAGACTTCACAGACCAGTCTAAACTATGGCAACATTTTGGAAAGAAATTACGGGAAAAATGATTCAAATTTGCCATCCTTTACAGGTGGTTTCCCCTAGCCAAAAAATGAATGTGTTTTACTTATAATGTTAATGATGACTTGAAACTTTCTATGACATATGTTATACAACCAAAAATAAGGTCACTGTTCAGTTAAGGAGCCATGCACTGGCCAGCTGCAGGAATGAAACCAAGGGAGGTCTCCCTAAATCTACTGAAATCTCCTTGGAGACCATAGGAAGAGAAGTGAGCATGCCAACATCATCACATGGATGCCTCAGACACACACCGGAGAGACAGCGGGGCTCTCTGTAGACTCAAGCTTACCTCTACACCAACTATGCCTGGCCCTAGTAGCTCTGTACAGTCTGCCCCAACCTACTTTTACCCAAACAATCCTAACACATAAACAAGAAACAATAAAGATAAGCTGCAATCTGTAAAAGAAAAAAAATGGGATATTAGGGACAGGATGAGAGTGCAGAAAGGTTAAAGGAGAGAGATGAAAAAGGTAGTGATGGGAATGAGATAGTAAACTATTAAATCAAAACCACTTATCTTTGATGCAGTCATCTTGTAATTAGGTCCAGGTCCAACTTCCTGGAGTGAGTGGACATCTGAAACAAAAGAGAAATCAACAAGATATACAATAACATTTTCTCACTAGAACTGCAGATAACAAGTGATTATGTACTGAATAACAATCAGCTATTTCATTTATTATGTAAAAAGTTTGAGCGATGTTGCAGACAAACATATTAAAATCAAAGCGCTGAGAAAAGTCACCAAGACCTGATTTATGTATTCTATCTGTTGATACTTTAGTGTAGAAATTGACTTGATTGTTGAAATTACGTGAATGCTTGCATACTTATTTCAAAGTTAAGAAATGCTCTTGGAGAAACCTCACTCGCCATCATACAAAATTACGCATGAACTACTTTAGACTAATTACAAACATGTAAAGCACAACTTTTCTTTCTTTTTACAGGAGTAGTACAGGAGTAGATCTTTTTGGTTGCTTTTCTAATTTATAAATCTCAGGGATATATTGTTTATGCTTAAAATGGATGTTTACAGAGTAAAAGGTAAAAGTAAACATGTTAACAAACAAGAACACATAAAAAGCAGATACGGTTATGATTAAACGTCTCTTTAGAATATTCTACTCATATTTATTAATGCAGAATCACAAGCATAGATCCGCACTAAGCCCGGAGAGGTACAATTAAACTTGTTGTATCAAATATGCAAATCAGCAAGGCATCTTAAGCATTTGTGGCTATTAAAAAAAGGTGGTAATTAGCCACCATTTAACTAGGGAAAACAAGTAATAGAAATCCCCTACTGGAGAAGGCCTTGTCACACTAAATGGAATCAATGTTCAAATAAAGAAGTTATTAACTCAAATCATTAACTTGTAGTTATTAATACACAAAGGTATGTTTTATACAACAATACAATGAAGCCACCCCTTGAAGTTTCCTTTTTGATAGGGAAAAAACAATTGTGCACAAAAGGGACATACATTTTTCCAATACCAAGGACAGATTTATGAATTTAACTTGCTGTATGATCTGTAAGGCTCGACTAAAGTTGTATAGGTTCTTCATAGAACAGGTCTCTATAGTTTTCACTATATACATATAAGGCAAATTAGCCCCACCCCCAGATCTGGTTTTTACGAATCAAAATAATTTTAGCAACTTTGGTTACCCATAGAACATCTGTACTAAAACATTTTGAAATCTGGACAGTAGTTTTGAAGGAGATGATTTCTAAAGTTGTTTTTTTTTTCTTTCCACTGCCATGGAGTTCTACACGCATGGATCAAGTTAATTTTAGCAATTTTTGTGAAGGTTCACCCAAGAATCATTCCTGCCAATATTATCAAATTTTGTCCAGTGGTTTTAGAGAAAATGTAAATAAATCAAAGCATTTTTAGGCAATAAAATGATGATTTGAAAATTAAATCAAAGATGATTTCTTTTATTTTTAATCAACCAAGTTTTTTTTTTAGCAACATTTGTAGAGAGTTACCCATAAATTTTTATGAATTATAAATAGATCATATCATGATGTACATAATTTTATGTACCTTGTTTCATAAAAATGTGAAGTCATCTTCATAGAGAAAAAAAAGCTTAAACGCAAAGGTAAACCTGGACCAGAACAACCAATTTTTCAATGTTCACCTAACCATGAAATATAGGTTACAGCCATTAATTTGCATAAATTTTAAAAAGATCATATTATGATGTACATGTGTACCTAGTATCAATAAAGATGTGAAGTCATATTCTTAGAAACAAGAGGGACAAGATGGCCCTAAAGATGCTTGACTGAGAAAAACTGCCTTCATTGCCTGTACAAGTTACTAAATCATAGCATAGTTGTACTTAATACATAATCCAAAGAATCATTTATAATTCTACAAACTAAACAATGCCTGTGGTCGAAATTTGATGTCAAACTTGACACAAATTTAAACATTAAATGGGGAATAACTCCTGAATTAACTGGCCAATATCAGCCATAATCAAACTTGGCCGAAAGAATATGGCTATAAACATAGTTTTAAAGTTTGAAGATGATTTCTTCAGAAAGGAAGATGCTAGAGTGCAAAAAATTGAAAATTGGCATTTCTTAATATTTGAAGGGGCATAACTCCTTACCTTATAGGCCAAAAAAAAAAAAAAAATTAAGTGAAAACTGGCATTTTTTAATATTAAAAAGGGCAAAACTCTTGACCTAATAGGCCGATATCAGCCAAACTCAATCCTGGACAAGATATTATGGTAATAAACATTCTCATAAAGTTTGAAGATGATTGCTAAAAAATGAAGATGCTAGAGTGCAAACAAACTGGAATTGCATTTTTTAATATTAAAAGGGGCATAACTCCAGACCTAATAAGCCGATATCAGCCATAATTGAACTTGGCCAAGATCTAATGGAAATAAACATTGTCATAAAGCTTGAATACGATTGCTTAATAAAAAGCCATGCTTTATATTTCAAGGGCTGTGCATGAATCTGTCAATATACATAATTGTGTCTGCTCTTTTTTATTCATTGCATAATATGTTGCTGAACAAGTATACAAAGTATCAAAGCAAAAATATGACTTTGAAATATTTATGGGTGTATTTTTATATGGAATGCTGCAGCTGAAATTGGCGAGCTAAACTATGAATATATCTCCCTGCAAGTTTTCTCCCTACAAATCTTGATAGTTATTAGGGCTGACAACATGGTTATCAGGCTAATTTACACGTTTATCATTTATTTTGCACTCCCTCAATAACAACAAATTTTCAAAGTCATGAGTCACTACTACAGGGGATTGACATGTTTTGATAACAAGTGATAGCTTCAAAATTAAGCCATAAGTGTGTAAAACGCGCGTTAAACGTTTAATGATTTTTGAAGTTTAATAGCATTTTTAGGACATGTTATTTTTTTTTTATAAACAGAATGAGGTAAAGTATGATTCTAACAAGATCTGATACAAACACAAATTACTCTTGCCTCCAGTTCTCTTTCCCCCTTTTTTTTTTTTCTTTCAGTTTTTTTTTTGGGGGGGAGGGCATCCTGAACTTTCTGAACTACATTAATTCAGCCAATTTGTGAAATCATCTAATCTGTTTTCTCTCTCTCTTTAAAAAAAATAATTATACAAAGCAATTTTATAGATATCAAGTATTGAACCTGTGACAGATATTTCTGGTTTTAAAGGTATATGCTCATATTGTAATTTATATTACTGTTTTACTAGGAAAGTCTGAAAATATATAATTTCATAAACAGGGCCTTTTTTCCAATTTTGCGGAAAGCACCCTAGCCCTTTTTATGGGGAAAATAGCAAGCCACTTGTTTACAACTTATTATGGGATTTTTTTTTTTACCATATTCATAAATATAAGCATAAACTGGTCTTGGCACAGCAAGACATATTAGAAACTAAATGTAAAGACTAATCAAATATTTTGTTTAAGAATCAATAGAGTTAAACAGAGTTAAATTAGCGTCATAATATTGTTCTCTAGGTTTCTCAATGATCAGCTACCTCCTTAATGGGGAATTTTATTTAAGAGCGGGGAATTTGAGGACTATTTTGGGGGAAAAAAGGTGGTTATTTGGCTTGGGGAAGCAGCCCTTTACCGGCTACAGTTAAGAAGGGTAAAAAGGCCCTGATAAATGTCCAATCTTCAAAATAACTTCACACAATTCAGTCCTGATTTGATAAGAACACAACCAGAAGGGAAGAATCAATTAGAAAGGTTCTTTATTATTTGATCTTTATGAATTTTCATTCCGTTTATTTATATTAAAAAAAAAAAAAAAATCTGGAAATTTGTTTTTATTAATTTAACCAATGGTTACCAAAAAAAATCTGTGTAAAATAAATCTGTGATGAAAAAACAAAAAAAACAAAACAAAAAAAGCAACAGAAATTTAACTGAAACTTAAAGATGCACTTTTCACAAAAGATACACTTAAAACTTTATGGTCAAAAAAAAAAAAAAAATTAAAATTTTAAAAAAAAAGAAATCTAAGAGAAACACTCTTGCAGCAAAAGATACACTTTAAATGCACTTTAGGAAACAAAACACACTTATTGGCAAAAAGATACATTTAAAATGCAGAAAAATACACTTCTGCCCCAAAAACGCACTTAAACACACTTTTTCTGAAAAAGATACAGAAAAAACACACTTTTGTGAAAAAACGCAGGAAAAACGCACTTAAACTGTGGTTAAAGTGCATTTTAAGTGCGTTTTTGTAAAAAAGTGTGGGGGTTTTTTTGAGAAGGATAGAAGACAGAAAAACTTGCATGTAGAACCTTAACCTTGAGTGTTACGCTGACACCAGGGTGACTATAACAGCCCTGACTATTCTTCGAATAGTCGAGCTAAAAATAGTATGTCACGTCGAGCTGCTCTGTTTTAACCAAATTCCTTCAACAGTGAAATTCTTCACAGAAACAAAAAAAAATAAAAAATTTAGAGTGGCTTTCTCAGGCACCACGGCAAAAAAAAAAAAAGTTTGGTTTCTGTTTTTTGAAAGCTTAGACCTAATGTGGAAAATGTAACATGTTACATGCCAATTTACCCTTTACTGTATTTTGCAATTACAGGCAGTTTTACAGCTTACAGCTTTCTAGTTTGTACTACACATTAGTCCATTAACCATTTCCCTCATAGAGGACACCATGAAAAGACCTATGCGAACAGCAGAAAACCAGATCAGCCTGTGAGTAACTTGCAGGCTGATCAGGTTTTATGCTGTTCGCTGCTCCTCAGTGGTCTGGAAATGAGGATTTTGTATTCAAATTTGGTAAGGTTTAACTGTGTTTTTCTGCAGATCAGGCTTTATGTGGTACCTATTGAGTGTGCCAAATGAGTCTATATGAGGGAAAGGGTTAATTCAGCTCAATGAGAACTCAGTTTCTGGTACATGTACACAGCGTATCACTGCGTATCACTGTGTATATAACTTATTATAAGAGAGCACATGCTGGGTGCAGACAAAAAATTAAATAAAAATGACAGTCACCTATGTCATTTTATTCAACCAACACACGTTCTAAGGCTTCCTAATTATGAATAAATGCGGAATACTCAGATGGAATCACTCATACGGGGTTTGCTAGCAAAGCACAAGGTCTGTTTACATTTTACACGCTCTCTAGTCTGTTATCTGTGGCGAGAAACTTGTTTTTCAAGTGATAGTA
>CM037791.1:38538309-38588309 GCA_021229015.1 Solen grandis
TGGTACTCCCGATACTACTACTGTTCCTACTGCTCCTGGTGAAGCAGCTTTAAATGATGATGATGGTGGTAGAGGCATCCTCCATATCTATGCAAGGAGCTGCTAAACGCACAGTAAGTTATTTCAAAACATGTAACTAGAAAAATATACATATATACTCAATGACGCCTCGTGAATAAAATTTCGATATTTCACGTCAGTTTATTTTACCCATCCTTTAAACTCGTATTTTCTTTTGTGATCAGATAAAAAAAAGACCACAGAACATGCACAAATTAATTGGTGAAAAATGTCTCATTACATTTCTAAATAATCTAAAACGTTTGAAAAACACGAAATAAGATTTTCAACATTTTTTTCAAGGTGAGGCGTTTTCAAAGACTTTTCCCACTTTTTTTTAAATTTCGCATGACATGCTCGTTTGAATGTGCGTCCGTGCGCGAATGTGTGGATGTTCACTTGTGAGTCTGTTCCTAAGAGACCATAGTATGAAATAGCACAAAACAATTCACTGATTTTTTATTTTCATTTATTACGAAATAATGTTTCTTCCTTATTTTCAGATATCTAATGCTTGACGATAGAATTGGATTTGTTAGAAGAAATATCCTGCTTTCTTCCTTCATCTTTTGTTTTCTTGATTTTTTTGTCGTTATTGTTTTGTCGATACTTTTCTCAACCATGAGGGTTTTAGTGTTGTTGTTTTTTATTTGCATGTCTTATCACTGACCAGTCATTTTTATTTTAATTGGATTGACATAAGTATCGTCCAATTATAAACTGTCTACAGCTCAACCAGTGTTATATTTTTACTCATATTATAAAAATTAATTCAAGAGAAAAGTCCAAAAGAAAATTCAACATATGTAAATCAAACAAAATTTTTGAAAAAGTAGACACTCTACGAAAGCCACATCGTGCCAAGAACAAATATTTTACATGTTTCGTTATAACGAAAAAGTATCTCGTTTTTTATAAGATATTACCTCATAATTACGAGATAATTATCTCGTTATTGCAGGATAACTGAAAGTGTAAGACTTACATGCAGAAGTAGAGATAATGTCGAATTACTTCCTAACGAGACATACACCTGATAAGCGGGTTTTAAAACCATTCAAAACTAAAACATAATCTATGTCTATAATGTGCCACATGCAATGTATCATAAACTGCATACACAGTTGCATCGGCTAAGCCTCTGTTGCGGTGTTGGTAGAGCAATGGACTGGTGCCAGGTTCGAATTATACCCGAACGAAGCATATTTTATTTAATTTGCTGTTTCTATTGCTTGTTGTCCTTCTCCCACACACCACTATTCAGTGGCTAGCACGTTTACAGCACCTGCATTTGCCTCTAGGTAAATCACATAGGAAGTATGTCTGTTATAGCCAATACATTATGGATTAAAGTCATAAACTGGGAGTGTCGGGGTGGTAATTATGAGATACTTGTATCGTTAATTCAAGATAATATGTTTTTATTATTTTACCTCCAATTGACACTATCCGGCTTTTGTTACAAACAGATCATAGAGGACAGTTATATGAATAGAATTATTTATTTTCCTTAGATAGCGCCTGACTTAGCAGCTTATGCTAGTCCAACCTGGGTTGTTCTTATAACAACAAGCAAGACCTCAACTATAGTTGGCATTATATAATACTTAAATACTAACCGACGAATTTCGTCATATTTATTTCTCTAATAAAAATGCATTTTCTCACTTAAAACGGATATTGTTAGATACCAGGGGCCCGTTTCACTAAACTTCCTTTGAAGAAATTTGATCTTAATCGTAAGTCTTTTGTTCTACTTAGTGTCTACTAATGTATTATTTTCACAATAAAACATGAAGATAGATGACCCATTTTTTGCATTTTACAAACACAACAATTTTGTAGAGAATAATTCACAAAAAACAACACTATTTTACATCTGTGAATTTACGCTTACGAAGATTTTTTTTCGTACGAAGTTTAGTGAAACGGGCCGCAGAGTGATACTTTAGTAAACTTAGTCATGTTCATGAATATATCGATATTTATTCGTTTCTATCTAATTTAAGAAATTAAGCATTAATTATCACTACGAATTGTAGATGAAAATCAAGCTGTAAGTCAAATATTTAAAATAACAAAAATCGGATATTTCATAAACATTTTAGTTTTATCATTCTTAAATTTCAATTTAAAAACTGTCTATAATGGCAGTTATAAATTCCTATTATCTGGTAAATGAGTTGGATTCTCTGAAAGTTGACATTTTAAAAGAATATACGATCTGTCAAATTTTACCAAATGGCTTTATAGGATGATATTTCCTGATTATGGCTAAGTGATCATTTTGTTTTCATTGTACATGTATTCTTGCGTCAAAATAAATAGAGTAATGCATTAAAGTTAAAAATGTTATATATTGTATAATACTGATTGTTTTGAAATGAAGTTCTTTTCATTTTCATGAATATGTAATATTCTGTACTGATCAACCTCCAATATGTATCCACACATTTACCATTTTGGTAAATTATGTTCATTTCGGATTTTCAACTTCGGCGTTATTTTGACACGCCAGTAATATTAAGTAATCAGAGGAGAAAGTATATTGTCCATGTCAAGTCGGTCTTTACTGTCAAAAAAAGTATACCCTTAAGCGAAATAACACAGAAAGTCAATATATACACTTAACGCAAATTTTAATGCTATTCTTAGATTGATATAAAATACAATGTATGATTTACCTGCAAGTTCACACAAGTGATTAGCGTTAGATTCATTCATTATTGTTTTATCCCAAATTACCTATTATTTGGGGGGGGGGGGGGGGGGGGGCATCTGTGCGTTCCTATTTTATTGATTCTTGAATTTGAATGTTTATTTAACATTGACCAAATACCTGATATGGTATTGTTATACCATATAGAGTTGGCATCAAATATACACGTATTTATTAACCTTTGAAATGTGTTGTTTGTTCATTGGAGCGAATTGTGATTTCGAGGAAACGTATATTACACATACGGTAAATGGGCATTTACGAAACAACCGAATATTGTATTAATTCACTAACGTTGAAATAAAACAACCAACATATTGTGAAAATTTGGATATATTGTACAGTTATTGTGATATTCAAAAATATTGAAAGATAGAAGTTCGGTTACGTGTATATTGTACACCTGAAATTCTGCAAAGCAAAATATGACCGCATAATGATACACTTAACTGTTATATAGTCTCCAGATGTACACTTATAAACGAGAATACTGTGCAAAGACGTATACAAAACAGAACCCGTTTGATGTACATTGAAATTACACCTAAGAAGAACTGCTAGTGTATACCGAAGTATTACACGCGTACAAAACTCCCCCTTTTGTATGAAAGGACGTGATCATGAATTTTGAATTGTACAGGTACGAATCAATAGTAATTTGCACAAGTATCTTACGTGAATGTATACAAATGACCCATTTGTAAAACGGGGTGTGATTGATATGACAACTATTGAAATACCTGTTGTGAATTAAAACATCATATCGAACAATTATTTTGTAAGAAAAGAAGTTTCTTCTTTTACCAACTCATCACTCTGAATTAAAATACTGATAACGATTTGAAAGTGAATGTTTCTGATATGCACGATTTGTGTAGATATATTCACGATCTCCCACTCGCACTTTATCCCCCCCCCCCCCACACATCTCCTCTCCATGATTAAGAAAAAAGCTATTTCTATCCGTGTTTTGTTGTATATTTTAGCACAGGTTTGGAGTTCAGGTAAAGATTATTATATTACGACGGCGTAACCCGAGTGTTATAATTATTCGCACCTGTACCACAAATCTGTGTTTAAATACACAACCACATACGGGTAGCGTAAGATTATTTCAATTCAAACACGTTTTTCGTCATTTTTATTTGGATTACTTTCATGAGACGTAGAAAATGATGAAATCCAAATTACTTCCGTCCAGCTTGTCGTCAGAATTACCACCCTCGTATATACAGATTGACAGATGAAAGTAATATATATATATATATATATATATATATATATAAATATAAACACATGATATGTTAGAATAAATTATTTATTTACATTTATTTTTTATTCCCTTTGATTTAATTTCATATCTTATCCATGTAATTTGGAAGAACATTTAAAATGAACATATTTAAATGTGTTATCCACCTCTTTCCATGACGGCATCAAAACTGAAGCGTGCAAACGTTTTACTGCGATGTTTATGTTCACTGATGAATTGATACAAGGGAGGAAAATGTAATGGCAATAAATTTACGGGATCGAGTGCTGCGACTAGTGTTTTGTTGCGAATTTACAACCAATATCTTTTCTTATTTCTATATAGAGAAAAAGATGCGTTGCGTGTTAGAATTGACTATAAGGTATCCTATGTAACTGTTTGTTAATGTTTGTTTAAAACCAATAAACTGTGCAGACTATGTGGTAAGCAGCGTGCGATAGATGAATGTGCATGTATTATAATGTCAAAACAACATCTTGCGCTTTAACTACTACTATTTTTGGAGGAACATCTCCAGAATGTGTGGTGAGCAGACATATAAGTGGATGTATGTATAATAATGTCAAAACTACATCGTGATTTAACTTCTATCTAATGTAACAGTGTGCAACTTTCATCCGCTGTTACTTTACGCTTTCTCCCTTTGTTTTTCTTCTTTCACTCTTCTTCTGCGCACTGGGGAATTAGCGAAGACTGTAGACTCTGATATGTTTTTAAAGAACATTTTTGAGTTATAAAGGCTGTCCAATATACTCGTAGACTTTCTCAACTTTATTTGAAGTCCTTTCTTTCCAGGGCATATGTACTTAACTTCAATTAATACATCTCTGCACTGGTCTATCAGGCTCTCGGAACTTACTAAAGCTCAACACTTATCTGACTGGTTTTCCAAAATCTGTTCCTCGTACTTTTTTATTTTCTCTTTAAGCATATTCAGTTCCTGTTGGCATTTTCTAAGCATAATGTCACTTTCATCATTTTCGGTCTGACACGACTGTTCATCCGTTCTTATGTGGTTTTCCTCCGTGTTGATGTCTGTTTGCACTATGCTACAAACAGCCTTTTCTTCATTGTATTTTAACAGATGTTCAGAGTCTCGCTTCTTCCTACTCGTTGACTTGTTCTTCGTCTACCGGCACTTCTCTGAACTCTGGAATAACAATTCCGCGCAAAGTGTCCATACTTTCCGCATCTAAAGCACTGGCTCTGCAATGCTGGACATCTTCGCCTGTGCCACAGTTAGTGTTCATCATGTCCACATCTGTAGCACAAATACCGTCTCCAGTAATTTTTCCCATACCGGTAATTCGAATGTTGTCGTGGATACCTCCATGTCCATCTCACAAATGGTCTTGGTTCCCTGTTCTAGGCATCTTGATCCCGCTTGGCTTGAAAGGTAACCGGAACTTAACAACAGCGTAGAAGTGTTGTACCCCGGATTCTGCGCCAAATTGTAACAGTGTGCAACTTTCACCCGCTGTTACCTCACGCTTTCTCCCTTTGTTTCTCTTCTTTCACTCTTCTTCTTTGCACTGGGGAATTAGAGAAGACTGTAGAAATCTTAATATTATCTTTTCAATTTTACATAATTCAACTTATACTACAAATTTACTATATATATATAAAATAATGATATTCTTTCTGACGATGTTTCACACGCGGTTCCGTATGTCTAACTGACTCTCTCATATGCAACCAAATCATGCTCAAAGTGACACGGATAATTGAGCAGATAATTAGTATATGAACGGCTGGTTCTTAAAATAACGTGTCACAAATACAATTATATAATCAAACAAAGAAAACTGTTATGAACACAAGATTATCGATGTCTAGGGGAGAAAGAGAGCACAGTGTTACGAAAGGTGAATTAAGCAAATAAGCATCAAGATTTGTTATTACGTCTATAAGCTGTTTCATAACCAATGGTCTAACCTAAGTTTTAAATGAAGAAATTATGTATCAAGCTACAACGCACATTTAATTACTAATAGCAGTAAGTTACTAAATATTAAACATGTTAAATATTAAATACTGTCATAATTCGCCTTGTTACACTAATACAAAAATCTTGATTCAGTAAAGAAATAGGTTTTTATATCCTTATCTATTTATAGCTTATTTTTTTTTAAATTTGAACGCTAAATTATTACAATCAAATCTTTAGATTTAATATCAAAATATTTCTTATCTATGCCATGTTTTGCCTCGGTTTTAAGTTTCACCCAAAGTTGTTTTTGAACAGGATTGCTTGCAACGCTGTTCTATGGTAGCACATATTTTTTGCACAAAATTTCGGGTCTATATTTTGACATCGACCCCCCACCCCTTTTTTTACTTCACACAGTAAAGTTTCAAGTTTTGTGTTCTGTGCGATAGTACGATTGCATGATATAAGTTAACTTAACTAAATTCGATATACCTGTATATGCCTGATGCAGCACTATATCTATCATATAAGGATAACTCCAGGACTGTTTGCGCACTTACGATAACGTGACTGAGTGTGGTAACAGGTCAAGTGTCTATGGAAAGGTTTCGTGTGAAGCAACACTATATCTTATAAGAGTAGTTCCAGGACTGGTTGGCCCAGTTTAGATAACATGACTGGGTGAGGTATCAGGCTATATGTCTACGCTATGATATCACAGTCAAACAGCATTATATCACTTATGAGTAGTTCATTGTACATTTGGCCCGGTCAGGATAACGTGACAGTGTGACAGTGTGTGGTATCAGTTCATATGTCTAAGGAGTGAAATCTTAATGAAAAAATCACTATATCATATACGGGCATTTCCAGGACTAGTTGGCTTGGTCAGAATAATGTGACTCGTTGTTGTATCAGGTCACATTTCTAAGACAGGATAATACAGAGAAGCAGCATTATAACACATGGACCCGAAGTTAGTATACATAACAAGTAGATTATAAAATAATCGCTATTGCTATTCCTTCTTCGCATTGTCATAAATTTATACCACACCGGCGCTTATTCTTTACATAAATGTAAAAGAAAACATTGTATCATAAGTGGAATAACTGTATATGTCGATCAATCGCTAAATGAAATGTGTATGTAAACGTTATCTCCCCTTACCCGAGCGTTGTGAAAGAGTTTTCTATGGTGTTTCATCTCAATATGTACTTGAAATATGGATTCTAGTTTTTGTCATCGAAACAAAAGTTACGTACGCAATATCCGTTGCACTTTATAAGTTGATAAGTTGGCATCTATTTTATCGTTGAATAATTGTTTGGGGTGTTGTGAGAAGATGCATAGGTGTAATGTAATAATAAACATAAATGGAAGATGTTGTGAATGAAGGCGATAGAAACTATCTATGTTAAGTTATGAATAAAATAGGCCGCCCGTCCAGAAATGCGGATTTCTGTCTCTTACAGCGGTTAGTACCTTACAAAATGTTTCAAGCTTATCTATCATTAAAAAAGCGAACAACAACCTCTTATTCGTTTTCTCTCTATCTCTCTATAATCATTCATAACACACTTGAATACATATAACTACATTACTATTTGTCATGACTTTTACGTATAACAGAAGTCGTTGTTTAGCATTATGTTTAATTGTCTAATATGTTTATATGCAAATAATCAATGTCAATAAAACATATTTAATAGTCAGTCTATAATAAGAAAGTATATGAAAATTCACACATAATAGAACATTCTATTAGGTAAACTACATTTTTTTTTTAAATTTAATATGATAAAATTTTCTATCCTGGATAATTTCAGAAGAATCAACTCATCTTTTGTCTATGGTTAGTGACTAGGCACATGTCAAATTTACTAAAATTTAGGTTAAAACAAATGTATATATGCATATTATATTCGAGTATGTACAACATATTTTTTATACATTTAATACTTTTACAACAAATACCTCATTTACATGTATACATGAACGCCATACACATACATAATTCCAAACACACAACAATATAAGAAATTTCATCTTGACGTCCCAAGAAGACGAATATGAATTCAATAATTGGCTTTATTATTAAAACGTTGATTTGAATACTTCAAATGGCGCTAGTGTCATGTAATGTTATTTTACACTGCAAGAATATGCAGAATTGAGAACAAAATATCAAAAGCTCATAACATGTACAGCCTGTTCGCGTCTTATCGTTTTTATCACATATTGTGTTCAAAGAAAAAAAAACGGATACATTTGTAGTGCAAGCCCCACCAGGTCAGCAGAATTTGTCATAGTTTCATCGAGGGAGTATTTTACATTTGCCGGAAAAAAGAGATCATGGCCACATTCTTAAGATCGTCATACTTGTGTCGAATTTTCTTATGAAGCTATTTTGCAGATATATATTTACGTAAAATACGTATTTTTTACAAATTAATAAACTTATGTAAATATAAAGAAATTATCATAATAATTACAATCATCTCATTTCTAATTCCACCATCGTTCCTAATTTAAATATTACCAAGACTACTACTACCACAACAACTACCACTACTGCTGCTAAAACAATGATAACCATCACCATTACAACGTCTATCACAACTCGACAAATGCTACTTTCATCATAACAGACATAACCTTTACAACACCATCCGCTACAATTACTTATACAAATGCTACTGCAACTGCTATGCTTACTCATTTCACTTCCATGGTTCATTTGAGGGCATGATTTCAGAACTCTCGATATTTCAATTCAGCTTTCTCTACAGTACTGTTACTATCACTTCTATTCCCGTTATCTATCCATCCATCCAAACATACATCCATCCATCCATACATCACCAAAATCAAGGTATTAGCATTTAACATTATGTTCCACATTGATTATCTCTACATCTTATGTACACTCCTTTTTGGTATTTTTTAAGAGTAAGCATTATGCATGTATTTGATTGAGAATACTCTATGTGAAATATTTTATTCTAGTATTTATCAGGTTCAATTTTCATATAACCTGGGACAAAAAATTAATATAATTATGAAAAAAAAATCATTCTAGTCATTCTAAGAATTACCATCGATATACTTCTCAGATATATCATATTAGACCACAGGTAACGCACCTCTGACGCAAGATAAATTTGCCATTATGAACATATTGTTAATTGATGCGTCGTTGTGTAAAACGTTCTAATGACTTTTGAAAACAGCAAAAAAAAAAAAAATATTCAGAAGGGAAGTTTTTTTCAAGCTGATTTGAATTAATGCTTCCTTATAAACTGTGGCCGCTTCCCGGGTTTTCCTCCATGCCAGACCAATTGGTTCTGTTCAGTATTCAACGTGGGTAATTATACACGAGGTCACCACAAAACTCATGTCTATGTTCCACTGTCGCCTTATACTGAAATATACAAACCAATATTACATGACATAAAACTAGTAAATCTTCTCAGGCAAAATGTTTTACTATTTTATATGTTCTTACTTTTTATGCCGGTAGTTTTATATGTAATATATTTAATGCACAAAACTATTCATTGTTTTCCATTATGTATTGAGGCGATGTACAATGTACAAATCGAAATTTAATCTATGTTCTATTCTGTTCCAAATACTAGTCAGCGATGTTAAAATCGGAAGCAGCGTTAATTAAAACTTAAATTGATATTTTTGTTTTTGTTTTATTTTCATTTGAACATGTCTTTTTGCATTGTTCGAAATCTGCATGTTAAATTAATAGCTTTAAGTATAAAATAGTAACAGTCTGTGTTCCTGCTTGTGTGATATTAATCAGAAAACGAATGGTTCTGGCAACATGATGCAATCATATACAGTTTAGGGCTGAACTTAAGGTCAATGTAATGTTCTAATTGCGTAACTTTGCATTTAGACTGATTGTGTTTTGCATGCATACTTCAGCAAAACATAACATCGACATAACAGCATGTTCGCCTCACAGGCATGACAAAATTTCATGTACGCCTCACAGGCATGGCACAATTGCATGTACGCCCCACGGGCAGGAAACAATTGCATGTACGCCACACAAGCACGTCACATCCCGACACAGGCACAATACAATCACGGATTCGCCACACAGGCACATGTATGCACGCCACACATGCATTATTATATGCAAGCAGATATCCGGCATTTATCTGCATACTATTTGTCACATGTAAACGAGAACAGGAGATCAAATTTAGCAATTGCTATGCAATTAACTCGTATACAGATGTACAGTTCTATACGGAATATAAAGGAGCAAATAATAAAATGCATGCTATTTACAACAGTAATATAAACTAATAATAATCTATGCACTTTATAGTTTTATAGATCTGACAGATTGTGTATGGAAAATGACAACGTAATTTAATAGAATGCATCATATGTCATTTTATCTAATACATTCATATCTTTCTTCCATAACATTTTGATTTCTATCCGATCGGATTCGAACCATCGCGAAGTGCTTTTTTGACGATTGAGAGACGGCTATCTTACAAACGCTTCTCTTGCGGTGCAAACAAAAATGGCTTATTAACACAAGGTATTGGAGCACACTTTTTTGAGGAGTGCAATTAATTTATTTCATGTTGCATTGTATTGTTGTTGTTTTTTTGTCTGTATGTTTGTTGTTGTTTTTCTTTTTTTTGTAACAAAGAAACCATTTCTTATAGTAAAAATTGAATTTTAACTCTGTACATCATATGATTATTTTGGGTGCTTCATTCACATGATTACAGCATGTAATGAAAAATATCCAGTGGGAAACCCTCCATTATGAGTATTGTTGGACTTAATCCCGTACTGTTACTGCCAGTTCTGAAGTCACAATGAAACAGTTATTTTATTAGATAAGAATTTATATACAACTTCGTACATACAACTGTTTTTATTTATTATATAAACAGTATAATTATATTTTGTTACGCTTGAAGTGTTACGCTTGAAGTAAAAGAATATATAACAACTCGTTATACAGTTAGTCGAATCAGTTAGTCGAATCTTTTTCCAGTTAGAAAGATTTCAACCCTATAATGCTAGTGTACATGACGTTTCGTTTCTTATTATACTATATGTTATTCGCTACAGAGCAATTTGATTCGTTTGGAAATGGTTGACTGCGGATTCGAAGGTTGTGAGTTCAAACCCCGTTGGGATTAGGGTATTTCATGACATGCCCAAGAGCAAAGTACTGATCCAACCCTGGAACCGTCGATAAGCATTAAAATAAGTTGTAAGAACTGGTTTTTAAATGGACGTATAATAAATTAGTTTATGAATGAGTCAGTTGTATCTTTATTGATTGATATTGAGTAGGGTTTTTTTCTATAATGGTTCTGCATACGAAAGCGAAAGAGGTATTAGGATGTTTACTACTAGAAAGTTTGATTCATAGGCAAGAGTCAAAATCATTATAAAGATTTCAAGTAAATACGTTAATAATTAATTAATAAACTTCCTTACGTAATGTCCATTTTAAATAAATCGAACTTCCATTTTTTCAGGTGCAGTGTGTGGAAATTTCCATTATACGACCACGGGTAAAATATACGATCTAGTATACACTTTAAACTGCGTGCCAAACTGCGTTTTCAATATCAACAAAGTGTTTTTCATTTCATTCACAGGTGAACTTTACCTGTTGGATCAATATACACATATGCTACATCAGCTTAGAAATAAGTCCAGGTTATACTATTTTTACAAGCCCTTATGTTTGTTTGCTTTTTTACCAGTACATTGAAACGGGTGTATTATGTCTATGAATAGAAATTCATCGCTATTTGCAATCACTAACCAAACTTATTTCCAAGACGCATTGCACTGAGCTATAAAAATGATGTTGCCTCCGCGTTGGATACGGTAAATATCTAAAGTATTGATCCTGCATGCAAATGATCCGAATAAGAGCATTTTTGCACCCAAAAAATGTGTATCTAAATATACCCGTCCAATGAATGCGCAACGCATGACTGCAGTCTTGACAACGTGATATTTATATGTAAACATGTGTAAACAATTATATTCGCTTTACTTATCACATTCGTCAGTGTTCCTCGACGCCTGCAAAAATACATTTAAACATCTTTATAAGGATCATCTTGCCTTGTAAAACTAAGGAAATGAAATATTGACTTATATCTTACGACGATTGATCAGTATTTAAGACGTATCGGACAGAAAGACCTTGGTGATTTACAGTAAGTCAACATTAATTTCACTTCTATTAGCAGTAGTAGCTGTAGCAGGAAAAAATATTCTTGTTTTGCGACAACACATCTGCTTTATGTGTTTATTAGTGTCCGCTTTTAATTAAAATAATGAAAAAAAAAACACAAAAAAACTGTGTAAGCATGGTATACTGTTAACACGCGGTTGTACTAATATTGAATTAGTCAAAACTATTCGTTGCTTTATTGAACCTTGATTTGTGAATTTGTTTTTTCATCATCAAACAAGTTTGATTATACGCAACAAATTGAACAAGCGAATCTGTTGGAGATGATATATTAATAGCCTATAAAAGAATGTACAACAAATGAATGATGTAAGAAAGAACAAACGTGTGGTACATTTTATAGACTAATTCATATTATTCAAATATTTTCAATCGATGGGACCGTTTTGTCCGGTATTTAGATAGAGTTCCGGGATTTACAATATCCTAGGACCGTCAATTACACATATCCCTAAGAATACGAGGGGTTATATGTGGACTTTTTATGTAATACAAAAACCTTTTGGAATATCAGGCTGAAAATTTGATATGTCATTTTGGAACATATAATCAAACAACTCTGAAAATCCCGTGAATATATCTTCTTGCATTAAAAAAATATCCCGGCGCAGTCATTTTTTTGTGCAAAACTAAAAACTTCCGAGCCTCCTCTTGTCCAACGCGCAAACGGAATCGTTTCTATCCATGTTGTGGCACGAATCGACGTCGTTAATTTACTTTGCGTTGATAATCATTCCCCGGACTCGCCCTGTCTCTTCTTACAGATCTTCTCGCCCCTGGTGAATCTACTGTGCCGATTTAATGCGACAAATCATGAAACTGCTTTTCTTTGGTTGGCTTGTTTTATGTTTTCAAGTGTCTGACTTAGTGTAATGCCGAGATTATGGCAAAACTTGACAATTACGCGATTTTCACCGCGCCCGTCATTTTCGTACGTTTTTACCATACCGTATTATTGTTAATGCATGGTTTTGCCATAAATTCATGAAAATGACGCAAAACGAAAAAAATGATAAAAGCTACCGACGTATTTAACGCAATTGAATAAACTTATGACGCTTCGCGGAATTTTATCAACAAATTTAATTTTTATACCAATTTAAATTTTATTTTGGTTTTTATTTTTAGGTTGCGCCACCAACCGCTTATTTACGTTTTTCGTAACACCATCTAAACGCTAGTTATTTACGTATCGCATCTATATATGTTTACAACCTACACAAGCATCAGCCAGTCTTTCTCAAAATGTTAGTTCATAAACTTAAAAAATGTAGAGACGAATGGATTCACCCTTGTATGATTGCCCTTCTGACCTCCCATCCGCCACGAAAAATAGTGTGGCATGCAGAACTTCAAATGTGTTTAACTAAGATAGATATAACTTCACATACATACGAATATTTATCATAATGTTGAAATATGGACATGTGTTTTCTTTTCAATTTTGAAATCAATAGAGCTATGCGAATTGTGTAACCTTAATATCTCATTTTATGGAGAACATGTTTATCTAACTTAGTGAAACTAATTACGATCGAACGCTTAGTGGTAAACAACCCAATCCCGTTTTGTGAATAGGTATTTTGTATATTCACGTAAGATACCTGTGTAAATTCTTATTCATTCGTACTTGCAATTCAGAACTCATTATCAAGTCCTTTCATTCAAACGAGAAAGATCTGTACGTGTGTTATATATCACCTCGATATAAACTAGCAGTTCTTTTGTAGGTGCAATTTCAATGTACGTCAAACGGGACCTGCTTTATATACGTAATTGTATAGTGTCCTCGTTTATAATCGTACATCTGGAACCTATAGTGTATCATCATACTGTCATATGTTGCTTTACATAATTTCAGGTGTACAATATGCACTTACCGGAACTTTTAACGCTACCGTTCAATATATATTTTTTTGAAAATCACAATAACTGTTCAAGATATATTGACAATAAATTTCATCGCATGTGGACATGTATACAGTGGTTTCTAGAGTAATGTTTAAATACCAAAGTATGATTTAAATTAAGCAGTAAAATTGATTATATATTTACATCCCTTGTTATTTTGCTTAAGTGTATAACCTTTGGCAAATATAATCTTTCAAATGCCCTGTTCATGGAAACCGACATGTTGTACTCTTACAAGCTAAAATCTTAAGTAACTATTAAAGACAATGTATATTGCCTTTGTTTCAAACAAGGAGAAATAACATTACCTGCTTTACTTTACCCTCTGAGAAGATGGACATTATTCATTTTCATTTTCTGAAAACATTTCATTATTTTACACGAAAACAGTCTCGAGATTAATGTCAAGCAAGTATGATTTTGAAATGCATGAATGAATAAGTAAACATGCCATATCGGATATCTGTGACATTGGTTTACAGAAACTCTGCACCCGAACAATTTGTCTATAAAAATACCAATTCAATCAATGTGCATAGCCCAGCTTAAGTCTTGACAACATGAATGTTTACATAGAGGAGTCCAACTTGAGTTAATGCGTTCATTGCATATTCTATCTGTGATACAATGTCGTTGCGCATTATGATTTCTGTGTTGTTTACCCTTGAAACAAATATTAGCACCGTTATGTAATAAATATCGCCTTGTAATACTGTTAGTATATGCTTGTAGGAAAACGACACCTTTAGTGCATTTGTTTGCTCATTTCATATTATAGATAGTATTTTGGATTAGACTTGACTTGCCTATTTGAGTTTACCGTCGCTTCGACAGTATTTCATTCATATAGCGACGTCCAGCTTATTACAGGTGTAGGAAGACCCCGAATGCACGGAGGCATCCGGGTAGAACCATCGGCCTACCGCAAGTCAGCTGGAAGGCTTCCTCACATACAAAATCCGTATGACCCTGCCGGTATTCGAACCCACGCAGTGAGGGTCTGAGTTAGTGTTAAAGTCAGCGACTTTACCCCCTCGGCCACGGAGGCTTTGAAATAAGAAGATATACCTACCATTTACATATAAATCATATATATATATACAATTATAAGCAGAAGGGTTTGGAGAGCAAAGATCGTCTCTCGGCAAGATTTGATATACCTTTTACATAAAGAAAAAAAAACGTTTTGTTTACTACGCTAAACGACCTTTATGTGGATCTCAATGCTAGCAAACACACCGTATGTTGTCATTACAAAAGATTACAGGGCCCGTTGACTCCTGTACAAAGACATAATTAGAGTAGCGCTACGCTCTGTCGTTAGTCTTACAAATATGCATGATATTAACATTATTTTTATGGTTTTATACTCGTATAACAAACACAACTCAATCTACTGCTGAAACGTATTGACAGTTTTCTCGTATGCATCAAGTATATATGTCTCTACAAAATTATATTGAATTAAGAAAAACGTTAAATCCTATACTTACATGTTGTCTATTAAGTTACTTTAAATTATTTATTATTGTTAAAGGTTTAGGCTTTTCGTTATTAAAGATAGATATGTAAGATATAGTGAATTTCCTCGCATATTTTCACGGACAATTTAGAGAGTTAAAGATGGTGGACGGTACATTATCGAAATATATACACCCAATTTGTAGTACATAACATAAGTACAATCTCATAACATTATCCACAAATCATTCAGTACCGTATTAACTGTAACGGTAGATGTGAATACAAAAAAGGTCAACGATTTTCTCACTAATGATTTTTACTGCAGAACATTTAGTTTGTGTGATTTATGTTAAGGTTTCGTTGGTACTTGTCTTAAACTGACATGCAACATTAACATTTGTTTTACTGAGCAGAAAGGTCCAAGCATGAGTTGCCTTGATTTAATTTTCTTCATATATTTATTGCTTTTGATTAAATTGCAGAACATTACTTAAATCACCTCCAAAGTTTATGTTCAAGCTGAAATTTATAAAGTGAATAACAGTTAAAAAACGAAAAAAAAAAGAAAAAAAGATTGTATTACTTGTTAATGGTGAGATGAGAAAGAAATACCTTTCAAAGAAATAGGCAAACCTTATTTACAGGATAGTGATATATTTTCCCCCTCTCCCTCTACCCATATATCTGTAAAACAATAGTAAATCAAATTCTTCCTTGAGTTTGAGAAGATTTAAACTATAAGCCTAGTCCCAAAATATGGAATTAATATATACATAGGATATAATATCTAGGGTCCATGGACAGTCCTGGAGGAATCCAAAATCACATGTTTGAAGAATCGCCCATGAATTTATATAGATAAAGAAGGATTAAATTATTGGACCGGGATTGTACCTCGAATCTTCGTTGGCATTCAATGAAATGCCACATAAAGGAACCGTTTGACCACTGTAGTTGCATCAATAGAGATTAGGCCACAGAAGATAGTTTTGCTTAATTCCAATATAAGTGGATGCAAGAGACACCCCATTTATAAACAAATAAAATCGTGATACTATTTTGATACTAGATGATAATGTAGCTGCTTTTGGTAGCTTAGGGTATCTGGTGCTGTTGTATCTGTTCAAATTTAATCTGGAGCCCAATATGAATCTGTTCATTACTAACTATGGGGTCAGGGTTCAAGTCCTGCTGCAGATGTATATGTTTATGTTTATAACTGATGCCCAGTATGGTTCTGTTTATACTAGAGAGGTCCACGAGTGAAACACATTTAATTATGTTTATCTTTTTGATTCGGTTTTTATGTCATTCATCTTAATCATTTTTCGGATGACTTTTGACTTCATATCGTATCCAGAAGGCATTTGTAATATTCTACATTTAAGGCTGTTTCTTTTAATTTCTTTTAAACTCACCAACCTGTATGTATTAATTAATTCTTTTTATAAATATATCATTCATACCAAAGGTTGCCCAATTGAATGTGAAAATTAAATTAAATATAGCTTACATACACAAGATGTAGACTAAAAACTTGGATGAAGAACATACACCAATATCTAGTATATCTAGTATAAAACAAATTCAAGTGTGCATACGGAAGGTAAACTGATCATCCAAACATAAAAACGGATACATATTTATTGTTTATCAAAACCAAAATTACATTGACCTAACATTGCCTTAACATTACTGAAAGTAATAACCCAAAACCTTGATCCATAGTTATGATATGTATATGAGAATAATAATAATAATAATAAACTTCAATCTGCATTAACAAGTCTTTTATTAGAACGTTTCTGCACCCGAAATATGTTTATCTAAATTTACCCGTCCTTTGAATGTACAACTCTTCGCTGGATTCTTTACAGTATGATAAGTGCACATCTATCCCGTATCTTTCCCGTAGGTCTGCACAATATGCTCAATATCAAACAAATGTATCACATATGACCACTTAAACTAACATTGTTGTTTTAGTGAAGTTGGGCGCAAACAAATCTGAATTATATATAAAAGGACCGCACATTAGTGTGTAACCCATTTTTGTTAAAGATATATACTTAGTGCGTTAATATTGTATAAGTATACTGCTAACGCATG
Source organism: Solen grandis (assembly GCA_021229015.1). Taxonomy (NCBI): domain Eukaryota; kingdom Metazoa; phylum Mollusca; class Bivalvia; order Adapedonta; family Solenidae; genus Solen; species Solen grandis. Next base: position 38,556,047 of record CM037791.1, read on the forward strand.
CTGATAATGATATAAAATGTGGCCATAGACTATTATGACAATGATATGTGCTTAATTGAACCTTGATGTTTTGATGTGATACTCGCCTTACCATTGAGTGCTAGTATGGCAATTTCTTACCTACTGACCAAACTATTATGTATAGGTGTCATATTTAAATAAATGATGTTTCTGTAATCGGACACAGGAGTAATAGCGGTTTTGACAGGGTACATTGCTATTTATTCCCGGCTGAGGAAAGTCCTGTCACCCGAGCGGCTAGGATACCCTGTCAAGGAATTGTTATTAAACTGAAAATCAGTCCAATTTCTTGTCCGATGAATCGTTATACACAAATATGTATGCTAACCTTTAAAATGATGATTAAATAAAAATTAAAATTTATTAAGAATTCGTACAATATAGTATGAAAGAAGCAACTCTGACAAGAGAAATGCATTTGTAATTGCAACGTTTTTAAATTCAAATCGGATCTTTGTTTTCATCGAAAACATGTCTTAACTTAGACATGGCAAGTGTATAGAAATCATTCTAGTGCATAAACTGCTTAACTATATTTCTCTTAATATACGTGTTCAACGTCGTACCAGATTGTTCTCATGCGTAATTCGAATAACAAGTTTGAAGGATATGATACATCATAAGAATGTTACGTCAATTAGAAAGGACGATTGAAATTGATTTGTGTGTACTAGATTACGAAGTGCATTTAACCAAAATCAATACGGCATATATTGAGGTATACGAAAAATGCATGCGATACAATGCATGGAAAGACCTGCTTTAACGAAGAAAACTTAACGTGGGGTTTATTGCCCTTCAAAATTAAAGTGGAAGTTGTTCTAGAAATTAAAAATGCAACATGTCAAAAAGAAATTCATAAAAAAAACAGTAATGTGCATACATTTTATACTATTAAAGAATATCTGCATAATTAACAATGTTTCTTAAATGATAGCATTCAATTCAAGGTGTATTTTGATATTATAATATTTACGAGGGTGTATTTTATCAATCGGACATGTACTATCACGGTTTCTTGACTCTTTTGTTGATGTTTGAATACATTTTTTTTTCTTCGGAACTTCGGAATAAATAAATATTCGTCCGTTAATAATACTCAACAAGCTGTTCCATAAGGGCCTGTCACCGAATCTCTATCTGTTACATGATTCCATACACACAACCTATTTATTTAAACAATTATTTTCACCTCCGTGTAATCACATCAGAGTAAGTAATGCGAAATTTCAGTGAGTCTAAAATGACATGGAACTTCAGAGATTAGTCGAATGCGGAAATTTAACATTATTATGTTTTCTAAGTATTAAATATATCATTTAATCAGAACTAAAGGACAACCAAGCCCTAACTAGTTTAGTACAAATTCAGTTGAATGGCATAAATATCGGTGTGCAGTTATTATAATTCTGTATACCTGCGAAACATATTAACCGGCTTAAAGCGATTGTTTAAAATTTATAATGTTTAGTTCGACTAAATATTTCAATAAACGGTTCAAAATCAGATCGTCTGCCACCCTACAATTGTCTGGACATTTGGATACATGTACATGGTTATGTTACTTTAGCGATAAGTGTTTTATTATACTATTTATTTTGGTAGTTCACATCGAGGCAATGTAAATTTTACATTTTGGATTTAAGCCAACAAGTGGCATTCGTGTAATTACTATATATGTTCTTCTTTCAACTGAGTTACTTCGCTTGTTTCCATCATTCATGTTATAAATCATTGGTGACGACATAGAGGCCCTTTTTGTTGTTTTTTCTTATGATTTTTTCGAAATTATTATATGACTTGTACTGTGGCGATATTAAACAGACATAAGATTAATCTAATGTGTCAAGACTAGGACACCAATTGCTACAATATATGTGGTGTATGCCATGTAAAGTGGCGAAATCTAGTTTAAGTAATAGTTACATTTTGTTTACAGTTTGGCATCGTGAGTTACCGTGTCGTGGGGAAAAGACGGTGTTTTTCACTGTGTAATATTCGAGCCGAAGGCGGGAATTTATTAAACAGTGAACAACTGACTTTTCCCTCAAATAAAGGTATCTCACAATACCCAACTGAAAACAGAATGTGGCTGTTTAATTGCATGACAAAACATATATGATTTAAGTCGTTTTACCTATTTTTTATATCTTTTAAATAGCATAAATCCGTGAGTAACTCCTCCTGGTAAAACACAAACACACACACACACACAAAAGAGACTTTTTTGGGTGACGTCATCGGCCAATCATTTTGTTGGCGCGCGAAGTATCTCAAACTGGGGTCAAACCAGGGTAGACAATCAAGGTGAACAGTCCCAGGATCATTTAAGGGGAATGGTTAATATAGTTCTATCACAAGCATTTGATTAAAACAATTTTATAGTGTCGCAGACGGGAGACAAGCTGGATAATATCTCACAGTCATTAATTGATGACTATCAAATGCAGAATGTTGTTTGTTGTTGAACTGGTTTTAACGTCACTTAAACAAGTGGCATGATACTACACTCAATGATCTGACACCTGGACCTGAGCGACAAGTAATTGATCTATACCATTACCACATTAATAAGTTTAGTGTAACTTTCAGGAAAATTCCAGAAGACTCTTCCATCCCTTGAGCATGAGGCACCATGTCTCGAGAGGAACATATTCCAAACAGAAACATATCTGCTACCCCGGAATCAAGAGGTAAGAAATATAATGTTTAAACGGGGGTAACTATTGATAAAACATAATCGTGTAATTGTTGGCGAATCAAACATGAATACTCACCAACTAACATAATTTAAATAATGTTTCTTTTTGTTTGTTTGCTTGTTGTTGTTTTTTTGTTCACATCACAATCCTTAAACTAAAACAACTATTAATTAGCTAGGACTGAATGTGTCTGCATCACAAAACAATAATTTCATAATCACTAGACCCATAACGGAATAACAAACACAACTATTTTTTCTAGGTCCCATGTAGGTACACACATATCTTTACCGTTAGAAATAGACAAATAATAATAACAACAATAATACTTACTGTTGCATGCTTTTCACTAACAATTACATGAGCACATTGTTTGTTCCTTTATGAAAAAAAACCCTGATTTCCCCTATTTCTACTTTTGTTTATAGAGTTTAGAGTTAATTGCAAAATTCAAAATAAGCATTAAGCCCATGCATATACAATATTTGCGATTACATATTATAAATAAACTTTCGTCTATAGAATACAATTATACATTTACAAATAAACACTAAGTATACAATAAGTTACGTGATACTTATCTAATTGATCATATGATATATATTTCCATATATGCATATCTATATAAACATACACATATGCATATAAATAACTTGACTATTTGAGTTTACCGTCGCTTCGACAGTATTTCAGTCATATAGCGACGTCCAGCTAATTACAGGTGGAGGAAGACCCCAAATGCACAGAGGCATCCGGGTAGAACCACCGACCTACCGCAAGCCAGCTGGAAGGCTTCCTCACATGAAAATCCGAATGACCCTGCCGGGATTCGAACCAACGCGGTGAGGGGCTGAGTAAATGTTAAAGTTAGCGATTTTACCCTCTCGGCCACGGAGGCCCCTCTCACATATGCATATATTTAAATATATCAATACATATGTGTGCACCTTTATTAACATAAAAATATATATATTCAAATATTCAATTAAACATACGCGAGGAGAATATAAGAAAAACTATTTATAATATATTTATTTTCTGTGTTCAAACGATTTATACACATGTAATTATATTTTTATTAAATGATTGATTTTCTGACTGAAGAATTTCGGAAAATTTTGAAATATGTATTTTTTTCAGTTATACTTTTTAACATATAAAACAGAAAAGAACAGAACAGAATATCTTATTTCAGAATTCATATGTACCGATTTATAGCACGTGATTAAGGCATATCGTCTTACCGCTTTAAAATCTACAATGAAACATGAAAAATTATATGAAGCATTTTTATCATGATTTTCCAACAATTCATAAAATTTAAATACTGATTGGCTAACATGATAACAGCGATGCCCTAAGTATTCTGTACTTTGGACATATACAAACAAAGTGATAAGTATCTTCAATATCATGTAAATCACAGTTTAGACATAGTCTTTCGCTTCTTGGTAATTTGTTCTCACCAAATCTTCCCGTATGTATACGAAGAGAATAAACTGAAATACCCAATCTTGTAATAAAAAATAATTATGAGGGACTAAGTCCAGATATTGTTAATAACTAAATTCTGTTTTAAAAATCTATACTCGTCGTCTAGGATGTGTTTTCATCAACTAAGACGAACCATTCTTATTTACAACAGTATATTATGCAAGCTTTGAAAATTGATGTAATGTTTTTGACGAGAGGATAACCCAAATTCTCATTTATGAACACCTCAGAGAAACCATAACTTTTTACCCGGCTGACCAAATTTGTATACCCCGCTAAATAGTCATCATCAACTAATTTATATAATCGATTTTAAATGATATTTTCTGATTCAACAATTTTGCACCAATATTTTATCATTTTACAATAACTTGTGATATATAAATGTATTTTTTCTAACTTAACGCATATGGCAGAATTGCTAGAGTTTAAAGGCATGTTTAAAAATGCGCTTGCAAAATTTAAGTTGTATTTCTTTATAATTCTTTGGATTTTTTTAAAACCACGAATTTCATTTGAGTAGTTTAAAATTGCCCCAACAAATGAATCAAACAAGTGACACTGAACACTAATTTTTAAAGGTATGATTTTACAGTTTGAGCGACTTGCCAACCAAATATTCGTTATACAATGTCAAAAACTACCACAATACGACAATTAAGTACACAATTAAAGTGATCTACTACTTCCATATTTAATCCGTTATAAGACCATTTTTCGTCCCCTTCTAATCTTCCCCTTTTCCTAAATACGACGATTTTTCGTTCGATGCATTTACCTCAATACCCGATCAGTTACAGTATGTTTGCATGACATCGAGATGTTGCTGTAAATCTTCTTGAGTTTTATCCAGTATAGGCATATTGTCGGCTAAAAAGCAAAATAATCAAAACTATGTCATCAAATAATAAACCGCTGTTCATATTATCCTGTAAAAATAATTCTAAATCTTCTAGAAACAGTGATACTAAAACTGGAGGCATTATTTATCCTTGTCTTAAACCAAAACAATCTGAAAAAGAATAACAATGTTTAACACAAGACTTCACAGCTTCATGAATATCTTTTTTTTTCCCAAGCACCCTGTCTTGGTTCCCTGAATTAAAATGTTTAAATCATAAATCGTTTCTACTCGTATGTAGAATCGAAACATTTGTTTTAATCAATAAATCCAACATATAAGTCAAACCTTTTATTGTGATTGAGATAGTGTTCGATCAAAGTGTTTAAAGCAAATATAGCATTGGTTGTAGAACAACATTTCTTAAACCCAAACTGTGCATCAGGAATACACTGATTTTTTTTCACAAAATGAAACAATCCTGTTATTTAATACTGAGGTGGCTAAACAACTTAAAATTGTTATTCCTCTTTAATTACTTACATCGTTTTTATCAAGCTTTTTATATAAAGGTAAAATAATTCCCTCCCTCCAGGGATTAGGAAATATACCGGATTATAATACCGCATTGAAAATGTCACGAATATATGGCAACTAAATATCAAGAGTTTCAATTAAATACTCATTTAAATTAAAATCCATCCCATATGTTTTATTTGTCTTTAATTTCTTCACTGCTTTCATAAGTTTTTCAGACGAAATTGAATCTCGTTTATCCTTTTCAAGATTTGAAAAATAATTGAAAAAAAAAATCATCTAGTGAAATGAAATTCTATGATTTCCTTTTCTTGTGTTTTAAGTGTTTCCAAAAACCCTTAGTTAACAATATCTTATTTATTTCTATTTTTTCTAGTCTTCTGCGTTTAAATGAGTTTTCTTTTTCTGTATCAACCTGTTGTAAGACATTTTCGTTCACAGTAGTCTCTACTTTCATCGGTTTTACAATGATTAAAAATTCGAAATGACTTAAGATAGCTGCTTCTTGATTTAACACATTCTTTATCGTACCACTCTGCATTGTTGCAAGATGGTATATCCACAAAACATGTGGACTGCGTATGTCTAATTTGTTTTCAAAAAATAGTTATATGCAATACCTCTAATAATATTCGAAAAGTGAATACAATCTCATTATTACATGTTTGAGAACGTTAAATACTAGTTGTTAACTTGTTCATTTCTGGTAAATAACCAATACGACTGCCCCTTAATAAATATCTGCGTAACTGTGACCATTTATAGTTAACAGCCAAATTATCATCCTCGCTGACTAACACATTATTACATCTGAGTTAAAAGCAAATAGGTGCGTGGTCCCTCCATTCGTTCATAGAGCTTATATTAAAAACGTGATTTGGAAAAAAACACATTCCTTGCATAACAAATAATCCACCATCGACGCACCATGTCGAGAAATAAATGTAAAATAACCTTGATCGTCGTCCATTCTGCCGTTAACAATTCTCATACCCGTGACACATATCTAAAACTGTTACAGAGGCCCTGCTGCGGTTTACATCTGGTATATAATCTAGATCATCAATGAATTAATAAATATTATCATTTCTCATAAAATCATGCTTCAAACCTACACTACTGTTAAAACACCCGCATATATAAACGTCACCTAAATCCTCGAATAGATATATATCATTCTCCAACAAATAAAAACAACAATGTTATCAACCTCATATGCCGGAGAATCTTCACTCCACAAATCTTTACCACAAAGACAAATGTCTATACCAGTCTTAAAAAATACATGATCAAGTTTTAACCAAATTGCCGAATTATGGTGAGTTTAAATAATTTCTATACCATCTTTTATAGAGTCGTTATAATATAAGACCACGCCCCCACTGCATCTTCTCCTATGTTGAAAGTTTCTATAGACACTGTGACAAACATAACCCGACAACTCAATTTCACTATTAGACGCTGTCCAAGACTCATATAAAACATTATGTCATTATCAGTAATAATATTTAAAAGTCGTCGCTTTCCATTTTAGCTCTAGAAAGCCCATTAATGTTCCAAGATATACTTTTACCTCACCCCCACTACCCCCTAGACTGTCACTGTTCTCTCGTCAACATACAGCCGGTCATACGCGGTCCATGCACGTTTGCCTGCCTGTCTCGCCTCTCGTAACTTCGGAACTAATTTCTTCCTCTGCTAGACCACATTCTTGGGGAATTGTTCACTAACATAGAATGGACTTACCTCTAGTGTCTTCCACTGTTTTCCCACAAACTCTTTGTATTTAAATTGCAAAAACTTCGCTACGATCTTTATACACATAAGCTGTTGCTTTAATCTGATTCTATGTAATCTCTCCATCACCAGTTGATCGACAATTTCCTTCGCTATTTTCATCTTATTGCTCATAAAATCTCTCACTGTCGTTTCAGTATCCTCGTTTACCCTAGCCGGGGCCTAAGGAATATATAAAAGTTAATTCTCATAGATTATGCTTGAATATATGTAACCTCCTCCTTCAGTTGTTCTCTCTCCTTCTTCAACGTATCTACGTATCTACCTTATCGTTTACCAAACCTTGCGAAAAATCATTACTCTCCACCTTCTGTTCAACAAATGTGACTCTTTTCCTCCAGCGCTAACCATAATTTCTTTATCTCTGTATCAAGTCTATCTGATTTCTTTTTCACTTCCCCAAGAAAATATAATTGTTTGTCCATATTCCTCAATCTACTCTCAATGTGTTTTTAGGCAAGACATGATGGTTGAGAAACTGGCACAGCCCCTATATCAATACTACATTCTGACGCCATGTTAGATGGGTTGCTTTTGTCAATACATGTACGAGTATTCAAATTATTTGAAGTAAGGGTAGTAGTATTAATAACATAATTAGTTCACGTGATTGGAACAAAAACACTATCGTCACCGTTTTCGTTTTCATATGATGTACTGTTTACCTGGCTAAGTAAATCACTCACTGAAAACTCATCCCCCGACTGGCCTCTGTCATTGTTAACCTTTTTCGTGTAATGCATACGTCTACTTGAACCACTATCACTATCGCTACCACTACTCGACTTTAACCTCTCCCTCCCATATTCTAATATCCAAGACATGCTGACACACATTTGTAAGTACTGAAACACTGTTACTAGTTCAAAACAAATGCTATAGAACTAACTTAAAATATATTAAATAGAAAAAAATTCGCAGAGCAATAGCAAAGTGTGTCCACACCCACTGCCATTAATCAATTGATCTATTTCTCCCCTAAATAAACACCTATTGGACATTTAAATAAAAACTGAAATTCGACTTCTATAGTATTGCATAATTGGCATTTTCTATCTTTATATTTTTTTTTTCTAGTTTATACTAACATCCGGCTTCTACGTCTAACTTTTGGGATGAAATACTAATTTCTAAATTTCACAATACCGGCATAATTTAAATAGAAGGAATAAAAATGTATACACCATTCATGGTTTAATTGCCTAAATTCAAAGAGAGTATCACTTAACCTTTCGCCGGATGCGAGCCTCGGTCCTGTCGACCGAATTTTAAATTTGAGGGAAGCTTCCAACATACGTTCGGTTTTATTTTTTGTCAATGCGTAGCTAATGTCTTTCTCCATATATTATTAGCTGAGTGTCGCTTTATGGATAAAAACGACCTTGGGAATTGTAAATTTCTAAGTTAATTACAATACCGTCTTTAATTATAAAACGACAAAACAAAACAGCTGGACTCGAAGTTAAAAATGTGATCTATAATGGTTAAATATAAGTTCAGACTGCAGTTTTTCATTTATTTATGTAATTGTGGGTCTACATTGCTTATTATTTTTGTGTAATAAAGAAGCGGAATTGGCCTTGAGTGTTCCTAAGATTATGGCTGGAAAACCTATCAGCGTGTATGCAGTGGATCCATCAGAACAACAGAACATCCATATGCAAAAAGACGATAAAACCTCATCTGAAAAAGGTAAGACGCCGGTTTCGACTGTATTACATATACGGATTGTGAACAAATGTATCACTGTTTTAATCTCGATATCCAAACAAAACACGAATTAAGGGGAAACCAACTAAAAATATAATCAAACATATTTAATGCAAGAAAATCGCATAGCTCCGATCTCCTTACCTATCATTCTGAGCACAAAATGCTCAGATGCGCTTAAGTTATATGCTGCCCATATTTGTTACTCCACATATATTTCTTTGTTTGTATTCTATACATTAGCTGTCACACGGTTACCTTGACATTGTGCTAACATTCAAGGGCTGTCCTGTAAATCGTAGAATGCATTCCGTGTCAAATGAAATGACGTCATACATGAAAATGTACGTGAAACTTTCCAGTAATGTTGTTTGATCATACTGTATAGCAGGTTAATTCTGCGGTATAATAGTCTGCGTTTTTTTTTTTGTTTTTTTTTGCCATAAAATTTGGTAATTTTTTCTACGGATTATCTTTCTGCGATTTCTTACCAAGGAAGGATTTATATATGCGCTTGCTTACCTTGCTTTTTAAAGCAAACATATTAATATCTCTAAGCATTACACCAAAGGTAAATCACTATATATTACATCACACGTACTTTAGCGTAAATTATACGGTACACAATTTAAAAGCTGCTTTAATATACGTACGTTAGTAACAGACGTGAGTCAATCCATTACTTGACCTTTTTTGTATGTATGTAGATTTGCAAATGGAAGCCATTTGTATACGTGCGAAAATAAGCACTGTTTCCATTGTTTGGTATGTAATTAAGACCCGAGGCGGAGAAAATCTTCCCATCCCCAGGTAAACCTGGAAGTTGACACGTTGCGTGCCACTGATAAGATAAGATTATAATGAAATGTTGTCAAACTGTCATATATTTTTATCTTTGTCCTTTTTTCTCACTTCCTGAAATTACAAACCATTCAACAATTGAGCGAAAACTACATTGACTGGTTGTTTCGTATAAATATCAGCGATAACTGACTCTTGTTGGTAATAGAAAATCCGTCAGAGAGTATTTCATATAGATCAGTTTCTAATGATATGAAGTTATCTACAGAGTATCCTGCGTACTGCAAGTTAATTACCACGAATTTTATTTCTACAGATTTGTGTTCGTCCGTAGAACAACAGCAGAAATAATATCCCACAGAAATTACCCGCTTTACGGTATTCACTAATGTGTAAAAAAATTTTTTAGGTGGACATTTATGTCTTTGTTAAATAGTTTATTAAGATACCACACACATTTGTTTATACAGCGCATGCTATATTTCCTTTGTTTCGCACACATGTATAGTTTTCTAGCAGTATATTTAATTTTAAAAATAATAATTTCGCGGAATCGTCACGTATATAGATTGCAGGATAATAATGACGTCATGTCATTAATTGCGAAGATGAAACGTTTATGGGTTGATAGTTATGCTTTTTTTAATGAAAACCAACGGATACGGTAGGCATGCAAAATGACGACGTCAGATGAAGACATGGTGCGCAGATCGCTATTGACTTAAATCATTAAGATGGAATGACTCCGACCCATTCTTATGAACATATTTTAAATACGGAGAGGTACAATACTTTCTATTCAGTTAGTGTTTTAATGACATGGGCATTTTTCGCAAGGATGGTCATGACCTGTACAGCGCAGGCACAATGCGTACAGAGATGAGAGAAATATTTCAATAGTGAAAAGCTTCATTGACACAGAGCGACGCAAAACAATACGTGAAGATGCTGATGAAACGGTGTTATATAAGCATAAATGATTTTTCGTTTATAATAACAAATTAACTAACTGGAACACTAACTACAAATAGTTTATCTGTATTAAGTCTTAAGTTTAATACATAATACATCAAAATTGGTTCATGAGTAAAATTTTAACAGCCACTTGTTATGGTATCAGATATTCTGAGACAACTTGTATTATATTTAAAGATGCATAAAATCATTGTCAAATGATATCAAATCAAAATATCAAAATAATACATAACACATATACACTCGGTACACGGTAAATAGGGAGGGGGTTATAATATAGACACAATTCCACGTTGTTTATCGGCTACGAAGTAGCAGATCACATTGGATCTTGGAGTTCGTCGCGACCTGTTCCTTGCTATAAAGAAACATCGCCCACACCACCTCCAGGATAATCTAGAGAATCAGGATAATGTCATCCGAAACTTTAATAGGACTCTCAGTGAACAGTGATTCCATGATGTATACAATAATTGATAACACGGCACGCGGAATGTGTTACCTAAAGATGTTATATAATATAAAAAAACTAGATGTAGCCGTCACTTTGATGACGTTATCCTTTTTGACGTTAACGGCATGCGCCGTGAATTGTGTGGTAATGTTGTTAAATGTACAGTTGTTTAGTTGTTTTAAAGATATGTTTATGTAAGTTACACATCATTTCAAAACGGTTAACTAATGTTAACTTCTCGTTGATATCCCTTTTTTATTCTATAAATGGTCCATTCCATGATTTACTGGGACAGCCCTGGTCCAACAGTGTTCATAGGAAATGAGTTGCTGACTACTTCAATTCTACTTGCAAACATTATGGTATTATGAAACTTCAGATCTGATCATTTTGTTTTCAGTTTTACATATCGAACTTTTTTTTCGCTTGCATGCTCAAAAAAAATTCATTATCGAATGCGTATATCGAGGGTTTATTGGACAACTATTATAACTACATTTACATACATGTATCAATAACAATCCGACCCGATAGTGTGCATTATAAAGCTTATTTCGTCTACCGCGCAATACATGTTGTTAAGGAGATTGTATCGAACAAAGTGACAACCATGCATACATTTTAACAAAGGAACGTATTAATGATGTTTTGTGGGTATACTTTATCCAGTTCGTTGTGTCATATGCAAGAAAGCTTTTGAGGAAGTGGATACCGAACCCCTAGTTTGTGGACACCAGTCAGTCTGCCGTACATGTAACAGTACACGGGATTGTTCAACGTGTACAACATGCGGAAAAATTACAGGTACATATAAAAAGAGGACTACCAGGGTTCTCACGGTCAGGGAAAAGTCAGGGGAAAAAATTTTTTTTTCAAGGTCAGGGAAAAGTCAGGGAAATTTGAAATTGGTCAGGAAAATTTGGAAATTCAGAAACAGTCAGGAAAAAGTCTGGGAATTTTACACCAAGGAAAGTCGACCAAACAGCATGAGGATTATAATAAGGAAAGGCTTAGGCAGTTTCTTCCATTTGGCTTTTTTCAGTCAGTTTGAATTGTTATCAGATTGGCATAATATTAAATAAGTTCCCAAAAGCATCCAACAAAGTACATTTCGGCTCATAGATGATCTGTATTTGCCGCTGGATTTGCGCTTAATTTGGTCAGGGAATTTTGAGTTTGGTCAGGGAAAAGTCAGAGAAAAGTCAGTCTGTCGTGCATGTAACAATACACAGAACTGTTCTACGTGTACAACAAGCGAAAAAAAAAACAAAAAACAAAAAAACATAGGAAATTGTTATAAAAAAAACTACTGCTCAGGGTTTGTGATTTAAGGTTATCAATCCATCATATAAATACAATCATGATATTCCAAATGCTTAAAACAGCTTCTTTTCAAATGCAAGAATCTACTGTCTTGCAGTTAAAGGCTTCTTTGCACTAACTGTACAAATGCTTTCCTTTAACTATACCATACAAACAATTACGTTTACCACGCCAAACATGTGGTACAGGGGATAGAATCGTACATATACAATTATTATCTAGCGTGTATTTCAACAAAGCAATATAAGGTACCTACCTCTATAAAAAAATATTGATGGTGTATTGTATTTTATCCCCAGTTCGTTGTTTCACCTGCAAGAAATCTTTTGAGGAAGCGGATACCAAACCACTCGTTTGTGGCCACAAGTCAGTTTGTAATGCATGTATCATGACATCGGATTGTTCAACGTGTACAATTTGCGGAAAAAATACAGGTACATATGATGTTGTTGTTGTATTGGTATTTACCGTCGCTGCGATAGTAGGTCAATCATATAGCGACGTCCAGCTAATTACAGGTGGAGGAAGACCCCGGGTACACAGAGGTACCCGGGTAGAACCACCGACCTACAGCATGCCAGCTGGAAGGCTTCCTCTCATGAAAAATCCGAAGTCCCTACCGGAATACGAACCAACAGCGGCGAGGGGCTGAGAGATTTGTAGACCACGACTGTAACAGCTCGGCCACGGCGGCCACACAGGTAAATATGAACCGAAAAAATTTCGAGCTTTAAATTTAAGTTCATGAATTCATCATTTAAATATAATCATCGTCCAATAGCTTTAAACAGTTCCATTGCAAATGCAAGCATCCATAGACTTAGAGTTTCAGACTCATTTGCCCTAAGCAAATTAACGTATTTCTAATAAAATTACAATTGTCACTGATGGACCACCATCACAATTTAATGACGCATGGATTACCTAAGACATACAAAGGTCGACCGATACGTTAGTTAAAAAAAGAATAAGACATTTGCTTCGATTTTAATAAACCAATTCAGAAGCTGAAACAATGTACTCTGGACGACAAAATCAACTGACCGAAACTCGCACGATATTTTTCATCAAACAGATTATTATCTGTACCGCGCAAAACATTTAGTTAGGGTAAATAAATTTCAAATACTGAACATACCTCTATTAGTGATTTTCGATGATGAGTTTGTATGCTATCTTCAGTTTGTTGTGTCACCTGCAAGAAGGGTGTTGAAGAGCGGATACCGAACTCCTATTGTTTGTGGCCACCGGTCAGTCTTCCGTGCACGTTACAGTACACGGGACTGTTCACAGTGTACGATACGCGGAAAAAAATACAGATAAAACATGAACAGGAAAGCACTGTTCAGAGCTATTAATTTATAGTAATTCATCAATCATTAGATTATTATCATGATCTTTCAAATGATTAAAACAACCCCAATGCAAACGCATGCATTAAAAAAGACTTTAAAATTCCAACATTCACTTGTGTATCATGCTCACAATCGAATAAAGGATGGGTTACTTTAAATATATAAGGGTTGACACATTAATTAGATAAAATAGACATACGAAATATGCAAGTTTAATAAATCGAACACAAAAGCGGGTGCAATGTACTCTGACCGACAAAACCAAACAAACCAACCGAAACTTGTACGATATTATGCATTTTATAGTTTATTTCATGTACAAAGCCAAACATGTGGTTAAGGAGAGTGAACATTAAGCGTATACTTGAAACACGGAACATATTTCTAGAAAAGATATATCGTCCCTGGTGGTTAGAGTTTCAAATATAATTGCTTCAAATAGTATAGCCAATCTAACTTCCATATGAAAGGTGAATTATTTTGTTCTGGATATCATCTTGTCTTTAAAAATAACATGATCAACTAATTACCCATTTGAAGTCCAAGCAAGACCTTGTTTTCATATCAGTTAATTTACAATTGTGAAAACTTTACTTATGTGACATCAAAAACGATCTAGAAAATTCAATAGTAGGATGAATAAATCTAGATCACATGTCTGTGGTTCGAATATTTGTTGGGTCGTCACTTAATTGTTATTCACCTCCATCCAGGTTACATGCAAGATTTATTCGTGTCATGCATGTGACGTCATAGAGCCACATTTCTCGGTTGATTTATGAATAAACACAATGATCAGGATGTAAATATGTCAAGTCAGCTGAATGACACTGACTTAAAAGTTGAATTTAATTTGGATTTCTTATGAATCATTTTATGACCTAGATAAAATTATTATACATAAATATTGGAGATATACAGACCCTCATACCTCACTTGATTTGTTATAACAAATGAAGGATTAAGGAATAGAAGTTTTATTTTTAAGGGGTTCCTCTACTTACTTCATTTGAAACTAAGTAACCAAGATTAGTGTAAAAGTGAAAAACCCAGTATCCATGTCTTTTATTTCTGTACTGGTATTGATCTGTTCAACTCAAAAACTTATTACATTGAAGTTTAAGTATCCCCGATGCTAGATCACTTAAAGGAACAATGTATACCCTGTTGCATGTTAAGAGGGTTAGTGATAGTTTTCTACCTTGCAGGACACAATTTTGGATGATCTGGCAGAGATTCTATATGTGTATAAAGAGTACGTGGATCTTGAGATGGCAGGTCAGCATGTTTTTTGTACCTGAAGCAAAGCTACTCTGTACAGATTCCCATTAGGGCCATCGCCATTGAATGTGTTGATTTAAAATGCGATATTCGATAGTAAGATGATGAAAACGCAAAATCATGACAACAATAGAATAATAAAAACGTGATAGCATGATGCTGACCATGCGACATAATTATAATGTAAACGTAACAATAAGATAGTGTGATGATTATAATGCGACATAGTGTCGTGTTTTGCCATAGTGCTGTCGCGTTTTCATATCGTAATATAATAATGTTGTATTGTCGCGGTATCATCATTGCGTGTTCATTATTGTTCTATAGCATTATCAGTATTGAATCTTTTTCGCAGTCATGCTATCACTCCATCGCCTTCCAGTGCGCATGTGCCTGCTGAAGAAATAAGATTTTCAGCAAAACATAACCGATGATTAGTTCTGAAAGTACTAATCATATACATGTACGAGTATTTAAGTCTGCTCATTTTCGCCGCACGGCAACTAGACATTGTCCGATTAGGTGGACTCTGACAGTGAACACGAACTACTGAGACTTTTTTAAGGGTTTTCTCAAAACCTCTGCGGCACACGGGTAACCATACTTGAATAATCGTAACAACAAATTTGATTTTAGTTTAAATCAATTTATATAACGTCGAATGGCAAACATGTTCTATCAACATATACTAAGCTCTCTCCGCAGTTCCTGGGTAGGACCAGTACTTTGCGCCTGGGAAAGTCATAACAAATTCTTGCCCAAACGGGATTCGAGCCAACAATCTCGGGTTCAGTATTCGCTGCCATTGGACCACCACGTCATAAATGTCTAAACTGAAAAGTGTACTGAGAATAATGCAGAATAACAAATTACAAAATCATGTTTTTCTTTCTGCGACAAAAAAGTCCCGAACATATTACACCAATTGATGATAAATGTATGTCTTGAATGACGCCACAAAGTACTGACTACACGGCAGGATTTCAGTTCTGCTATGGCGTGCTCAATGTTAATCCACCAGGAGCTTAGGTATCTGTTAAACTTTATACAGTGTCGCCTTTCTCCCCCATGTCGCCTTGCTAATTGGGCTACTGTAAATGGCGTAATGATGGGATGCCTGTTCGAATATATTTTTCGCCTGAGAGACATCATTCAGGTGGAAACAATAAAGGCCGTGCCAATCTGTTGCAACATTGCATATTGTTGAGCATCGTTCATATGTCCTGGAAAACCACATTCCACATATCTTATATCTCCGTTGTTGTCAACCACTATTTGAGAATGAATAGCTTGATACTGTCTATGCCCAGAATAGAAGTTAACAACTTAAGATTCATTTCAAATATTGGATTTTTTTTTGGTAATTCCCTCCCGAATAGATGTCGTTTCTTACAAAATATGGTTGATAGCATATTATGCGTTGGGTAGCAGCAAAGCCAGAACAAAAATAATGGGATTTGTCGTAGATTGAACATCGATCAAATGGATTGCCCTATTTTCTAAAGCAGTATAAACTTTAAACCATCATAAATCATGGGTTTATTTCATCATGCTTGTGTACACTATTCAATATAGATATTCGATAAGGGTGTGAATCCCAAATCATTGACGAAAGAGGTCATTGTGTCTATATGTAAAAAGGGAATACAAACGATGCGGAAAATTACAGATGTTACGGCCAAAATTGTCACTCTTGATTAATAAATGGTGTCAGTGGTGTTTTTAATAAATGCCAATTCATTATTATTATTTGTTTGTTTGCTTGTTATTTTTTAATCTATTATAATAATGAAATAGTAAAAATCTTAGCATTGTTGTCTTTCCATATGTTCTCTTTCAAAACCCTTCAAAAGTAGAAAAACAGAAACAATAAGTAAGAAAAGAAAAGTTTGATCATATTATCTGTATGACACCAATTATATGATCAGGGTCAATTGTATAGGGAACATTTTATAGCATCACCGACACACTTGACTGCATACAGGTAGCCTTCTGCCAACAACTTGAAAGTTGGCAGAGTGAGACTAGTAAAAGGTGTGACAAATTGGGAACAAACCGATGTATACATTCTATCTATTGTTACGTAAGTGTAGAAATTGACAAGGTATTTGATTGTTTAAGATATTTGGATGCTCTGGGAGAAACCTAACTTGCCATCATGCAAAGTTACGTGTGAACTACTTTATATTAATTACAGACAAGCGGAGCGCTACTTTTTTTTCTTTTTACTGGAGTAGATCTTCATGTTTGTAAAATGGGTTGCTGTTCTGGTTTATAAATGTCACGGGTATTTTGTTCACGGTTATAATGGATGTGTTCAGAGCAAAATAATGGTAAAAGAAAACATGTTAACAAACAACACATGAAAAGCGGTTACGGTTATGATTAAAACGTCTGTGTAACATATTCCACTCGTCTTCGTTTGTACAGATTCGCATAGATACGTACTTAATCAACATTTGTGTACCCATAATTTGTGATACCGTTCTACTTTCGATTTGGTGATATCTCCTACGGGACGCAGAGGCGTGACAACCAATACCAAAAAATAGCATGTCGCGCTGAGCGGCTTATTAATGGAACTGCGCACTAGGCACGGAGAGGTACAGTTAAATTTGCCGTGGAAAATATGCAAATCAGCACGGTCAGCAAAGCCTGTTTTAAATGTGTAGCTACTAAAAAGGGTGGTTTGCCGCCGTTTAATACTGCTCCTCAGTTTAATAAATTTATAAAAATGCCTAGATAATCTTAGTTCTAAGTAAATATGTGGTACAGAAAATATGGAAAATCGCAGGTTTAAATATACGTCCTGGTATAATCCGTACACCCATAAACCATATTGCTTTGGTCGTCTAAATATAAACGCAGGTAACACGGGTTCCACGAGATAAATAATTTGTAAACATCGCATTAAGCCAATGAACATGGAAGAGGTATCGAAGGTCGCAACAAGTATTTTTTTTTAAGACAACCCCTTGGCCATCCGTCTCTCATAGCTTGTTCACAGTCAACGATTACTTAAACCAACAATGTCTATATATAGGCTTGTACCGCGAAATGGAATTTGCGTTACATCTATCAAAATACAATTAAAACCACATAATACATATATACAAGTCACAAACTTACTTATAATTAGATAAAAAAATAAATGATAAATAATTAACTAATGCTAATTCAATTATAATGTTTCCACTGCGTGTTCTGCGGAGGCGAAATGGAAATCCCATAGCGCGGTATGCTTGCATATGGATCATTAATTAAGACACATCCTTTCGGATTTTTAAATAAACTACCAAATGTAGACATAAAAAGGACATTATTTAATCCAATACTGAACTTCCTATGTGCATTATTATATACATTTAAAATTTGTAATACCGACCCTGTAATTGACTCACGATTAAAAGAAATTCATAATAAATAGTTTTCTGTCGTAAGGTTACTTTTTTCCGATTATAAACAACAAATTATGATTTATAAAGTAAATACAGGCCTCAACTGATGCTTATTAAAAGATATCCCCATTACGTGTTTTCTTTTCCATTGCCTTCATTGCTTCAAAAAATGTGCATTGCGTCTTTAATGACAACCGGACAATGTCGTTAAACCCCCCCCCCCCCCCAAAAAAAAAATGAGAATCGATGTAACTTCCTCATGCGTGTGTGTTTTATTATTATTTTTATTATTATTTATTTATTTTTCCAGAACAAAATACGTTATGAAGACGATAGCTGAAAAACTGCGAGAAAGTTTATTTCAAATCTCGCATTTCTTTCGCCGATTTTCCAGAGATTTTATAATAGAATTAAGAAGAAAAACTGCTGAAAAATGCGAGAAAGTAAATGTATAATCTCGCGTGTTTTTCGTGGGTGGTCTGTGAATGGCTAGGATATTATTGCAATGTTCCTAACAAGATTCCGTAGTTTACTGCTGCGTAAGACTGAAGGCCACTGTCAGTCTCAAAATCGCAAGGAGATAAATAACAATTAGTCAATCTGCACTATTGAATAATAAGTAAATGTTGTCTTAATGTTAGTCAATTATTCAATAATATATGCTTAAATAGAAACGTAAGTACGGAAATATAGTCTTTTGAAATAGTTGAGT
The DNA here is from genome assembly GCA_021229015.1 of Solen grandis. Lineage (NCBI taxonomy): Eukaryota > Metazoa > Mollusca > Bivalvia > Adapedonta > Solenidae > Solen > Solen grandis. Next base: position 38,575,448 of record CM037791.1, read on the forward strand.
ACATTTCCTTTTACTCTCATTTTCTCTCAGTATTATATACAATTGTAAACATGAGGTTGTACATATACGACATATAGAGACGGGATATAAGTTTATATATCATCTTCCTTATCAAGCTGGCCTGATTTCTTAAACGAAATCCCAAGTTATAACGCCGGAATACAAACCAAACGTGTTATATTTATAGAAGTGATAGTTATATGTGATAACTAACAATTTATAATTAGTTATTTCTTCATATTTTCGGCGTAAGCCGTATAAATTGTTTTTGACCTTTTTCTTGAACCAATGAAATCTTGGTTAACAACCGAAGAGTTCGGAAAAGCACTCGTTTCATTGTTTTGAATAATGAATTATTTTAGGGTATTCCATCGTAAAATGGGAGTTTCAGGGTGCATATCTTTCTGCGTGATTGTCAATTTGTTCTACCTACTTAAACATAAAAAACATCCAGTTGAAAATTCCAAACATAAAAACTAAGCCGTTGAAAAATTAAACAGTTGTGAGTCTTTAAAAAACGTAGTTAAGTAGATTTGTCCCTCTAAGTTGCAAAATCCTTAGTATATAAATTAGCTAACATAAACCATATATAGTGAACAATTCTAGGTTTTAATATTAGAGTCGTTTGGCTTAATTGTGCTAGAATAATTGTTTTATCTTTTTATATGATATATGATTCAGTTTTGTTACTTTAGTTTTGTCTACAAGGTGTTAATTATTAAATATTTATATTTTCTTGAAATACCTCCCTTTAATCTATTCTTATCCCATCGGAACTATATAAATCCTCCATATACAATACATAATGTTGTGCATCTGTTCATGACCAAAGATTATTCCGCTCATAAATGCATTCAAAACACTTAAAATTTATTCAAATGTAAGCGACAAATACGTTTTATTGCATTATTTTAAACAACAGAACATTTAAAAATTGCCAATATTATTATATTAAATAAATTAAATTGATACACTTTTACTTTCTTTATTTTTTTCTTACGCCGAATATCTCTTGATTTATTTATTTATTTATTTATTTTTTATTTTTTTTTTTTTTTTTTAATTTTATTAGAACTAAATGAATATGTTCTTTGTTTCTCTTTCTTTCTGTTCCTAAATTAATGTAAACAATTCCGTGTTGATCTTTATGACGTTTAATGATGACGTCATGTAAATGACATTAGACGCTGTAATTGTCATTCATGGTCGATCTCTTGAAGAGTTAAGATGTACATCTCCTTCACCATGAAATCAGAGTTTTATCTTTGGAAAGAAGGTTTCCTTTTCATTTTATCAAAACGTTTCCTAATTTCAGTTGTTGTTCCAATTTTTTCAGTTTTTCTATACCAGTATACTCAAAGATTTGTTGCCTACAACATTAGAAATGTGTTACTGTAAAAGGTTGTAAATCTAACTCGTTTAAGATGTCTCTATAAATTTAACCTACCTGTATAATGAGAGGTTTTGAATATCAGATTGATCTAACTAAATCTACATAAATCTCTTTAAAGATCAAACCGTTAATATTAGTTATAGATCAGAGCGCCGACATGACATCTGCCAAACACCATAAGCTTAACAAAGTTTGACCAAAACCGGAATCGAAATTGATTTAGATTTATCTTTAAGAATAATGATGATCAAAAAAAAATAATTCATCAAACTGTTTTGGTTAACAGGGAACTCATCATTCGGAGAAATCGAAGTCAACCCAAACAAAAAACAAACGAACAAACGATATCAACGTTTAGAGTCCTCTGAATACACGTGAGTATATCTGTCTGTCTGTCTGTCTGTCCGTCCGGCTATCTGCCTGTCTCTCTGTCCGTATTGTCTGTCCTTTCCTGTTCTGCTGCCTTTCTTTTTCTTTTTTTTTTCTCTCTGTCCACCTTTCTCTCTCTGTCTTCCTGTCTGTCATCCCCCCTCTCTTTCTCTCTCTCTCTCTCTCTCGTCTGTGTATCTATCCGTCTCTCTTCCTCTCTGTTCACCTACCTGTCTGCCTATAGAACTGCCTGTCTGCCTATCGGCCTGCCCGTATGTGTGTCTGTCAGCCTGCCTATTCATCCATCAATCCGACCGGGAGCATGCCTACGGAATACCGTTAGGGCCATCGCCACTGGCTGAATTTTTAAGGTACCCGATACACGACAGTACGATGATGATAATGCGATATCACGATGTTTCGACGACGATAACGCGAGACCACGATGATGATACAACGATAGCACGATGATAATACTGCGAGAACACGAGATAACGATGATGATAATGCGATATAGTATCGTGCTATCGTCATCGTGCCATCGCGGTATCACCATCGTGCTGTCGCGTTGTCGTACTCTCGCGTTATCATCATCGTACTGTCGTAGTATCGTCATCGTGCTCTCGCGTTATCATCATCGTACTGTCGTACTATCATCATCGCACTGTCGTACTATCATCATCGCATTGTCGTACTATCACCATCGTGTTATCGCCTTCCGGTGAGCATGCGCGAAGAACTGAACACAACTTAGCAAGCAATAGTAGCGAACAATAAGCTCAGCAAGCAATACGTTTCAGAGTTATCCCGCCTGACGAAATCGACAATTCCCTTTCCTATTTTCGGGAATTTACCGGACAACAGGAAATTATCAGCACAATCTATCAAGCAATAATGAAAGAAATGATGATATTTGATATCAATAAAAACTACTGGTTAATCAAAACGGCAAAATTCAAACTCTTATATATTTTAAACAGTGTATTAAATATGATAACGACATTGATTACAACAGGAAATATTTTTTTCTGTTATATTAAAGGAAGATAGTGGACTGTACACACTGTACAGTACTGTCTAATGTTGATCAATAAACAAGTAGGTACCGCAGAGTAATTAACTACATTGTAGTCATATGGTTGATTTAAACACCATATTAATAATTTTAGGAAAGTAAAACAACAACATATATCAAAAAGATAAAAACATTATAATTTAATCTATCAGACCAGATCAGATCAGAAGATATTTTATATAATATAAAGGGCCTGATCTGACTTATATATAGGGCTAAATTATAATATTTATATATTAAATTTAATTTTTTAATTAAAAAAAATTTAAAAGGGTTTTTCCCCTGAATATTTCTTTAAAATTATGCAAAAAATAAATAACTAACTACGCCTCTACGAAAAAAAAAATAGCCATTCATAGCCATACATCTGACTATAGATTGAAAAACAATCAATGTGATCCCATAAGACTAGGTTCGAAATTCGAATTTCAACAAAACAATGATTTCATTGTAAGCATATCCTCTTTCAAAATTATCTGTAATAAACTCATCCATTTCTTCGAGTATACCATGCAGACAATAAAAACACTTGTCTGCGCATGATCACCGGAAGGCGACAGTGCGATGACGATAACGCGAGAGCACGATGATGATAGTACGACATCACGATGATGATAGTACGACAGTACGATGATGATAACGCGAGAGCACGATGATGATAGTCGATGATGATATACGACAGTACGATGATGATATACGACAGACGATGATGATAGTACGACATCACGATGATGATAGTACGACAGCACGATGATGATACTCCGACAGTACGATGGTGATAATGCGAGAGCACGATGATGATAGTACGATAGTACGATGATGATAGTACGACAGCACGATGATGATAGTACGACAGCACGATGATGATACTACGACAGTACGATTATGATAATGCGAGAGCACGATGATGATACTACGACAGTACGATGATGATAACGCGAAAGCACGATGATGATAGTACGACAGTACGATATTGATAACGCGAGAGCACGATGATGATAGTACGACATCACGATGATGATACTACGAGAGCACGATGATGATATACGAATCACGATGATGATATTGCGAGAGCACGATGATGATACTACGACAGTACGATGATGATAACGCGAGAGCACGACAACGCGACAGCACGATGGTGATACCGCGATGGCACGATGATGATAGCACGATAGTATATCGCATTATCATCATCGTGATCTCGTGTTCTCTTAGTATCATCATCGTGCTATCGTACTATCATCATCGTGGTCTCGCGTTATCGGCGTCGTAACATCGTGAAATCGCATTATCATCATCGTACTGTCGTGTATCGGGTACCCTAAAAATTCAGCTAGAGGCGATGGCCCTAACGGTATTCCGTACATGCCTGTATGTCAGTCTGTTTGTCTGTCTACATCTATGTGTAACTATTTGTATGCCTGTCTGTCTATTTATCTATCCATCTGTTTATCGAGATAGGTCCCGATGGCCGATTTGTTAGAGCGTCCACACTGTAACAGGGAGGTTATAGGATCGAACCCTGACATACAAAAGTCATCAATATTGTACTAGACCTAGTCTGACTCCATTAGACGCTGAGCATATAAGACTGGGGTTTATTTAGTTAATTATTTCTATAAGTGTTCAGACCACAGTCTCCAATGTTCTCTGGGTTGGACCTTAAAATGATTCGAATACCTTCGGATCCGCAGTCTTGTAACATGTACGCTACCATATCACCGTATTGTTAATAGATCTACACACACCGTTCAGTTAAATACGCAATATAGTAAATGCAAATTCTACATTTAACACAAATCGGAACACCGCCATTTTATCAATTCTATTTTACACAATACAGTTTTTTAATGTAATGTTATGAATTTAAAAGAATCGGATCTCGTGTTACAGGTTTGAGCCGGACAAGGAACTGAGAGGAACTGACAAGGAACAGCGCACGAAATCGTCAGTGAATACCCCTGGGGAGTTGCACGTGCAACCCAGTGGCTACAAGGTGAAAGCAACCCATGTGAGGAATATAAACGTAAGAGATAAGTCAGACAAGTGTACGTGTGATGTCACGGGTCTCGTGGTAATATCACGTGACATCATGGTCGTCTGTGACAACAACAACAGTTCAGTAAAACTTATCAACACAAAACAGAACATCGTCACATCCCAGATCCGACTCCCCTCCGAACCCTGGGACACGGCGCTCGTGCCTCGTGACGTCACTGAGGAATCTTCAACATATGACCTCATCGTTACCCTGCCTGATGACAGCAAACTCCGCTACGTCCGAGTGACCGGTGACCAGATCACGGACACGAACAAGGACATCTCTGTCGAAGGTTTGTGTCATGGAATCCAGGTCACTCAGGACAGGAAACTCGCGGTGAGTTATGGCGAATCCCCGGGGAAAGTTGAGATTCTGGACCTGGACGGACAAGTCTTGAGGAGACTCCAGATAGATCATGTACTGTTTTATCTACCATGGTACCTCGCGGTCAGTCCTGGTTCCGGGATCTTATATGTTTCAGACATGTTGGGAAACACACTGACCAGTATTAGTACACGTGACTGGTCAGTGATGACCAAGTTGGAGGGACTGAACCTACCCCAAGGTGTTACAGTGGACAGGGCGGGGTCAGTGTTTGTTTGTTGTGGCGATGGAACCGTCCATCTTGGGGCCGCTACAGGTGACCGGTCCACACAGATCCTGGGGAAGGAAGACGGTTTGTGTTGGAGACTCCGGGCCATCGGCCTCAGTCCCGAGGAAGACCGAATGTACGTGAGCGGTTGCGATAGTGATCACGTGCAGGAATTCCAGCTGACGGAGAGCGGCAACTGAAGGTAAGACTTTACTTGACTTTTATATCACAGTCGCCATCTTGAATGTTCTTTCTTTCTAGCATTGTTAAACACTTATATTAAATACTTAATTTATTTATTTATTTATTTATTTATTTATTTATTTATTTATTATTTAAATTATTTTTGGATGTGTTCACACTAACACCATTTTTTCACCTTTTTTTTATTAAAAATTAATTTGTTTATTTATTATTCTCGATTCAGTTATATATTTGATATGTTTTGCTTTGTTTATCACTCGAAATCCGCCATTTTGAATGTTTTCCTAAATTGAAATAATTGTTTTTCATTCATTCAATTCTGTTATTGTTTATTTTACTTAGGTCATAAATAGTATTATATATATTTCTCATTTGCTATATATTTCCAATAATCTGCTCCATTTAAAAAAAAAATGACTGCAAAAATATTTGCCCCTTTTCTTCTTTTTCTTATGAAAACTGCAAATTAAACGATCCCGTTAATGTTGCTTTTGATGATGATTTTACCAGTTTTAGTTGAATAATATACTTGTTTTAATAATAACATTTCAGCCTGTATAGTTTTTTTTTAAATGCCTGTGAAGTAACTTACCTGTCACTAAGTTACTATTCATTGAAACACCATTTATATATTTTTTATTATTATTATTATTATTATTATTATTATTATTATTATTAAATGCAAATTTATTGGTGTAGTAGTTAAGAATATTGATTTTATCTGTTTACAGAGAGACCACATGGTAGAAACTTGTCAGTGAACTATTCTAGGTAAGTTACTTTCTTAAACAAATAAAAATAGCAATAATATCAGAATTTCAGAAGTAATGGTGGTGGTAGAGGTCATAACGCTGTCGGTATTGGAAGCAATAGTAGTTTTATCAGAAGTATCTTGTTGTGGTGTAGTTTTATTGTGGTAATGATGGTAGTAGTTCAAGAACAATGGTTAAAGTAGTTGTAGTTGTAGTTGTTGTTGTTGTAGTAGTAGTAGTTGTAGTAGTAGAAAACGAGAAAAAGGAAAAGTAGTTGGGGTTTTGACTAGTGTTGTGAAATGTAGTAGTAGGTGGTAGTCGTAGAAGTAGTAGTATATATTATGGTAGTGATGATAATTATGATCTTCGTAGTAGTAGTAGCGGGAGCAGCAGTAGAAATAGAAGTACTGATGGTGGTAGTAGTAGTAATGGTAGTGGTTATTGGTAGTGGCTGTAAGTCTTAGTGATGTCAATATAGGGATAGTTGAATTTATTGAGATTTTAAGTATCGAAATACTGCCTTCAAGTTGAAATGAAAGCTGGTAGTAAAAAATGTAATCGTTTTAGTAGTAGCAGCAGAAAAAAGTAGAAGTAGTAGCGGTTGTGTATGTAATGTTAATTGTGTAGCAGCAAAAAAAGTAAGTAGTAGCTTTGTGTTTGTATTTAATTCAGGTACTTGGTTGTAGCAGCAATAATAATAGTACATCGATTTTTAATTAGGTATTATGGTTGAAGCAGCAATAATAATAGTACATCGATAATGATAGCTTTTGTGGTTTTGTGATATTAAGTTCGGGTACTTATGGTTGTAGTAGCAATAATAGTAGCAACAATAATGGTAGCTGTTGTTGTTGTAATATTAAGTTCAGGTACTTATGGTATTAGCAGCAATAATAGTAGCAGCAATGATTGTTAGCTGTTGTGCTTGTGATATTAAGTTCTGTTCTTTTTGTAGTTGCAGTAGCAACAAAAGTAGTATCAGCAGCAATAATGGAAGCAAATGTGGTTGTTATAGCAATTTTAGTACTAGCAACAGAGATGGTAGCCGTTGTGGTTTTAATAGTGAATTCAGTACTAATGGTAGTAGTAGCAGCAGCTGAAATGGTAGTCGTTGTAGCTGTTAACACAGGTACTTGAGGACAGGACCCGGTTTGGTGCCCCCTTCCACACACACACTCACACACACGAAGCGCTCATTTCATAAAGTTTAATTATAGCGGTGTTCAATTTTAATTAGCCATATTAGCCATTTACATAGAATATATATAATACATATAATATGCACATACAAATACATCTAACCTTTACTATCCATGTCTTTATGAATAAGAAAAATCACTCATTATAAACCAACAAGATAACCAACTTCTGCAGGATGCTGATGGGCACTCACCGGAAATTAGGATCAAAATATCTATGAAAATATTTATGTGCCCACTGGTAATATGGGCGAGTTCCCACTGTCAACGGATATTTGTCCATTATAACTATTCACATGAAATGCAGATATTTTTATTTTGAATGTCTTAAATATCAAGATTTCGACCGCTGATTTAGTGATTATAACCCCAAATCGAATCTTGATCATCGGAAGTGAACCCGGAATGACATCTATGAGTTCAGTGCTTCAAGATGGAATGGAAAGATGAGAGTATTCCGAAGTTATTGTTTAACAATATTGGGGGGGGGGGGGGGGGGCACCAAAGGGAATCCTGTCCCCAAGTACCTGTGGTTGTTGTAGTTTATTTTTTAGTACTTATGGTAGTAGCAGCACCCGTTATGGTAGCCGTTGTTGTAATTATTGTAATTCCAGTACTTATAGTAGTAGCAGCACCAGTTATGTAGCCGTTGTTATTGTTATTGTAATTTTAAGTACTTATGGAAGTAGCAGCACCAGTTATGGTAGCCGTTGTTATTGTTATTGTAATTTCAGTACTTATGGTAGTAGCAGCACCAGTTATGGTAGCCGTTGTTGTTATTGTAATTTCAGTACTTTTGAAAGTAGCAGCACCCGTTATGGTAGCCGTTGTTGTTGTTATTGTTATTTCAGTATTTTTGGTAGTAGCAGCACCAGTTATGGTAGCCGTTGTTGTTGTTATTGTAATTTCAGTACTTTTCGTAGTTGCAGCACCAGTTATGGTAGCCGTTGTTGTTATTGTAATTTCAGTACTTATGGTAGTAGCAGCACCAGTTATGGTAGCCGTTATTATTGTTATTGTAATTTCAGTACTTATGGTAGTAGCAGCACCCGTTATGGTAGCCGTTGTTATTGTTATTGTAATTTCAGTACTTATGGAAGTAGCAGCACCAGTTATGGTAGCCGTTGTTATTGTTATTGTAATTTCAGTACTTATGGTAGTAGCAGCACCAGTTATGGTAGCCGTTGTTGTTGTTATTGTAATTTCAGTACTTTTGGTAGTTGCAGCAGCACTTGTACTTGTTGTGGATTTTAATGTTATATTAATACTTCTGAAAATAGAAGACTAAAAGCTAGTTGCAGTTGCAAGAATTGAAGTAGTGTCGGCAGATATAGCAGCAATGCTAGATGTTGTAATCGTGTTGGTTGTCAAAGTAGTAAAAGTAGTAGTAGTAATTGTTGTTGTAGTCGTCTTAGTAATATACTTTTAAAAGTGTTTAAAATTTAAAATAGGATATATGCAGAATTACCTGGAAAAGAAAGATTATTTAAAAATGATTATAATAATATTGATTATTATGATTTCGTTCCTTATATTTACCTGTAATAAAAAATAGTCTGACTGTCATTAAAAAACGTCCATACGTATTTTACTTAAATAATTATCTGTAAAAAAATCTAGAATATAGATAAAAAAGATAAATAAGCGATACAACTATGTTGTCATTGCTTGCAGCAGCTTGACATTGTGGCTTTGATCACCTTTATCTTCTTTATTTTCAGACGGCGAATGCAAATCATTTCTTCGACGAAAGAGAAACAACCTACGGCGACTTTTTGGGGCAAAATTTAACTACAGTTTTTTTCAGTTTTATCTTTATTAAAATATGCGTAAAACGAAAGGTCCTGATGTATATGCTATGAGCATTTGACATTGTATCTTTAATTCTGCATATTCTTGCAGTGTAAAGTAACTTTATACAACTCTGGCAGCATTTTAATTATTCAACACGCATCGTTAACGGTGTTTTAATTTTAAAACCCCCTTTTTAATGAGAGGAATGCGTACGTGTCTTTTTGTTGTTTATGTGTGTGTGTGTAAAATATTTTTTCTATCTAATTGTAAAAAAAATCAAACATTTGTATAGTATGTAGTAAATATGGTGTACATACTTGAATATAATCAGTATATACATGTGTTGTTTTATTGCAGTTTAATCTAAATTACAAGGAAATTGCTATGTGCCTAGTTACTGACCATAAATCGAATACGTAACCTTAGCGAGTTCATCTGATACTGTTACTTGAAATAACATGAGGAACAAAATGAAAAAAAAAATCGTCAATTTATATGTATATACATATCAAGGGGTGAGAGCGAAATGAAGCTAAGTGCATATATTTATATAAGCATTTAGCCTAGTTTCGCTCTCATCCCTCGATATGTTTTGATACGAACTTTTTATTTATATTTACATACTGGATCAACTCTATCCGAGTGTTTTAGCACCCTTTACGTAGTAACATAGTTAACAACTGTACAGTGAGCAGGGTTAAATTGAACTTGGTTATGAAAGGCACATATACTTTAACACTGTTCATTTTGTTATTAAATTATGTGTTATATTACATTTGCCAATTATACAATTATTCATTATTCAAAAGGACTGTCTTGATTATCTTAAATTTTCAAATGTGATAAAAAATATGACAGTATCTTACGATCCATTTGTAATTATTATCATTATTGCTATAGATATATGTCAGTTTATAATACATGTGTATTATATTATATATGTGTTCCTTATTGTAAAGGTACAATCAATCTGCACAAGTTTGTTTAATCTTTTCCCCTAATTGTACTGATTATTACAATTATATCTCTCTTATTTCTAATTTAAACTCATTCTGCATCTTACTCCCTATCAAATTTTGATTTCTAACCGGAAATAAAATAAATGTATATACAAGTATATGTACTAAATTTGTAAATATCCCATTATTGTATACTTGATATATTTGGGCGAACATAGTTTTGTTTTCTTCTGTTCTAAAATTATCCAGAATAGGAATGTGATCATATTATAGGAATAAACTGTAGTTTACCAATGACAATGCATTACTATTGGGTATATGTAGATACTTTACTGTCATAGATGATTTTATTTACATGGATTACTTGTATGTAAGCAAATAAAATAATTAAAAAAATCGAATAACTTTGTAGAAAGCTTTGTTAATATGTATTTAAGGCTTAATGAGTAACGCATGGTCGTAGAGAGAGAGAGAGATTTACAGACAGAGAGAGCGAGAGGTACGCTATTTTAATGATGTTGTCGACAAACATTAGATAAACATGAAACATCATATAAGGTTTTAACTGTGGCAAGAGCCCGAAACACATATTCCTCTACGGGTGGCCGAAGATTTCATGAAATTGGCCTGAGATCGAACACGAGTTACAATGTTACCGCTATTTGCTACATGTACTCGTTAATTGTATAGAAGAATGATGAACAGGCTAGGTACCAGTACATATTAATATTTACTTAGACTTGAAAGGAGTCAAAAGGATAATTAATGTCTATACTGAGGTTCGGACACTCATGCACATAACATATTTCCAGTGGCCTTATGTTTCATTCATAACATCTTACAATAATGTTCCACATTGCACTAACCGTCCCCAGTGGCCGAGTGGTTAGAGCCTCCGCTTCGGAATGGGAGGTCGTTGGTTTTGTCCCCGGCCACGACATACCAAAATCGTAAAAATGGTACTGGTATAGCTCCCTTGCTTGGCGCTCAACATATAAGGGTAGTTCCGGTGTCAGGATAATGTGACTGGGTGTGGTATCATGCCACATGTCTACGGCGTGATCCTGCAGTCTGACAGCACTACATCTGTCTAAAGTAGACACCATCTCCAAATGACTGAAATATTGTGGGCGGGACGTTAAACCCAACAAACACATAATATTACATTGCACCCATATATCATATCATGTTATCCTTCATCCATTAATCTATGTCTAAAAGGAGGGAGAGAAAAAAATAGAGAGAATGGAGTAAGAGACGAGCCTTTTACATTTGCTTACTAACTGTTCACATATCTTTACTATCATTTCGCATGGTAATTGTTAGGAAAAAAAAAGAATTGTGTGTGCATGCATTTTGATAGATACCTTCAATGTCCTTAATAAACCGAAAACCCAACATCTCTTTAACATCAACTGTGTTATTTGAGCAACAGCCGTATGATTTTATACCACCTTTGTGACTTGATGTCCTATGCATGACGTCAGTATCGAAGTCAATTCTTCTTTTCTTATAATGAGTAATATATTATCTCAACGTATGTTATTCAAAGCACAAGATGAACTTTCGTCAACAGGTTTGGTATAATCGAAACCCTTTTTGCCGTAACAGAAACGTATTTTTTACCCGGACATACACAACGAGTTACATAAGCTATCATATAGGGGACAGATTTTACATAGTTTGATACATATATACATTTATCAGAGAGTTTCTTACGTGACAATCATTTATTCAGAAATCTATAACAATTTCCGTAGAGATGTATTTTATATATAACTCCATATAGCGTGAAAATACTGGTGATTAAAGTCAAATGAGCATAAGGTTTACGATAATTACGGAGTCTTTGTTATTCTTTACTTGACCAACCAATTATATTTCAAGTCGCCTGCTATCACCTAATATGTGTCAGGTCTGTGATTCTAATATGGTGCCTATGTGCATTTCGGTTTCCTATAGGAAAGTTTATGTATTCTAAGCTGTATGAGAGACCAGAGAGCTAATGTATGAGAAACGGGATAGTTTATGACAAAACAGGATAGTGAATGTTTTACAGGCTGTATGAGTGTCCAGAGAGTGAATGTCTTCCAGGCCTTAAAAAGACAGGAAAGTTTATTTCCTACAAGGTGTATGAAAAGCAGGAGAGTAAATATGAACTGTATGAGAGTACGGAGAGCTAATGTTTTCTAGAATTTTTAAAAGGGGTTGTATGAAAAAAAAGGGAATTCCGGCTGTAGGGAGTCGGAGAGTTAATGATTCCTAAGCTGTATATAAAGGGAAGGGTAAACATCTTCCAATCTGTATGAAAGACGGGAGTTAATGTTCCATACTGTATAAGCGACGGGCAGTAACTGAGTTTTATTATCTTAACTTATGAAAGACGGAGGTTATGTCTCAGCATATGAGAGACCAAAGGGTTGATGTCCTCCAGGCTATATGAGAGAAGGTTAGATATGAACAGATGCTAATGAGAGACAA
>CM037791.1:38588409-38638409 GCA_021229015.1 Solen grandis
GTGACACGTGTAAGCATCACTTATGCTTGAGTTGTTTTAATAGTCATCGTGTTCCCTTGGTGATGAGGGACCATGTGATGCTAGATCAAATCTCCATGCCAAAAGAAAAAGTGGTACCACGTGACCCTTTAAATGAGCAATGCGAAAAACATGGCCGCCTATTAGAGTATTACTGTAAGAAACACAATGATATTCTTTGCTCGGTGTGCGTTACTTTAAATCATGTAAACTGTGGTGTAAGTTTCATTCCCGATGAGTCGGAAGATGTCGGCAACAGTCAGGATTTCTCATGTCTACGTGACAACGTGTCGAAATTGATTGAGAGAGTGAAGAAAAACAAAGAAAGCAATAGACGGAAACAAAATTAACATTGAACAAATCAAAGAAGACACGAAGTCACAGGTTAGGCACTTGAAGGAGGAATTTGTAAGATTCTTTGAGAGACTGGAACTGTCCTTAAATCTAGAAATAGATCAAATAGCCGACACGGACCTATCAAGGATGGACGAGATCTCCGAGAGTTGTATTACCATGGAAACTGACCTGGAGAATATGGCGGAAAAACTTGACGAGAAATTAAACAGAAAACAAAACAACAAACTTTTTGTCGCAATGAAAAAAGCAGAGAAGAAAATGGCGGATTTCCTGTCTAAAATTGAAACAATAGATTCAAAGAACGGAGTCACGTGGTACAGGTTTGAGCCTTCTGAAGAACTCTTGCACCTAAAGTTGTCACTAAAGTCTCTTGGGGAGCTGCACGTGCGGCGCCATAACTACAAGGTGAAAGCGACCTGTGTGAGAAATATAAACGTAAGAGAGAAGTCAGACAAGGAGAAATGTGATGTCACAGGTCTCGTGGTTATACCACGTGACATTATGGTCGTCTGTGACCATTATAACAGTTCAGTAAAACTTGTCGACACAAAACAGAACATCGTCACCTCTCAGATCCGCCTCCCCTCCAAACCCTGGGACACGGCGCTCGTGCCTCGTGACGTCACCCAGGAATCAACAACATATGACCTCATCGTTACCTTGCCTGATGACAGTAAACTCCACTACGTCAGAGTGACCGGTGACCAGATCACGGACACGAACAAGGACATCTCTGTAGACGGTTGGTGTCGGGGAATCCAGGTCACTCAGGACAGGAAACTCGCTGTGAGTTATGGCGGCTACCCGGGGAAAGTTGAGATTCTGGACATGGACGGACAAGTCCTGAGGAGACTCCAGACAGATCCACCATGGTACCTCGCGGTCAGTCCTGGTTCCGGGATCTTATATGTTTCATACTATTGGAACAACACGCTGACCAGTATAAGTACACGTGACTGGTCAGTGATGACCAAGTTGGAGGGACTGGGCACACCCCACGGTGTTACAGTGGACAGGGCGGGGTCAGTGTTTGTCTGTTGTGGGGATGGAACCGTCCATCTTGTGGCCGCTACAGGTGACCGGTCCACACAGATCCTGGGGGAGGAAGACGGTTTGCGTGAGTGTCCCCGGGCCATCGGCCTCAGTCCCGAGGGAGACCGAATGTACGTGAGCGGTTGGTGGAGTGATAACGTGCAGGAATTCCTGCTGACGGAGAGCGACAACTGAAGGTAAGAATTTACTTCTTTTTTATCGCAGCCGCCATTTTGAATGATTTTTTTTATTCTGTGAGTGCTTATTGTTATCTTTTATATTTTATTCAATCATTTATTTATTATTTATCTATTTTTTTATTTGTTCTAAATCACGGTAGATCTATTTATTGATTTATTGGATCATTTCACAATCTCAAATGATTTTTTCGGTCAGTCGCCATTTGGATTTTTTTTTACCACTATCAAGCGTTTATTTATTTTTATATGTATTTATTTATATTCATTTACTGGGGTTCACCATTTTTTTTATTATTTCATTCCTTAAAGAATTATTATCATCTTAAGGATTGTATTTACATGTATTTTATTTATTATGTGCTTATTAAATTATGATACTTGTGTCCAAGAATTTCTTATAACGGCACTTTGATGTGAAATATATAACATTATTAAATGTGCTTAACGCTACTTCTTTTTGATGATGATTTTTATGTCCGAATAATTTCCCAAATGCGAATGAATGAAACGCTGCTATTATATGATGCTGATGTTGATGATTTGGTTGTTGTTATTATTTGTTTACTCCAGACACACTTAAGCCTCCATAGTTTTTGAAACGTACCTCTTATTTAGTTTCTTTTTAATGAAAACATATAGACAATTTGTATTACATTTTTGTAGTTATTTAGTTATTTACTAAAAATGTTAAATTTCTTTTTCTAGTTCATAATATTGATCTTATCTGCTAACAGGGAGATGACATGCTGGAAATGCCGCAAAGAGAACGATACAAGGTAGGAAACATTCTTAAATACTAAATAACTTAGTTATTCGTAAGTAGTAGTGTGTAGTAAAATTGCAGTTGTATAGTATTTAACTTGGTATTGATGGTAGTAGTTATAGTAGTAGTTGAAGGAAATCATTTGAACTATTGAAGTAGACGGCTAGCAGTAGTAGTGATGATTGAAGTCAGGGCCTTTTTACCCTTCTTAACTGTAGCCGGTAACGGGCTGCTTCCCCAAGCCAAATAACCACCTTTTTCCCCCAAAATTAGCCATACAAATTCCCACCTGCAAATAAAATTCCCCATCAAATTGAGCAGAAGGGGGAACATTAACAATAAATCTGAAGCTTATTTAACACTAGTCTATTTGATTATTTAACTCTATAGATTGTTTAACAATATACTTGTATAGACTTTGTATTTATTTTGATGGTTTTGATGGTAGAGTAGTAGCAGCTCCAGGAAAAAATGGTTTTCCAAAGGCCTGGAAGTAGTGGTAGTAATAGCAGTACTAGAAGAAGAAGATGAATGTTTATATTAGTGTGGTGCTGATGGTTTTGATGGTAGTAGTAGTAGCAGCTCCACCATAATATTGGTAGTAGAAATGTTGATTGTGGTGGCAAAAGTAATTTTTAGTAGAATAGAAGTTGTGGTGGTTGTTAAAGTAGCAGTTGTAGAAGTGGTAGCAACAGAGGCAGCGGGAGAAACTGTAGCAGTGATAGTAGAAGTAGCAGCAGCATCACAGTTGTGGAGGACGCTGTGATGGTAGTAGTTATAGTAGTAGTAGCAGTAGTATTAGAAGTAGAAGATGATGAAATGTTATATTAAGTGTGGTGTTGATGGTTGTAATGGTAGAAGCAGAAGTAGTAGTGATGGTGTTAGATGTAGTAGCAGTTTGATGATAATAATAATAATAATTATCATTATTATCAATAATACAAGAACAACAACAATAATAATTATTATTATAGTAAAATCTTTATTGATAGAAGGTAGCCCAGTAATTTTACAAACATTGTAAGTAACTTCTTTACATAAGGCATTCTGAAATAAAATGTTCTATACAATGATTAGAAATGGGAAGGAAATACAAGAAGAACAAACACACAAATAAAAACAAGTCTTAAGTTCTTAATAGAAATCACTTTGCATATTAATGTAGTAGCAGCAAAGGTAGTAGCAGCTGTAGTTGTAGAAGTAGTAGTAGTAGCAGTAATAGAAGAAATCAAAATGTTATATTAAGTGTGTGTCAATGGTTGTGGTGGTAGTAGTAGTAGTTGATAATGAAATGTTATATTTAGTGAAATGATATGTTTAGTGTGGTATTGGTGGTAGTAGTAGTAGCAGCACCATAAAAATGATAGTAGAAATGTTGGTTGCAAGGCAAAAGTATTAGTTATATTAGTTGTAGCAACATATGCAGCAGAAGAAACTGTAGCAGTGATAGTAGTACAAGTAGCAGCAGCACAATAGTAGAGGTAATAGAAGTGGTGGTGATAATTAAAGTAGCAGTTGCAGTAGTCGTAGCAACGATGGCAGCAGCAGCAACTGTAGCAGTTGTAGTATTAGAAGTATATGTAGTAGCACCACCATATAAGTGGTAATAGAAGTGGTGGTGGTGGTTGAAATTATAGTAGCAGCAGTAGTAGAAGCAGAAGCAGTGGCAGAAGCAGTGATAGCAGGAGAAGCTGTAGCAGTGGTTGAAGATGAAGTGGCAGTATCTCCATAGTAGTGGTAATAGAAGTGGTGGTGGTAGTTATAGAAGTAGAAGTAGTAGTAGTGGTAGTAGGAAAAGCTGTCAGTGGAAGGAGAAGTAGCAGCATCACCATAGTTGTTGTTATATTCTGAAATCTGGCCCTCAAGAGAACCCTGGTGGTAAACTTAGTAGTGATTGTAGTGGTAGCAGCATTTGTAGTAATAGCAGCAATCGAAGTGATTGTAGCGGATGTATTTGTAATCAAAGCGCTCAATGCGCTGAGAGACGGCAGCTGGGTTAACAGGAAAAAAGCTGTGATTCTTAATTATTGATACAAAAGAGGCAAAGGCCACATGACGCAAAAACTCCAACACTCTCCTGCAAATATAGTCGGTAGTAAGACAATCGAATTCGCACTCTGTTACAAAACAATCCGGAATTAGGGTCATGAACCTGATTGTATGAACTTCAGAAGTAGGTCATTCCCTAGAACCCGATTTATATACACTATCAACTGTTACTTAAGTGTAGAACATGACAAGGTACTTGATTGTTTAAGATACTTGAATGTTTGTTACTATTTCAAAGTTAAGAAATGCTCTGGGAATAACCTAACTTTCATACAAAATTACGCGTGAACTACTTTAGGTGAATTACAGATATTCGAAGCGCTACTTTTTTTCTTTCTACAGGAGTAGATCTTCAAGTATGTAAATTGGGTCACTGTTCTGATTTATATTGATGATAGTAGCATTTGTCGAAGTTGTGATAGACATTGTAATGGTGTTGGTTGTCATAGTAGCAGTAGTAGTTGTTGTTGTGGTTGTCTTGTTAATAGTAGAAATAGAAATAGTGTTGGAATTAGAAATAAGATGATTATCATTATTATGGTATTTTTTATATATTTACATAAGTTTATTAGTTCGTAAAATTACGTTTTTTACATTAAAATATATCTGTTAAATAGAAGTATAAGAAAAAGCGACACAAGTATGATGTTGTCACATGTAGCATCTTAAGAATGTGACTATGATCTCTAATTCCCTTTTTTTCAGACAGTGAATACAAATAACCCCCTCGACGAAACAATGACAACTTCCGGAGACATGGTGGGACTTGCATCGCACTTTTATCCGTTTTATTTCTATGAAAAAAATATGTGAAAAAAAAACAACACTAATAACCGCGGTCAGTGATGTACATGCTATGAGCTTTTGAATTGTTTTTTCAATTCTGCATATTTTTGCAGTTTATAATGAAATTGCACAAAACTAGCGCCATTTGAATTGTCCAAGACACAATCGTTTTAATTGTGAAGCCTATTGTTGAATCCATATTAGTCTTCTTAAGACGTCAAAATTAGATTTCTTATATTGTTGTGTGTTTGGAACAATGTACGTGTATGGCGTTCATGTAAACATGCAATTGAGGTATTTGTTGTAACAGTATTAAGATGCTCTAGAAAAATGTATAACATGAATCATTAAATAGTCTGTTGGAAATATATTGTACATACTTGAATATAATCTACATATATGCTTTTGTTGTTATATGACATTGTAATCTAGATTTTAGGGAGTTTGCCATGTACCTTGACTCACTAAACATAGACAAAATACGTAATCTTAATCAGTTGATTCTTCTGAAATTATCCGGATTACGAAATGTTATCATTTTACATTTACAAGGAATGTAGTTTACCACAAACAATGCACTATTATTGTGGAATGTGTATATACTTTACTGATTATAGATGTTTTTTATGACATTGATACATTATCAGTTGATTCTTCTGAAATTATCCAGATTAGGAAATGTTATCATATAAAAATTAAAAAGAACTAGAAGTCGTCTGTTTAAGATACAAACGAAGCGGCTTTCCGTTTGCTTATTTCAGAGGTATTGAATATATAAGTTAATACAAAGAAATGTAATAATGATGCATAATAATGTTAAATTTAATACGTAAATCATCATTATCATAAATATATACTTATGTTCAAAAATAAGCTTTAAATATTTATTTTTTTATTTTCATTTTTATTGTCTTAAGGAGATATTAAGAAAGCATAAATATGGATCTTATTTGATTAAGCAACCGTTTACTATCATGCAATAAAAACAACGGGAAATTTTTAAGATAATACTATCCTCAAATTTTTTTCTTATTATTCAATCAATTTTATATGTTGTTTTTTTATTATTATTCTTTATTTAATATCTATTTCTTCGTAAGCATATGACTTAACAAATAATCATTGCAATTTGATCCACATAGTTGAAATTGTAAAAAAAAGAAAAGGAAATAATTTGAAATCCATGACTTTCAACCTTTAAACTGATTTAGTTTTACATTTTCAAAAATAGATGGAAACAAAGGCAGAGGTGTAAGCAAAATAATGAAAATAATTTATTATTTCTCTGTAATTAACATTATAAACGTCTTGAAACTTTCAACAATTCATTTGCTTTATATATTTCCTTATTTTTACAGACTTAGAAAAAGAAACCGTTAAACCTTTAGAAAACACAAACAATCGGTAGGTAGAATTACATGCGTGACGATGCGTCGTTACGGATATAGGTACAATCTCTGACAACTGCGTCAGGGAGTCGACTTTTTGGCTCAGTGGTTAGAGCATTGGGCTATCACGCCGGCGGACCGGGTTCGATTCCGGGCCGGGCCGTGTTTGTTACACATGAATTTGTCATTTACTTCAGGTTTGCGGAAAGCCGTGATAACAAATGCAATAAGATATCCGTATAGGTTTTCTGGCTCTAATTATATATAATCTAATTATTATAATTAGAAATTATGACGTCATATGACGCTAATGAAAATTGAAAATGATAGAATGTATAAAAAGATACATTTTTATCGCTGCAATTTCAATTTCATTAAAATTGACTCGAAATGTATGATGCCAGAGCGAGAGAAATCCTTGCAAAAATAGGATTTTGCCCTTTAAATGACGTCATAACCACGTGACTTAAACGGTAATCTTTCAGAAAAATGAAAGTAGACCTCTGGGCCGATTAGCTGTTTAATTTTCATGCTTCTAACTCATCAGTAGAGTTTGTAACATTAAATGATATTTTTAGGACCAAAGTTCGAAACTCGGTTTTGCCATAAATTCTTAAATTTTTCGAATTTGAAAGACAAGGTGTACATCTACATCATAACATACTTCTGTGAAAATATCAAGATAAAACGACAAAAAATAAAGGCTCAAGAGCGCGAACAAACTTTTGATGCAAACGTCAAATCTGACGTCATTTAAAATTTAGAATGATAGAATTTAAAAATTTGAACTTTTTTGTCGAGGCAATTTAATTTTCATGTTGCTCAGACACTGGCAACATACTGAAATTAACTCTTGGATTTGGTTGGAAATTGAGGATTAATAATAATAATAAGAAGAAACATAACAAACCCCATACGTTTTCCGCAGGTTTGCGGAAAGCCGTAAATATATCTTACCAATAAGAATGTACTATTATGTGGGAATATGTATATACTTTACTATTATAAATGTTTTTATTCATATTGATTAATTGTTTGTAAATAAGATAATTAAACATAAAATGATAAAACAACGTCTCCTGTTATACTTTAAACTGTCATTCCAAATAACTATGCAGTAAACTATGTTTACATGTATTTAAGTCTTGGTGAGTAATGCAAGATTGTATAGATATATATTGAGAGAGAGAATGAGAGCGTGAGGTGTGCTATTGTAAAGATGAATAGGTATGAAACATTATGGTTTTAACTGTGGCAAGAGACAGAAATCAACATTTCTGGACAGGCGGCCTAACTTTACATAACTATTTCAAAGGATCGAACCCGACTTTGATTGGTAAGAATTGGAATGTTACCACTATGCTATATAGGTACTCGTTAATGATTAACAAGCTAGTTATTAGTACATATTGATGTTTTATTGCCTACTTAATTTGAAAGTAGTTAACGACGGTAAAGGTTGTCTAAGCTTGGTTTCGAACACATATTAACATAACATAGTTTTCAGTTGCCTTCATTCACAACTTCTTCTATTCAAGTTTAGTATTACGTGTTACACCCATGCATCTTCTCATAGCACCCTAAACAATTATTCTTTTAAGTTTCGTTTCAAAAACAATATAGCTGTCAACGTATAAAATACAACAAATGTAAATTACGTAAATTTGTTTAAATAAGAAAAAATATAATGTTTTATCCGCATATTTCATGTACATATTGATATAGAAGGTGATGTAACACCATTGAAAACTCATTCACAACGCCCGGGTAAGGTGAAATAACTCTTGTATACCATTTCTTTTAGTGATTAATTAATAATATACAGTTATCCCACTTTTGATACAACCTTTTCTTTAAATACATGTACACAATAAGCGCGAGAGTGGTATAAATTTATGACAATGCGAAGAACGAATAGCGATTATTTTATTATCTACTGCTTATGTATACGAACTTAATTCAGGTCTATGTGTTATAGTGCTGCTTCTCTGCATTATCCCGCCGTAGACATGTGACCTGATACAACACGTAGTCATGTTATAATGTCCGGACAAACCAGTTCTGGGACTAACTTTATTTGACATAGTGCTGTTTTACTGTGATATCACTCCTTAGACATGTGACCTGATACCACACCCAGTCACGTTGTCCTGACCAAGCCTCCGCAATCAAATGATGTCAGATTGCGTTCCTTACCATGTTCATTATACAATATAGAGGGACAGAAAAATCGTAATCCCGCGTTTCAAGGGCCGTGGTTTTTTGGAAATTTTTTTTAAAGACAAATCGAATATTGTAATTGATTTAATTCAGTTGAAATTATTCCGTAGAGACGAGACCAATGGATCTTTTTGATTGATTTATAAAATATGAATAAAATACAAACCCTTACCTCTGTAAATTGCCTATGCCTATGCTCTAGGTTTAATTTGCAATTATTACACTAAACAAACAGTAGGCATATGCATGATATTGTGCATGATAAATTTTGCTTGTTTGTTTGATCAGTTTAACGTCCCACCGACAGTATTTCAGTCATTTGGAGACGATGTCTACTTGGGACAGATATAGTGCTGCCACACTACAATATCACGCCGTAGATATGTGGCATGATACCACACTCAGTCACATTATCCTGACACCGGGCCAACCAGATCTGCAATTACCCTTATATGATGAGCGCCAAGCAAGGGGGGTGTATGCTATAGTAGATACAGTATAGGACTAGAGTATTATGTAAATCTGTCTTGTATTGTCATCTCTTGTAACATGTCAGTGTCCCTCTTTAACAACGCGTACTGAAAATAGCAATATACGCTGTACATCGATGTGAATCGTTGTGTTTGTAATATCGATAACACACCGTACTGGGCTATTTGGCTCCGTTGTACAATAGTTCAACTATTTCAAACAGACGGTACTTTTCCATTTATAGTGCATTATGTTAAAGATAATATAACTAATATCACAATATATAATCATTCTTTATAAGTATAGAAATATAAATATATTAACATATTGTAGAGGAACATGAAATAATACTGAAAAGACAGAACTTGAATATAATAAAGTGCTTAGAATTAACATGAAACTTGTCCTCTAATATCGTGCCAACATAAGAAATCACAAGGACGGAGACAAACTGATTGATTTACATGATCGCATGAGCTGCTAAATTCTGTTTTATATAGTTTCTGGTTAATGGATGAGAAATTTCGGGGTAATGTTGTTATTCATGCCACGTACAGCAACGGTGGAAAAACAGGGCGGTTTGGCCATGTTTTCTAACAATTACCCACTCAGTAGACATAATCCCTCAAGTAATATGATAACCCCTGAGTTGCAATACTTAAATATAGACTGTGACATCACTAGCATGCACTAGTTATTCAGACCGGTGTTGACAGGTTGCCAAAGTTGTCCAGAGATGATCAAGTACACCACACATGTATCTAAGAAACATGCCGTCTCGATGAGACATGCTCTATTACACCAAGTTTATTTTAAAAATATCCAACTAATCAGTCTGCACATCCTTGTTGTAGTCATACTACATGTATTGAAGCCCATGCCCTGACATTCCATTTTCTCATAATGTACTACTACGCTTTTACAGTTTCATAAATAAACTTAACCAGACATAAATAATTGAGAATTTACGTGGTTTGACTCGGATGTGTTCAACTGTTGATATTTGATCAGTATCAACTGCAAGTATTAAAAACATACAGAAAAGGCGGGTACAGGTTATTATAAGTATTAAAATAGTATAGGATTTACGTTTCGGTAACATCAGCGATTTCTGTTACATGTATTACACGCATTCTCAAAAAGCAGGTGCATTTGACCCATGAGAAAATATAAAATGTCAATGTTTTTTAATTGTTTATTTAACTATGCAACAATTTACTATAATGTATCAGCTTCATTTTTGCAAAATTATTTGAACATCATTTAACGAACAAACTTGTTAAGATATTCTGGCGATTACTCACCCACTAACAGAAAAATAACCGTTGACGTGTACGTTACCAAGGAGGATTATGTAAAACCGTAACTCATTTAAGTTTGGAGAAAAACCCAATAAAAATATTTATGGAAGTATCCTCACAATTTAATCATTATAAATTTTTGTTATTTTTGTACGTTTTTTAAAAAAATTTTAAAATGTTTCTTTACAAGGTATTCTATTAAGAACATATTTTTATGAATAGCATATTATTAACAATTTTACTTTTAAATGCATACCTCATAGACTCATTTTTTTCTTCTTCAAAAATATGCAAGAATGAGGGCAAATGTAAATGCTAATAGTAGTTACAATGATAAAGATACACAGTAGTAGAAAGTAACGGACATGTCACAGAAATACATTTTACTCAAGAAAAGGTTGATAGTACATTAAATAAGGAAGAAAAGGCGCATTTAATGGATGTCATATCAATAGAATATTGTTATATATATATCACCATTGTATAACTCAATAACACCTACTAGCGATTTTGCATTTTTAAATCAAATTTACATGTATTTTTTATGTTTTGTAAGACGAATAATTAAAGCTGTGAACATAATTAAAAATAAAAAAACTTTGTGCAAACATACTAAAAAGCATACACTGACAGGTTTATTTTACATGACATCTTAACCTTCTAAATATTATGGAGATGTGTTGTCCATAACGATATACACTTAAACTAATGATATGTCTGTTACCAATCATACATTAGCTAAAATGCATATGTTGTTACGAATACCTATACCGACTTATGGCTTGAGAAACTATAGAATATTGTCCTAAAACAAATCTAACAACTAAAGTGTTAAACTGGATAACATTTTATTATTATTATTATTATTGAAGCGATCTTTGAATTCTAAAGAGGTGATTATTTGGCACATATGTTTTTCTACGTCTTTCACGTTCTTTTGCTTGGTAGGCCGCATTATTTTCAATAAGTTTCTGTCTGTACGCCTACTGTGTCTCGGACCTTGATTTTTCTAATTCTGAAAAGTAAGTATAATTTAAAAAAAAAACAAAAAAAAACCTGAAAATAGGTGACTGAGATGTTTGATACTTTAAATGAAATGTTCGTTACCAACAGTTTTTGCATGAAATGTAATTATTAACTAAAATAAGCCATATTATATTACTTAAAAATATCCCCATTGTCAGGTTGTTAACTAATAACTTATATTTTGTTAGTAAGTACACCATGTTTGTAAAAAGAGCCTGTACAAAACCACATTTGGAATTTTATGGACCTTAAGACACTTTACACTTTTTTCAATGTAAATCTTTACAGATCATGTGCATGTCTATCATTGACTAGTTAACTGAATGTCAATAAGCAATACTTCTTGACGAATGTTACAAATAGAATATGTTTTAAAGCCAATTTTAAAAGAGAAACTATGTGATAAAAACTTACATTAAGGAGCCATGTTCGTTACCATATAGTAACGAACATGTCTTAGTTGTGAAGTCATAGTGACTGCATATGTTGATGTCTATTGCATAAAAATATACCAAATCCTTTACCTCTTAGTGTAAACAATCGTTGCATAGGTAAGCAAAAAGATAAATTACAGAAAAAGATATTGAAAAACTGTTTGTCAAAACTATGATGTCTATCTTACCTTTTGTCATTTCTAATGCTTCTTTACGTTTAAAAAACCAGGCCAGACTGTAAACATCATCATTTCCCTTTAAAACCTCACCAACAGAATAGAATAGAATGACGTTATGGGCAAATATGTAAAACTAGTCACCACATTCTGTTAGTTTCAAATGTGTAGTAACGAACATGTCAGTAACGGAATCTTTCATTTAGATGTAAAATGGACTATAAAAAATTAATATTTCACTAAAAATGAAATATTGTTTAAACTATTCAGTGCATTTTAGGCTCACATTTAAATAAACAACAAATAAAACAAATGCAATTTTAATAGTTTATGAATATGCTATGTGACAATATGTTCAGGTATTCGCTGGTGACGTAAACTTTTATCGACACCGCTGCACCTTATATATGAAACTATTCGATAATCTCTTAGTAAAACAAACTTAAGTAATAGTAAAATATTCCGATGTTCTCTTCGGAATGAGTCTTTGTCAAAAAAATTCGCATCTGAAAGGAAAAACGAAGGACAGCTTGAATGAACGACTGCTTGAAACAGGGAGAGAAAACAAAGATTCAGACATTGAAGCAAACTATTTGATCTCCAAATATCCCGTGGATTGTTCTGTATCACGTGAAATAATATAGTTTTTAAATGATACGAAGATAACGCTTCTTCTCCAAGGTGTGGTTCAACAACATCCTTTTTTATCATTTTCATGAGAATGTAACATTTGTGCTGAACAGGATTCAGATTGAACATGAGTTCTCGTTCTTGCAGCGAGAACGATAATCGCCACTGCAAGTGTCTTTCGGGGCTGGACTCGTGCCCGACACCAACAACAAAACAATTCATCTCCGACATGAGCGATAACATCTGATGTGGAGGCCAGCCTTTTCGCTTACATCACGTGATCCACTTTTTGGCAAATCTTGGAACAGTAATACATCTGTATGCTACAGTGTATTCATGCTTGGTTTCGTCAATAAACTCGACACGAGCAGGACCATGTCTCTCAAGGTTAAACATCGGATTCTGTATGTTTCCGAGGCATATCCTCCCCTGACTATCAGAGTCAAACTCATCATCAGGTTGTAAATCGTCTATAGTCATAGGTTGTCTGCTTGACAAGCTGAAGCTTTACATACCCTGTGCATCTCCCCTCTTCAGGCACCATCAGGTATGAGCGTCCAGCGGGGGCTGTGCTGACGTCTGCATGAACAGTCGGATTACGAAAACAATGAAGGAATCAACATCTGGTTCCAAGTCTGGTACAGAAGTACCCTCGGTAGTGCTACCGAAATGGTAAATATTACCGTCATGGCATAGTGTGATCAACATCTCGTTAATAATATTCTGTCTGTACAAATGCCGCAACTCCTCTGAGGCCCCGACATCCTCCAATACCTGGTATAGGCGAAGAGAAAGCTGTCGCACATTTTCTTCCATTGGAGATATCTGACAATAAAAGAATATTTTGATTTCAATGTTATTTCTATTTTAGTTGATGTTTTTGTTGTTCATCACTGATACTATTAGGGTAACAATGAAAGCCAGTTATAAACAGTACAAAACTTATAATCCGCTCTTTATATTTTGAGGAATTGTGATAAACTAACATATAATTGCGGTAACATGTGAGAGGTAAAAAATTCTTTTTTTCAAATGCCATTTATTTCCAACAAAGTTTGACAAAATAACAACTTGGGTAAACATGACGCCATCGAAACTCAAAGTCACAAAATTCATTGAACTGATAAATCTGTGTTCTTGTTTTTATAAACCCGGGTGTTTTTAAGTTTTATTCAGTTTATACTTTCTTTTTGAGCATTTTTTTTTTCATTTTTCTTTTACCGAATTTATACTTGCATATACATGTAAACGAAAGCAAACGAAGATATTTTCAACACTTTGGAAGTCTGATTCATAGACAAAAATAAATATTACTCTTTTAAAGTATACAAGTATATGCATTAATTGTTTTTATGTTTTAAAAAGATAGTACTCACATTTCAAAACGATGTTAATTTCTTCCTCAGGTGTTATCCATGTTTAATAAACATTCCTAAACATCCCGCTGTAAATGTCAGATACATTTGAAGATTGCCAATGTACAAGTTTATTTCAAGAAGTGAAAAGTGAAGAGTTTTGGCTTTATACCAAACTTCATTATTCAATATAAGCAAAAATCGATGATATACAAACAAATATTATTGTTAATCACTATGGACGAGACATGCGAGTGTATGAATAAGATCTGAACTTTACTTTTATATTCGCTTTACATGCATACATAATAGAGATACTGGATTTATTTTTAATTCTGAAATTTTGAAATTTGAAAAACAAAGCGTCCATAAGATTTAATTAATGAATTTACACATACATCTCTCGATATGACCTTTATTTTTAGCATGTGGTAGGGGGAATAACAATGCACAAACTTGCAAAAGTATTAAAGCGAATTATTTCCCTTTCATTTATTTCTAAACAGTTTATTCGGCGTAAGCTGTATAAAATTGATTTTGACCTATTTCTTGAACCAATCTTATCTTTGAAACAACCGAAGAGTTCAGAAAAGCACTCATTTTTTTTTAATTTGCATAAAGTATTTTGAGGATATTCCACCATAAAATGGGAGTTTCAGGATGCATATTTTTCTGCATGATTGCCAATTGGCATATACAATTTAATCTACCTGTTTAAATATAAAAAATATCCAGTTGAAAAATTTCAAACATGAAAACCACTCAGTTGAAAAAGTTAACAGTTGTGAGTCTTAGAAAAATCTTGAAAATGGACTCGTCCCAAGTTAGCTAACATAAGAGCTATAAATAGGAACAGCTTCCGTGGCGCAACTGATCTAAGGGTCCCGAGATACTGTCAAAATTTATTTTTATGTTTTACTTATATTACATTTTTTTCCCTTCTTTCTTTTTTTTTTCACTGGTTTAAATTAAATATATTTCATCTCAAGAATTATTAGTCTAATACATTTTCTAGCATTATTTTAAAATCACACACCATTTCAAAATTTCCAGCATTATGATATCAAGTATATTACACTGTAACACTTTTACTTTCTTTAACTTTCATATCTTTGTTGTTGTTGTTGTTGTTGTTGTTGTTGTTGTTGTTGTTGCGCCGATTATCTTGTTTTAAGATTTTTTTGTTTTTAAATTCGTAGCAGATTTGATAGAACATGTTATTCTTGATCATAGAGGAACATCATTCGTACATTATACTGGCCAATCAGTCCTGTAACTACCCTTATAACTTCGTATGCTGAACGCACAGCAAGGGAGCTATACCAGTACCATTTTTTTACGACTTTGGCACATGTATGTCGCAGCCGGGGATCGAACCCACGCTCCATAGTGGGGCGCTCTAACCACAATCAGAGACGGTATATTCTTACAAACTTTTCTTGGGGAATAAAAAGCATATTCAAAGAGCAAATTAGTATTTAATTGAAATGATACAGAACAGAACATACATTTTATTCTTGACTTAAGCATTATAAGCTTATCGTCATACACAGTAAAATATAATACAAAAAACACATGACATACAATAAACGTAGATGTGAAATATACTATACAGTATCAATCAGCCATCTGATATGAAAATATTTTTAAAAATTAATTTTTTCTCTCTTTAAAAAGGAAAAGGAAAGACAAAGTATATATGGCATTTACAAGAGTGAATCTCTTTTTTGAATGCTTTAATACAATACACAACTAATTTATTTAATAATGGCTTGTTACAGTTTCAACATAATATATTTTGACATACACGTTCGCGTGTAGTAATATTTTGGTATGTATTTATGTCCAATATTCATATAGACGGGGCATTTAAGTATAAAATGATATTCATCCTTATATCGTTCATGCTACATAAAGTACATTTCCTTTAATATCGTGGTATATTATGACGACCAATGTCGATATTAAATTTGTGTGAAGATAATCGTAATTTTGTCAATATATTTCTATATTTTACATTATCTAAGAGCCTAATATATGCCGATTGCTCATATGATGTCTTTATTTCTTTGTAAATATCTAAAGATGTATATGAATCAAGTCCCGATCTCCAATTTCTAATCGGGGGCGCCGCGGTCCATTGGTAAAGTATCCGATTACGGATCCGAAGGTTGTGGGTTCGTTGGAGGAAAGAATTCTTCATGACCTTCCCGGGCGCAAAGGACTGGTCCAACCCAGGAACCATCGAGAGGGATTAGTATACGTTGTAAGAACATGTTTCCCAATCGACGTAAAATAAATAAGTTTAAACTAATGTCTAATATATAGATCCCTAAGTCTTTGTCTAAATATTGGAATGAAAACACCTTTATCAACAGGCTGGAGATACAACCATACCTCACTGAACCCCGATGACTGGAGGATATCTCTAACTTTGATGCCCAGTTTCCAACAATTAATTATATTTTATTATCTCTTTAATGGTCGTCTAAAACAGTACTTAATATACAAATATTTCGTTTCCCAATTTTTTAATAATATATTTTCATTATAAGGGATATCTACCCAGTTCACTGTAAATTGCATATGTATTCGTAGATTGCTTAACATTATGTATTAAGACTCTTGTGGAATCGTCACAGTTTCTCATGGGAAAAATAACGAATTTAAACAAAACTAAACAATGTAACGATACAGTTACTCATGGGAATGATAAACCTTCTCATGGGAACAACACGGTATCTCTTTGAGAAAAAAAAGTTTTTCATAGGTACAGTACCGCTGTTAAAGGGAACGACATTTAATCACGTGAAAACAACAAAGACTAATGTAGGACTGGCACAGCATCTCGAGTTTAAAATTTGATATCCTATGCGAACGGTATGGTATATGAAGAACGACAGATACAAAACCTCATTGGAACTACTTAATTTTTCATGGGAACGACTTAGTACTCAGGGGTAGGGACACAACCACTGGAAGTCAAGGTTTCGAATCTAGGTCATTTAGATAGTACTGATCTTGTCGCTAAGTCCGTAATGTTAGTTGCAGAACTGGTTGGCCCGGTGTCAGGATAGTGTGATTGGGTGTAGTACCATGCCACTTGCCTGTGGCGTGATACTGCAGTGAGACAGTTCTATATAGATCTATATTTCATGCAGACAAATGGCTGATGACACTTAACCAACATAATCTCGATTTGATGTGATATTTGCGCTATTTTGCATTTTAGCGAAACTTTCAATTGTTAAGTGAATTATCAAAAACAATACCTAAATACTTATATGTTTATACAAAAACAACAACTCTATTCAAAAACATTATCACAAAAACATTTTTCACTTGGTTCATAAAACAAAAATGACCAGGATGGCCGGGAGATGAGAGCATCTTACACGTAAACCTGGAGAACGACGTTCGATACCGTCGTTAAAATGAAACTGGCAGAATTCCCTTGCAAATTAGGTTATATGCTTCGTTACTGGGAGAGGCTGAAACAAGACTGACAAAAAAATGAATACGATAACAAGAGGTGTAACAATAACTGGTCAAGTGAATTGTGACATGCGATGATCCAGACGGGGGGTGGGGGTAATTTAGCTATTATACTAAGAAGAACAAAAGTCCTATCCCGCCCAGAAAAAAAAGTTTGAAGATAGAGATAATGAAGGCAAGTTGATTAAAGAATAAGGAAATGAAAAAGTTAATGTAGTTTAAGAGAACTAACTGCAGTTATAGCATCTGTTGTTGTTGTTGTTGTTGTTTGTTTTTTGTATTTTGTCGTCGTCGTCGTTGTTGTTGTTGTTTACCTGAAGCATATACACGTAGGTTTAAAATTGAAATCAATTATTTTACAAAAAGGGAGCGCTAAATTTACACTTTATATATATGACTTACTGTTCTTGCCAGTCCAAAACAAATTCTTACTTTTTGAACTCTATGTTTTTAAGTTAATAAAAAACTCGAATCAGACCACTAGATCATTCCCGTGAGCTACCAAGTGGTTCCTATGAAAGCTATGCCCAATGGCCAACACAGTGTTAATTCATTCTCAATATATATTCTCTGTAAATTTTATATTAATGCTGGTAGCCGGCTTGGAGTCAGTACTTTTGATTAGCCATTTTGTCAAAGTTCCAACCTTCTTATACATAGTTTGACTGTATGGGCAATTCTAGTACCTCTTGGTAGACACAATCGTTGCTTCCATAAATTCCTGATCATTTTCCCCGGAAATACCCTAGCTACAATATTTTCCTAACCAAATATATGTCCAGGTGCATACACCGGGACCCCGGGTACCGCTGTGTACTCGGGGTCTTCTTCCACCTGTAATTAGCTGGACGTCGCTATATGATTGAAATACTATCGCAGCGACAGTAAACCCCAATACAATGATAATAATAAATGTTCTGAACTTCTTTTTTCAGTTTTTTTGTTTTTTACTTTAAATGGACTTTTTTTAAAAGAGAAACAAGGGTACCCTGCCTTGACAAAAAAAAATCTAAAATCTAAGCGTTTCAATGAAGTTTTACGTTTATTCATGTGCAACGGTATGTTGAAAATATACGTTTCTAGATAGGACGAGGTATCCTTTAAAGTTGCTTTGCGAAGAAACATGATAAACAAGTAGGCCAGTTAGACTATTGCCAAGCAATTAAATAACCTTCACGCAGTGATCTCCCCTTCATTCTTCGGTTTAAGTTTACATGCAAGGAAGATCAATAGTAAATCAATAGTTTGAACAGATTTTCATGTGGACAGAGGTGAAGTGATGGTCGGAAGAGTACACAGGCATGTTGGCTATATGACAATTTCCAGCCGGGTAGTTTGTGAAGGCAATCTCTAGAACAAGTCCAAGTTCATGGGAAGGCTGCTCAGCCAACTGTATGAAGCCACTGTTTGAAGCTTCCTTTTCGATAGGGAAACAATGTGCAAAAAAGGGGGCACATTTTGTCAGTACATAGTACAGGCCAAAGGCATATTAAACAGAGATAGGAAACTCAAGTAAAAGCCAATGGAAAATATTGTTTAGGTACTCAGCAGACCATTGATTATTGCAAACTTTCAAAACTGTAGGAAAAAATACGGAGGAAAATGTAACCATATAAAATTGCAGGGATTTATTTTCAGATTGATTTGTTTTAGAATTTATTTTAAATTATGATTTTAATTCAACCAGTGTAGCAGAAAAACAACACATTTTTGAGCTGCATTCTGATTATCAGAATGCAGTCTCATTGCTATGATCTCGGTCTCCGGAACCTGATAACTCAGATTTTAGTATACATGCTCCCCACAAATAGGCCAAATTGTTTCTATAAATATCGTGAGTTATTCGTATCTTTCTCGTATGAGTAACTGTTTCAGAAAGTGTATGTAAACCATATTTTATAGTCATAACACATATGATAAATTAATATTTCATATTTCAGTCTGCGGCTATATGTACGAACCTGTGAATAAATTTTGAATCAACACATATATATCTTAAAACTTTGCAACGAAAATATTGACGCAACTTGAATACAATTACCATAAATGGTCGCCATTGTGTTGGTGTTCATAAGATACAGTGCATTACGAATTGAAAATAACTACTTTTAATATCGTATTCAAGTCTGTACACTTTTAGACCGGGCTCCGTCCAAATAGCCAATTTATTCCACCGCGTTCTACAACATTTAATCAGAGTTCTACATATAATTCAAATTCTACGATATTTTACTCTGGTTAGGAATGTAATAACGATACCATTGATATGTTAATGATATTTTACATGTCTTTGTGTTTCCAGATAGAGCGACATTGTTTTTGTTTGTTTTTTTAAACATTCGGAAAGTATTTCATAATGGTTAACCTTTAACACCGAATAAGCAGAGCGTTATAGTATCTGTTCTACAAAATTTTATTCCATTCAATTATTAAGTGTCTATAATTTCAAAATCCAATGATTTGCCTTGCACAAACTTATAAGCTAGGGTAATGTAGCATTATTTTTCAATTGGCAGCTCTCAGGACTATCGGTCCTTTGATATAAAGTTATAATGCAGGTATTTTTCTCTTTTAAATAAAACCTTTTTATTTCTTGAGATATAATTTTCAGCGAGTAGTGAGTTTCGAGTTAGAAAAGGAGAGTTTCTATTTACAAAAAGTGAGTTTCGAGTCTAGAAAAAAAGTTTCTAGTCTGCGAAGGTGAGTTTCGAGTCGATAAAGGTAAGTTTTGAGTTAGAATAAGTGAGTTTTGAGTCAAGCAAAAGTGACTTTCGAGTACAGTTGAAAATATAAATGTATTCGTAATACAGTGTTAACTCCCTTGTTATGAAGATTTTGCCGCCAAACGTTTCGGGAAGCAGAAGTTTTTCACAGAGTAAGTATTAATCAAAATATCGTTTAATCCCACGGAAAATACATTTTCCTTCATGAATTAATTCTTATAGTTGTTGAAACGGCTTATTTACTGGCGAGTATGAATAAAATCAGTGCCAAAATAAGCCGGTATAGATAACGAAAGAAAGCTTTTTTCGCTTAAATAAGGTTGCGGCTACGAAAGTAACATCTGGTCTTATGCATTTAGAATAATTATATATATATATATATTTGCATAAATTTTTTTTTTACTGTCACTAAATTATACATTCAGTATAAGCCTTATTACTCAATTGTTCTATTCATGCGCAATTTGCAACCTGCTGTGGTTATTTATTTTTAACAGGAAATGATTTTTCACCACCTAATACACTATAAATATTTTCCTGAAAATATAGTAATCAGAAATATAGTGAACTAATTCATGCGCAGATCCAGAAGGGGGACCGGGTGTCCAGACCGGCCCCCTCCCCGAGATTGGGATATTATGCATAAAATATACATAAAAGAGGGTGGAAAAGAGGCATGAAAAGTCGTAAGTGACAGGTTTATTTTTGTGCTGACAAGTGTTCATTCCTTATACCAAACCAATGAATTATGAAAAATGTGCAGAGAAAATGACACCATTTTATAACAGTTTATTCGGAATGAGGTATGCCTCATTTGAACCATTTATAGGAACTTCTGAGTGCATGTTCCGTGTTGTTGTTTTTTACCGGGGATATAGATTTTTCTAAAACGATTCAATGGGAAGTAGTCCGTCATGTCAGAGTAATATAAATATTTTACTAACACGGATATGAGCAACTATTTCCCAATTTTTTTTTTATAAACTTTACCGTGAAGTCAGTTAAAACACACAAATGTTGTTAAATATATACACAGTCGCCAAAACATACACATTTTTATCCACAACCGGTCACTGTACAGTATATACACTTAGTTGTCATCTGTTAGATTTTGAAATCCTTGCTCGAAACTCACATAACTCGAAACTCACTTTTTCTTGACTCGAAACTCACTTTTTTTAACTCGAAACTCACTTTTTCAGACTCGAAACTCACTTTTCTTACTCGAAACTCACTACTAGAAAAAAGAAGTCCTCTTATTTCTTGACCTATTTTGATAAATAAGGTACCATTTTCATGGCAATGTATTTTACTATTGTAAGATGCAATTTACTTTCATATATCTTCAAAAGTAAAGGAGATATTTAAAAAAAAGTGACTTTGCGAGAATTGGACAATTTGTTACGTGCTTTTGTGAGATTTAGACTAGTTGCCAACCCTTTATTTAATAGGTCTTTGTACAGGCTTTTAAATGTATTTGCTCTGTGATCTGTAAGGCTTGGCTTAAGTTGTATAGATTTTGTTTAAGTCAAAAGTAATGAGAAGAAAAAATCGTTCAAGACAATCAACAGGTTGGTTTATTCTCTATGCAAAAAGGGACACAGTTTTGTTAATATTAGGGGAAAGAGTTCTGGAAAGCATTGCGTAAACTATCAATAGCACCAATAAAGTTTGTATAAAGTCTCAGTCTAATCAGAGGCTGGTAGCTTATTCTTTGCCCATATCCTTTTTTTTTTTTTTTGAAGTCGCACGCGACCAACGAGATTTTAACGAGACCCGGACGAGATTTGAAATCAAAAACATAATTATATATGGAAAGTGCCAATGGATATTTTAAGTAATTAATATGATATTGATAAGGTTATTTTGTTTAGTCATTTATTAGTTCGATTACTTCTGATATAAACAAACATAAGTGAGGTTGATCGACCACACGGCGATACGCAATGCAGGAAATCAATCAGGAAGCAATCATTCTACATGTTTGCCTTTGAAGATTTGTGCTACTAACACAAGTCAAAAGAACAAGAAGACGCTAACCGGCAAAATCACGGATTAGTATTGCATGTACATGAAGCTATCATGTATCTCAACGTTTTCTCATGTCGCGCTTAGTCATATCGGACCAATTTTCTCTCTCTCTCTCCCTGTCTCTCTATCTCTCTCTCTTCTCTCTTTATTTATTATTAAAGCTAAAGAAAGTACTCTTATTATGCGTCCCTCCTCTTCTTTCCTTCATTTAATCCCACTTAAGCTAAAGTCAGTAGTTTTACTTAAAGTATTTGGAAAGATATTGTTGTTTTGTAAGATTCCCCCAAGCCCCACCAAAATGTCCGGAACCCGTATGACAGGTGGGCGCGCTCTCGTTAACTCTCGAGGCACACGATATAGCGCGTCATTTCGCAACTTACTGCTAAACAACGGCGCACCATCGCCGGATACCCCCGGCCGATTTATTCCGTTTCACTACA
Organism: Solen grandis; assembly: GCA_021229015.1. Classification (NCBI taxonomy): domain Eukaryota; kingdom Metazoa; phylum Mollusca; class Bivalvia; order Adapedonta; family Solenidae; genus Solen; species Solen grandis. The sequence goes on from CM037791.1 coordinate 38,611,305, forward strand.
TGACATCATGCCGTGGGTAAATAGGCAACCAAACCGTCGTAATACAATAGTTATTTATTAAATTGTCGACCAATTAAAACGCGCGTTATAAATGCAATACGTGGAGGTTTGAAAGCCGTTTAAACAATATGAAAATGGCTGCGTCTAACGTCCTCTATGAGTGTTTTTTAAAATGTGATGCGAACAATGAAATAACGTAAAGTGACAGACCCTAAAATAACAAAATCAAGCCGTAAAACCCTATAGATAACCTATCGATCGGCCGTAAGGCGTCCCTGCCTCCACTATTTTAACTATCACCAACGTCCCGAAGTCGGCCTTTGGTGCCACGAAGTGCTCGCCACGGTCGAGGTGCATCGTAAAGCACGTGAAACACGTGCAAGGGAAGGGGATGGCTCGTATTTTCTCGGACGGAAACATCAGTGTCTGTTCATCGCCTGACTTAATTAACTTACACTGTAAATTGATTCGCACAAACGATAATTAAGTTTTCGTTCTCGTCAATTATTGATGAGCGAGATCTGGTTTCTGACATCGAGATCTCCTGAGAGATGGCGAATTTTGACAGAGCTTCGTCTACCTTGACTACTAGAACAAATGTAATTAAATGTGAAACTTACATGTGTAGACGAAGAGTCAAACGGATCCGTCGTTCTTTTTATATCATTCGGCCCGGGTTCAAAATTAATTACAAAGGCGCTTGGGTAAGTAATGGGCGCTTCCGAATTTGTGAGGGTTTTCGTCGGGAATAACGGATCTGCGTCGCGGAGAAGCAATTACGCCATGGAACGCCGTCGGGTGATTTTGCTGTTAGTATAATTATCTACTTGAAAACATGCAGTGACTGGTATATGATAAAAAGTGAACATTCACCTCAGTAAAAGATGTATGCACCCGGTACAAACTACTGTCAAACATTAATGAATGTATGCTACAGCCCTTTGTCCAATACTAGCAAAAACATGTGGGTTTAATGTCCCATCGACAGTATTTCTCTCATCAGATAACTTTTTTCCTCATTAAAAAGGTGTAGTGCTGCCAGACCTCGATATACCACCCGTAGACAGTGGCATGATACCACAGTCATACCATCCTGGCACAGGACTGTCAAATTTTCAGAACTACTCTTTAATATACATGTATACTGAGCAGCATGTACTTGAAATACATATACATGTACAGAATCATTGGAACGACTTTCTTATGCCGCGACCGGGTATCGAACTTATTACTTCAGAGTTACGAGGCAAACTCTCTAATCGCTGGACCACCGAGACTGGCAGAGGGTTTGTCATTGTAAAACATAGGACATATTGTCAGGATTGTACAAATCTTTTATCCAACCTGCAAAAAAGAAGAGAGAAAAAATCTAATCAATATATAGGAAAATAAGACACAAAACCTTTAAAAAAATAAACATTATTGAATTTACATCGATTGCGAAACAAGTTTTCAAAAGTTTTATAAATCACTGATTACAACCCGGGAGGCGGCGTATGCGAGAAAACCGAAAGACCCGGATGGAACACACGTGTCTCAAAAAAAGTTAACGTACCAATTCCTTTGTCTGAAAATCAAACGCACGTCTTCGCTATTTCATAATAACATATCGTAAAAAAAATGAACATAATAAACTGATATTTGGAGTATATTATTGGATAATTTATATTGATATTTAAAGAAATTCGTTAATGGGGCGCCATTTTCATTTTACGCTCGAGGATATTTATATGCGAGTGCTCAAATAGCTTTCAATTTCGATTTTTTTTACATGTCGATAAAAATTCTTTCATACACGTACTTTTGCTGTGTTGACCATTATTAGTTACAGTAACGCCTTGTACAAAGATCATCTACCTAGTAAGACCACCTCGCCTTTAACCGTCTTTTTTAGGACTTTGGAGTCCGGCTTCCCGCTCCGTGCGCACTTGATGAATGTGTAACTAGGAAACAGTCGTTTGATACACTACCGTGGGGATCAATCACTTTGTGTTCCTTGTCAGGAACCGTATATCAAAAAACATATTTTAATTGACTGTGTATTTTTAATGTAACAACTATGTTAAACATTTTCAATGCTTCTGTTGATGTTTTGATCGCTTTTATCAACGAAATCGGTATATATAACAAGTTTTATGGTTACACTTGTACCATGTTACCCTGTATAAGTCTGTTGTGCGGGATTTACTCTTGTACCTAAAATATTTTTACTGTTGTTTTTTATACATGCAAGATATTAATGCTTTTCATTATCGTTTAGACACCATGCCTGTTTTTCGTTTTCTCAAAAATACTTAAGTGCGATCTAAGGATAAAATTTGAGTATCATACCCAAATCCTTATTGAAATAATGGGCATAGTTTGAATTTGAGTATGAAAATAATACTTAAGTACCATTTTTATTTTCGAGAACACGGGGCCAGATAAGGTCTCTCGGCTGTTGAGGTATCTATATTCAATATTTTATTCTATTCTACCCATCTTTTCTCCCTCATCTTATGACTTTATCCACAGAACACGGGGCCTGACCAAATTGTCATTTTAACCCTTTCCCTCATAGAGGACACCATGAAAAGACCTATGCGAACAGCATAAAACCAGATCAGCCTGCGAGTAACTCGCAGGCTGATCAGGTTTTATGCTGTTCGCTGCTCCTTAGTGGTCTGGAAATGAGGATTTTGTAATTAACTTTGGTAAGGTTTAACTGTGGTTTTCTGCAGATCAGGCTTTATGTGGTACCTACTGAGTGCGTCAAACTGAGTCTATATGAGGGAAAGGGTAAAGGTAATCCATCCATCATTAAATTATAAGCATGGTCCTTCAAATGCTAAGAAGAGTTCAATGCAGATTCAAGCATCCATTGACTCAGAGTTATAGGCTCGTTTGCTCAAAGTCTATAAAGGCTTGCAATTACTATTAAACTCCCAGGATCACTTGATGGACCATGATCACAATTTAATGATAGATGGATCACTTTAATGTCCATTTCCGCAATATATTGTCGAAAAAAGCTCTTGAAGTAATGTTATCTGTTATACATGTATCCGACTTAAAATAAATGTTCTTTTATTTGTATAATCTATCCTTTAGTTCAACTCGATTGTAATACCACTCACCATTAAGACCGGTTGACCGTTGTCCAAGTAGTGGTCTTGTTATTGAGTTTCTATTCTATTCATTTCCTAAGACTCCTGGAAAATTATAAAGAAGATATGAAATTTCAGTTTCCTGACAAACCAGTTCAAAATCAACTTACTATCTGACACAAAATTTGGAAAAGTTAATATCTTCTAGTGCTTTGTGTAAAACTTTGTAAATATTTTACGTTCAGCTAAGTTATGACCTAGAGTTTCGGCATAATTTTAGACATGTAACATTGAAAAGGTCATTCCCGTCAAGTGACTTTTGTAAAAGTTCATTTATACTTTACGTTCTGTTAAGATGCTGCCTGTCAATTATGGATGGTTAAATATACATGTTGTAGCAATCATCCCTGAATACATAGTTCCCGTGTGATGTCAAAGGCACTGATAGGACACTTTTTGGCAGCCATCTTGAAAGGTTTAAGTTAGTGCAGGCCAATACTTTCTGTTTATTTTTTAAATCCCATTGTGTTGTTTTTTTTCAGTCAATCATATTGAAATTTATGTCAAATTGAACAGCTGTAATTAATGATTTTAAATATGAAAATAATATTTTGATGAATTTTAAGATAAAAACTTTATAACTAAAAATGTTACACTGTTCATTTAACCCATACTTTTTTCTTATTGTGCTTTTAATGTGTGTGTGTGTCCGTGTGTGTGAAATATTTTTATCCTAATATATGAATTTTAAGAGATTTTTAATGGTGTATACATGTACATTTTGATTTTTGAAGCAGAAATAATGAAATTATAAGAAAATGAAATTTCTGCTTCTATGTAATTAATATAAAAATCCATTGAATTTGCCTTTCGAGAGTAGAGATATTCACCGATGTGGGAACTTCCTTTGAACAAAGATCAATGACTGGACCCTAAGCATTGGATATATGAGCATAGAATTGAACTTCTGAATTATAGCCACTTCCAGATAAGTTGCCTTTGTTTTAACAGATTCTATACTCAGCTCGATGGCTCATCTGTTGTTAGTCCTTGACCCTTTTCTTGCAACATGCATCATTTGTTACTTTAAGCTGACTCAGACGTAACGTTTTGTAACAATGCATAAATATTTCTGTATGTATATATTTAATATTACTTAAAAACTCTTTCAAAAAATTATTTCAATATTATTTTCAATCAAAAGAGCATACGCGCCTTTAAAGTAAACGATAATACACTGGAACAGCTGTCAAGCGCTGTTAACATTACTGTAGCATGTCTGAGATACCACCGTTGTAATTTAACAGCTAAGGATGAATTAAAGACAAATCTTTCTGAAAACCCGCCAAGAATATCTGACAAATGTGCACAATTTTAAATGTGTGCCTAATTGACTAGTAAATCTAAATAAATATAATGGAACCCGCCATTCCAAGTAAGGAGTGTTATATTCTACCCATAAAATATAATTATGCTAATCGTGCATGCGAGGATCTAACCAGTTTCATATCAACTCCGTGTGTCTTTTAGGTATAGTTGTAATAGTAACTAAATGCAAACATTTCGTTGCGTTTCAATTTCAATTTGTTTTTTTGTTTTTGTTTTTTGAAGAAATAAGCAAGGATTTACGCTTTTAAGAAAGGTCTCAAAACATTGAGAAAATATTTTTAATATATGTGTATGTAAACATTAATTAACATACAGCCCTGTCTAAGCTGGGAATATTACATTAAAACACTCTTTTGTTGAAAGTTATTTATTTTACGTCGTTTAGCAAACAAAGTCTTGCAACTTATTTAACTTTTGATTTATTTTACATCGATTATGAAACAAGTTCTTGCAACTTGAATAAATCACTCTCGTTGGCACGGATGACGGCGTTTGTGGTCATTATTGTGGGAGGAAACCGGAGCACCCGGAGAAAACCCACGTGTCTGGAAAGGGCGACCACCGTACCCTCTCGATCGAACCCGGGACGCATAGGTGACAAGCGAAGTGCGTTACCACTACGTTATCCAGGCACCCCCCCCCCCAATCTCTTACAACTTATACTAATCCCCCTCGACGGTTGGGTTTCTTTGATCCTCGGACCCCCCCCCCCCCCCCCATCGGGATTCGAACCCACAATCTTCAGGCCCGCAATCGTGTATTTTACCACTTGACCACTGCGCCCTCTAAACAGTCTAGTGGGAAGAGTATGATTTAAAATAAATAAATAAAAAATAAATAAATGAATGGTTTGCTCCACAAAATGAAAGAGCTTCAATATACGAATTTCTTTTCCAGCGCATCCCGAAAAGGCGCCATATGCTTTATGTGTACGTCGACTTTAATATCTCCACTGACATTTTAAAGAACCCGATAAATATTTTACAATAAAATATAAATAACCATACGGTATATCAAGACCAAATGATAAAAATAACTATAAGTAATAATGAGTATTGATGATGATAATTATAGCTTGTTTGGGAGTAGTATTTGTAGATGTCCAGTAAATGGTAAAAATATATGTTTGACTCTCCTACCGCAAGAGATAATTTTAAATCTTTCTCCATAAATATCACGAAAATATGAGTTTGATGTATGTGTAAAACCAGCTGATACCATAACAGGAATGTCCGTCTGTATATTCTGATTTATGTTTACATAACAAAAATAGGAAAATGTGATCTTTTAGTTTTATACATCTAAATTTTTTAAAAATAGACACTTCGAGGACCGGTGAGTCTAAATAGGTATGCATCACTTATTCTAGTTGTTATGGTATATAGAACTTCGGTTTGTGTATTTCGGTGTTTGAGTCAGGTTAGGTTTTTTGTTGTTGTTTTTTTTTCGAATGTATGGTTGGTTCCAGTGTTGAATTACATACTGAGGTACAATGTACCTCGCTATGACAACATTCTACATACAAATCGAGGTACAGACAGTGAGGTATGACTCACACATGGGATAACTCGCTTAGATAGAACAAGACTGTGTGTTTGTGCCTTTCGCGCCATGTTGCTTTCTAAAAATAGAGCATCGAGTTAATTATATGCTACCAGGCTCAAATTTCACTAATCGTACTTAGCACTAAGCTATACTTAAATTAATACTTTAGAGTGAATTTTATTATTCTTGTTTTTCTAATAGAATTACTCAAATGTTCCATTTCTTTCCACATTAAGGTATTAATATGTTTTGTTAATTCATTCATTTTCTTGAATATTTCGTAAAACATGGCTAATGGGATACGTTTCTACATGGTATATGATTTAACCCTTTACTTCATGAATATTCATCAACATAGATATGACTTAATGAATATTAATTAATTGATTTGTAAAATTTAATGGTATATGAAACAACAGACTGTGTGGAAACGGAATATTGAAATATGGTAAAAGCAAACAGAGTTGACTCTGACCAAACATCCCCTTTACTTGCTGTCTGATCTGGGTCTTTGCCATTAAGTCAAATTCATGAATTTACTTCATGAATATTCATCTACATAGATATGACTTAATGAATATTAATTAATTGATTTGTAAAATTTAATGGTATATGAAACAACAGACTGTGTGGAAACGGAATATTGAAATATGGTAAAAGCAAACAGAGTTGACTCTGACCAAACATCCCCTTTACTTGCTGTCTGATCTGGGTCTTTGCCATTAAGTCAAAATGAGTCTTGAATGAAATAAAGGGTTGGGTATTACTTAGCATTACGTATTGTCAGTGGTATTCGATCCAGATAACTTGAGAGGCCTAGATTTCCAGAGATTTCAAGAATCACTATTAAACACATGATATTTCGTCAATATTACATTAAATTTCGAAGAGATTTTTTCTTTCTTTGGTTCATACATTCGTAGATTAGCGTGTTGTAGAATACGTGAGGGTCAAACCAAACTGCCTAGTGCTTTCGTAGATATTGACGATCAAGAAATTACAATAAACCCAATGCAAAAACCAATGGTCTACAGAATGTTCAAGTGGCTCGATGTGTTAGATCTATACTCGAGTGTTTGAAATGTTCCAGACACGAAATTAATGTAAAATATTAATTAAATGAGTTTAATTAAAAGAAAAGTCTCATATAGCGCAAAACAAAAAACAAAAAAAATATGTAACCATAGCAATAAGATGCGTGACTTCACTTCAGATACTCTTGGCCAGTTTTATTCCACTCAATTTAAACATACATATTTTATGTCGATTGTTGTTGTTGTTGTCGATTGTTGTTGTTGTTGTTTGTTTTGTTTTTTCATCTTATACTAATGCCACTCGATGGCTCCTTGGTTCCTTGGTTGGATCAATACATTGCACCTGTTAAGGCAACGAAAAATTCTTTAACACGCTCAAAGGACAACGAGAAATCTGTCATAGAGCAAACAAAAAAGATCAGAAGTGAAATGAATATTTTTTGTTTGTCTTTATGTTGTTGTTGTTTGTTTGCTTGTATTTTTTGTTGTTGTTGTCTGTTTGCTTGTTTTGTTGTTGTTACTGCTGCTTCTCTTGTTGTTGTTTCAAATTTTATTATACACATGTATTTTTAAGTTTTATTTTATTTATATTTATGTCAACTGGAAACAAGGATTAAATTCTAAATTCCAATCCGCTATGTGGTTATAATTAAAAGCAATATTAGCTTAGGATTCTAAAGAAATGTAGAAACACATTCCACCGTTCCTATTTTACGATATATTCAAGCACCTGACTATGTTGAAATGATTCACCACCTTAATAACAAACACTATCTGTCAAGAAATGAAATATGTGGAGTTATATATATAAAAAAAATATATCAGATTTTCCCTCATCATTTAGAGGTAGGTACACTGACATTCAAACCTGGGTCGAATTCTACCAACTCAACAATTCTTAGCGCTAAGTAAAACTTAAACACTTAAGGGTGAATTTCATCAGTCTTGTTTCTCTAATAAAAATACGCAAATATTTAATTTCTTAGCAATTATCGTATGTTATTAAGGTAATAATTCATGTCGGATTATCATATACTTAATATTTTCATTAAATAGTAAAAGTGGAACGTGTATCTTCCTAGTTTGAGAATTTAAGTATTACTTAGCACTAAGTATTATTGGTGGAATTTAAGCATGTTCTTCGAATTTATAGAACATACATTTATTAAAACTTGTACAACAAAATTTACATCGTCATCTGCAACAAACAATACAAAGTAGGTAATTATAATGACACGTGACACGTACATTGGATGAACATAAAAATAATGTGTGAACAACTTCGGGAGAGTTGTACTAATCCCTGTCGGCGGTTCCTGGGTTGAACTAGTACTTTGCGCCTGAGAGTAAAATCTTCTTCATCGGGCTTCGAACTAACAACCTTTGGATCCGCAGGCATGTTTGTTACCGAATGATTACAGTGCCCTTTTTAATGCTAATTCTACATATTGGTATATGATTAATGTATATACAGTTCAACCTGTATAAGCGGCCACCTGCATTTAGCGGTCAATTTTGATATTACAAAACTATAACATTTGTAATATATTTAACCTTCATTCAGCGGTCACCTCTGTTAAGCGGCCACTTTCTATTGCCTCCTTGATTGACCGTTTAAGACAGGTTTGACTGACTTGAATAACAAAAGTTTACATTAGCCCATGGGAATTTAGCAAGCAGCAAAGGACTGAAAATCTAATTTTGAGAGAACACATGCTACTTGTGAGATTTTTAGCGAAACAAATGACAAAAACAATACATGTCAATTTATCAATATTTGATAACTGCTACGAATAATTAGGTTGGCAAAGGAATCAACAGGTGGCATAATATTGAACATTGGATTATTTGGTGATATATTCTTTGTTTGCAATATGTGTATGGCAATCTGGCTCAGAACGAGCGAAACGAACTAAGACCTTACAAGTCTCTCTCTCTCTCTCTCTCTCTCTCTCTCTCTGCTGTTATCCCAGGGCAAGGCTAAAATATTATAAATTTGTGTTTGGTTGGTTGGTTTACCGTTCCACAGCTTCAGTCATTTTGGAATTTTGGTGGCTAAGTCAACATTGAACATTGAGACAGATATAGTGTTGTCACACTTTAGACACGTAGTATGATACCAGTGAGCATAGTTTGAGTCTGTGTATGAATTGCACACTTAAGTACAATGTACATTTCTTTTCTTCTTTTTTTCGAGAACATGGGGCTTGGTTTTGTTTGTGAGATAGTTAGAAAATGCAGGGCTAACATTTTACAGCTAAGATCTGGAAAGGTACATTGTTTTCAGTCAGATCTGGGTTTTTTGATGTTGTTTTTTGTTGTTGTTGTTTTTTCTGTTGTTTTTGTTGTTGTTGTTTTTTGGGGGGGTTGTTTTGTTTTTTGTTGTTGTTGTTGTTTGTTTTTCGATCGTCTAAGCAATTCAGTCAATCGCCAAACTTGTTTTATTCGGCAAGTCAAGGGAACAAGAGAAAGCGGTCGCTTAACAGAGGTGACCGCTAAATTAAGTTTGAATATAATTATAACAAAATGTTACAGTTTTGTAATATTAGAATTGACCGCTAAATGCAGGTTGGCTGCTTAATACAGTTGGCCACTAATACAGGTTCAACTGTTTGTATAAGACTGACTTTAAAAATAAAAATAAAAAAACGTATGTGATAATTTTACTCCGCTTATTCCAGTGATCCTGTATATCACAGAAAAATACATCGACGTAGTTTCTTTTTTTAAAATTCCATTAAAGGAGAAAGTTAGCCAATAATTATCTTACTAGTATATTATACCCTTAAGTGAGAATTTAAACAGAAACCACGTTAAAAGAAAATGCTGTCTATATTTTACTGGATATTTCCCACGAGAATTTGTTTTGAAACTTGTCCCGTGGCTTCTCGATGTTTTCCGTGCACACCTATGAACTGTTGTCATGTTGTTGTTTTTTTACGGAAGAAATTTCAAACTGTGCGTGTAAAAAAAGACTTGGCCTGTTTGTCTATCATGCGATTTTGAAATCAAAGAGAAATGAATATCCCTAAGAACATGCAGTGTCTTTGTATAACGCACTTTTTGTCTACTCCAACATTGTCATAGTGATTTTTATTATATATAAGCCATTTTCATATTTTTATTTACCAAATATGTGAAATAAAATGTGAGACTAGCTAAATTTCTTAAAAACTAATGGCTAAATGTATTTTGCCTTTATTTTATTTTCCTTTACTGCATGATCCTCCCTGATCACGGACTGCATTGTGAGGTAGATCTAAGTCTCTTACGAATGTTGCTAGGCAAACAAATTGACTTGCCTGACCTCAGTGGCCACGACTTTCTAAGTCCTCAACGCGAATTCCTCTGAGGGGGCTCTTATAGTAATGACATAGATGGAAGTCAAGCGGTTTCAGATCAGGTGGGTGTGGTAAAACGTCCCAAATGTATGATGTCATTCGTGACGTCACCCTTCCTGCCTAGTGGCATGCAGGGATGTCATAAACAATGAATGGCGTTGGGCTTTTCTTACAGATAGCAGGATGTCCATCAGATATGTCCGGTTAACTTTTCGTCCAGACAAAACACGATGAGCTGACAATATGCCATGATTACCTATGTCAAATATCACCATCGTCTTTCTTCTTGATTATAATTAAATTATGGGCCTTGGCGATACTGAAATGTGCCATTTAGGCGTCTTCTTTTTAATTCTGGCACATAGTTCTTTATCCAAATCTGTCTATTTAACCCTTATCCTACCCCTGTTCGCCTTCAGTTTCATAATTTCTGAGATAACCACTCTGTCATATTTCGGCTCCGACATCTATTCTTGTCGCTAATCACCTTAATTGTAAATTACAAACGTATCTTAATTTTAATTTTGTAATGATATTTGTGTGAACTTACCCATGGCTTATACCAGCCAGCATCTCTAGCTATTTCTTCGCAAGTTAATATTTCGTCTTTATCTATTAGCTTTTTCGACATGCATCTCCTCTGTTGTACCCTCTGGCCGTCCAAGACTATGTATAGATTAGTTCATAGTTGCCCCATGAACTAACCTGCAAGCATTTTGCAAAGTTTAAACTCTTCGGAAATGCGGAGATGACGTCACATATGACGTCTTAACAATAAATGAATATGTACAACATGTGCACGTAAAAAATTGCTTAGTCTTTGAGTTATTTAAACCACTAAGTCTCACTTTCCATTGGATGACCCAAGTAAGCTAATGAAAATTTATTTATTTTTACGTCTGAATTATCAAACAGTAAGAACATTACATTCCGCTGACATTCGTTGATTTTGTACTTTAAAGATGTTTGTACTCTTTTTTTAAAAAAAGAATGTTTGAAAAATTTCATTTCTAAATACTTTAAAAGGATATCAAAATCATATTTTCAAAATAATTTATTACAATTTGTAATTTATAATGAACTCTATAAGTTAAAGGGAAAAAAATGCGATGTCAAATTCGCATGGAAGATACCAAGCGAGCAAATAACTCAATTGCACCATGACCAAAATGTATACAAAACTACCCAAAAGCTTTTTTAAGCTTTAACTGTTTTTGTATTGAATTTTAGCCAAACTTTGCGTAAATCCACTAAAAGGTAACTGTTTGGACCCTCAAAAATTGGCAAAAAATACATTTGATAATGTCTTTTAACACATGAATCTTATAGTTTGGGTTTTTCCTTAACAGTCAATTTTATGCAAATGGGAATTTGAAAAAAAAACTGAAGCCTCATTAACCCTTTCCCTCATATATACTCATTTTGACGCACTCAATAGGTACCACATAAAGCCTGATCAACCACAGTTAAACCTTACCAAATTTAATTATAAAGTCCTCATTTCCAGACCACTGAGGAGCAGCGAACAGCATAAAACCTGATCAGCCTGCGAGTTACTCGCAGGCTGATCTGGTTTTATGCTGTTCGCATAGGTCTTTTCATGGTGTCCTCTATGAGAGAAAGGGTTAAGGGAATTTCAATAGTAGGCCTACATTTCAATAGTAGGCCTACATTTCAATAGTAGACTTACATTTATTCGTGGCTTCTTGTTCTAGAAAGCGTTTGATCTACAATTTTCTTGGAGTTTGATTTTCGTAAATAAAATCACAAAGTAAATAAAATTTGTGTCCCACGAAAACTAATGTTTTCACAGTTTACTAGTGCGTTTTCGATTATCCTAGTATTGGACCAGTACTCTACGTCCAAGAAAGAACAGTAGCTGGAACACACGTTTGGTTCCGACGTCATTTACGCTATCATATCGCCCTTTCACTGGTAAAAGTCGAGCTTTTCTTTAACTCAGGATACGTTTATTCTCCCGTGTTTTCCTTTCTACTGACTTTTAATGAAAGTCAGAGCCATTAAGTGAAATAAACATCAGGTACCGGTCAATGTTTATTACATTGCTTTACCGGCTAATTCATTAGTCAAGCATCTTAGAGAGCATGTAGGGAAAGCATCTTTTCAAACCACGTTAAAAATTCACAACCAATGTTTATTGAAAGGTCCTCAATGTAATAAAAACCCGATATTTTCTAGATTATTGTTTATCGTCCTAATTACGCCTTGCCGCTGCTGATAGTGTCTAAATTATGCATATTGTTTGGTGCTAAGGAAACTTCCGTGTTGATTTCCCAGGGGGATACAGCGATAAAAGTTTTAAAACAATCCTTCGGTTAACTGACAAACGGTACATGTTATTCTGCGGCGAAATTTCAAAAAGACCGGGCCACTTGCAACCGCTAGAATAAAACAAAACAAAATTGTAAATAAATTTCTCCTTTCAGCAAAAGTTTGGCGCTATTGTCTATAGGAAGTTAAGTGGTACTAGTTGCTTCTTCTATCCGGTTAATTCTTTGCATTCAGGGTCTTTTGCCATATGTCACTACCTGAACATAATTACGATATCTGAACTCATTGTTTGTTTGTTTGTTTGTTTGTTTAACGTTCCGTCGACAGTATTTCTGTCATTTGCAGACTATGTCTGCTTGAAACAGATAATGTAATTCCAAATTGCAGTATCACACCATAGAAAAGTAGCATGATACCACACCTAGTCACAATATCCTGTCACCGGGCTAACCTTTCCTGGAGCTTCCCTTACAACATTTGATATATATCCCTTTATATGATATAAATTCAAAAATGTGAATTTTACTTTCATATTAAGACTTGAAAAGTGTAGTATGAAATTTATTGAACCAGTCGGCTGTGTGTTCAAACCACATTGGGGAATTTTATTTGTCCAACCCAGGAATCGTCGAGAGGGGTTATTACAAATTTTAAGAACTTCATTCCCAATCGACGTAAAATAAATAATTTTAAACTCTTTTCTAAAGGTTGATAAAGAAGACGTGACAATTTTCAGAATATGAAATTGTTTTTTAATTAAGTTAAAATCGCGTTTTTACCTATGACCATTACTTAAGTGATATTTCTCATTCATTAATTATATACATTATCAACTGTTCTTGGTTAAACAACAATCATTTCACATATTGAAAGAGGTAAATCAAATCGTTTTGGATATAGCTCGAAATTTAATTTTAAAAAAAATAACAAATGTGATGCTAAAACAGATTCTTTGGTGATTTTAACGTTACATCTTAGATACATTTCAAAAACATCGATTAAAGTGAGCATTAAAAAAATCGTGAATCTAAATTTCTGGATAAAATCCCAAAATGTGAAATAGTTTAGTCCCATTCATTGCACTGATGAAACACGAGTTGTTTCCCTTCCATCGATTTTTACAATTGATGTGTGCGGTATGACTACTGAACTTCTACTTATCGGAAACAATGCGCTGAGTATAACAAAAGTTTATTCCTCATAAGTAAGTTAGTTATTTAGTATGTAAGTAAATTGTTTAATTAAAGTGACATGTATAATAACAAACACAATAATCAATATATTTTATACACAATACGATATACACCCCCCCCCCCCCCCCGCCCCGCCCATTTGGCATATAGGTCCCCTGAATATAAGCATATTAGGAATATCTGTCAAAATCAATTATATCAGTTAATGCAAGTAAAACAATGCAAATATATGTCTTAAGCACATGTAGAATTAAATATATTCAGAATAAAATGTAAATTTAATTAAAATTTAAACATCTATTAAGAAAATCTTTATGAAGAAAATTTACTAAACTGCCACGCATAGTTTGACATTAAGAGACGCAATTTGTTTTTTACATTGGTTATGAACAGAAATCGATTTTTTCAAACTGTGATACGTAGTAAAAAGTTATATAAGCAAGATATAATAAAGTACTGAGTTCGCGATAAAATAGTTTGCCAGACTTATACGTATGTTAACATGTATTTCCCTAACTTAAAGTGTATAAATCAATCGACACTCATATACACATATGTGTTATTGTATGTTTAACATATATGAGACTGTATGTGCTACATATACCACTGTATGCACTATATATACATATCTAATATATGTGCTACATATATACGACTGTATGTGTTACATATACCACTGTATGCACTATATATACATATCTAATGTATGCTACATATATACGACTGTATGCACTATATATACATATCTAATGTATGTCTACATATATACGACTGTATGCACTATATATACATATCTAATATATGTGCTACATATATACGACTATGTGTTACATATACCACTGTATGCACTATATATACATATCTAATGTATGCAACATATATACGACAGTATGTGTTACATATACCACTGTATGCATTATATATACATATCTAATGTATGAGCTACATTTATACGACTGTATGTGCAACATATACCACTGTATGCACTATATATACATATCTAATGTATGCTACTATATACTTGTCAAAACTTGTTTATACATATGTGTTAAATAAAGAACTGTGTATACAACATATACTTCTTTCTTATGTGCCACACATATTCTATTTATATGTGTCACACATATTCTATTTATATGTGCCACATATACATTCAGTGTATGTGCTGCATATTCATCCTTGGGAAAAGAGAAGACAAGTAATCTTCTATCTGGGCGACAAACTTGGGACCATAAGTCGCAAATCAAATAATAAAATGATTTTTTTTAAAAATAACACGGAGAATTCATCTCTCTTTACTCCATACCTTAATATTTTTTCTCAATATTTTCAATTCATTATACGTGTTTTTCTGGCATATAGTCGTGGTCAATGGAAGGACTTAAAACCCTGGATTAACGCTGTAATCAATGCATAAACTCAATTCTGTATACATACATATATATATACATGTATGAGAGTCTGGTAAACAACTTAAAACTTGACTCTCATTTTCGAACCGCTCAAATTTCGTCTTTGATGAAATCGATTATATACAGTCCGGAATAATAGCAAATGGTCTTCTCAACAACTCTCATTGAATATATTTCCCGCGATCGGTTCATCAAATTTTAATTTTCGTTTAATTCAGCATTTCTTTTATACGATTTTCAATGGTTAGTCCTGACGCATTATGAGGCTATTTGAATAACTCGAGCGATGTGTGTACATAGATTTTAATATCTGTTTAGGAAGAAAGACGCGATGAATTAAAAATGTCTTTACAAATTCCTTAAAACGGTCGACATGTTGATATTTGTCTGCCCCCATTGTACAGGTGAGAATAATCGATTATTTAACTGTTCTGATTGATTTTCAGCATGTGTTTATAGTGCGGGACCCAGTACCGCTGAGCGGTTTTAACGGGTACCCGAATTTAGAATATAGGACGCAAATAAAATATATGTTAATATCTGTTCTCTTTTGTTCGCATCTTGAAAGAGAGGCTGTTGGGTTAAGACAAAACATGTGTGTGTGTTTGCGCGTATGAGAGAAATGGAGGGTAAAACAACTTATGATACATTACCAGATAACGGAATTAAAGAACCTTTCTTTAGTTATTTTAAATGTGTTCACATATATATATAAGTTACTGAATTGTATATAACAGTGGTAGACATATTTTCATTTCGGTCATTTTCGCATTTCGTCGAAGATAGATTTTATAATTAAATCGTGCTTTATTGAACCTCACGTATTTCTAAAAATGTATGATTATTGTAATCTTTAAATAATTTGTGCTCTCTCTCTCTAAGACGCCTCTCTCTCACTCTCTCTCTGTAAGACGCCTCTCTCTCTCTCTCTCTCTCTCTCCTCCCTCTCTCTTAAGTCTCTCTCTCTCTCTCTCTCTCTCTCTGACCTTTCTCTCTCTCTATCTTTTAAGTCTCTCTCTCTTTCTCTCTCTCTGCTCTTCACCTATTTTTTCTCTTTTTTTAGTAACCACGTTTTATTAATCTTCCTTACCCCATCAACTAGAATATGTAACAAGAAACACGAATATATAGAAACATGAATGTACAGAAACATGAATGTAAAGAACCATGAACGTAAAGAAACATGAATGTATAAATTACATTACGAAATGAAAGGGCCGTATTCTTTGCAATCTTTTGAATCTTGTAAATATTATTTTCCCCATCCGGACAACTGCTTCATAACCTCTTTTAAAGCTTTATTTATTTCACAATGATTTGACAGAGTTCGACATCGCTCATGAAAATCTCGCTGGAACTACTAGGGGCTTTCACGTTGCCCTTGCTGTGGGAGAAAACCGGTGTACCCAGAAAAAAAACGGGCCAACCATGCCCTTTTATATGCAACATCGGACCGACTTGGGACCAAACCCGGTTGCAATGGTGAAAAGCTAGTGCGTTAACCACTACGCTATCTGGGCCTATTTTGATTTTCTCCACGACGAGTCAATCATACATATAATACATTGAATAACAACGTGTTGTTTAAGTATACATTGTGATGACACATGTGGAAATGGGGACATGTGTAAGTATTTAAGGTAATCCATCCATCATTAAAATGTGATCATGGTCCATCAAGTGGTCGGGGCCATTAAGCATTTTAGGGACCATGATTATTCAATGATGGGTGGATTTCCTTAAATATAATTACCTATATAGTCGTAATTTAATCTCAACTAATTTAGTTGCAAAAAAAAATTGTTACAACAAAAGGTCATAATAATCATTTCAAATTATCTGAAAGCATTTATGTAAATATTTAATGAACGGTATCGTTATATAATATGTTTTTGGATAATGTTCACTATCAATATTAAATTGTTGACTTAAAATATTACTACAAAAACTATACTTATCCATTAATGCCTTTATGCCAAGTTTAGTACCCATTGTCCAGAAATAGTTTACTGGAAAATCACCATACGACTCTGATATTGTTTGGTGGGACGTTAAATTCAAGCAAAAGTAAAACCAACTAAATGTACCCGTAATACGTTATTTGAAATCATCTATGTATCTAGTATATAAAGACATATTGAACGTTGTTTTTATTTATTTAGTTAGTATTTATGTATTTATTTATTTATTTATTTATTTATCATTCCACATTTATTCCACATGTACATAGCACTTTTAACATAATCAACATATGTTCAAAGGTGCTTCACACGCATGAATGCATGCGCGTTCATACAGTTGTTAAAATAAACACTCATTCTACTCCAATATATATAGTCACGTCATCATATCGTATAAGGGCATCTGTACAATCCTGAAGGAAAAAAAAGACAGAAAGTGAAAATGCCACCTGCACCCTTGGCCAATATAAGTCAACATATGTGATACCAATGTCGCGTGCGAGATAATTACACATCTTACCAGATAAAACTAATTGATCAACACTGAAAAATGAAAATAAAAAATAGCCCAGACTTGACAGCAGATGTTTGTTTGCCTTAATGTGTTGTTTTATTGACTAAGAAATCTATTTTTTCACGTGACAAGCGTCAACATCGACGTCTTGGACTTGGCGACAGATATCACACATCTGTTCACAATCATGTGTTTTCGCGGGTAGTGTATACCGCGGCGTTGAGAAATTATCCCGGTGTAAGTAAATAATTGCATGTAACAAAGGAAACGAATATAAACGAAGGAGAATGTAATTGGAGAAAATTACGTTGACATTTGTACATCTACCCAGAGGCTATTGCTAGGTAATTTGTCGTATGTGTTCTTACTTACCTGTTATTTTATAAGTATTGTAATAAAGTGTATAAACATATTTACCTTCTATGCAAAAAAAAATAATTATGCATCATGTAAAATAAGCGTTAGACAACAGGTGTAATAATGAAATTGACACAACTATAAAATTGTCTAATTTTGTGTCATATTCGTTTGCCACCATTTGCAAGTCAAACGAATGTGAACATATGAGACTAAGACGGGCGTTTCAATGGCGCGAAATCAAAATTAAAACATGACTGGAAAGCGGAAATAGTAATGAACGCCGCTTCTCATAAATAAAAATGAAAAGAATCGATGCGAAGTATCATTGGCAAAACAAAATAAAATCATATCTAGAAGTGGTAACTGAAAATATGGATGAAAGATTGAGATGAGAATGTAGTACACATTTTATTGTTTTAACAACATCAGTAACAACATCATCATTAACGACAACAGCAACATATCCTAATTATCATTATAATTTTAACCATTGCTTCCGCCAGCTTAAGTCTAAGACATTTATCTTAATTAATTCTGCCCCGTCAACTTGACGTCAGTTTTTAGCGTTTATTTTAGCTATCAATACTGATGTTAATAATTCTATTTCACTTTAAGGCGAAAATGAAAATAATTAAAATGATAGGATATTTTAATGACCATGATATCGCTGTGCATGCCTTTTCCCAAATATGGGCCCGTAGGTTTTTTTATCCAATGTCAGCAATATCATGATCTCAATCATGGTAGAAAAAAAAACGCAATGAGATCCCACGCAGATCTCTGCCACAGTGAGTAAATAGCTCAGTTACTGCTAAATTGCAGGTAATCAATAGCGTGCCTTTTGGTACACGCCATGGTCACGTGGTAAGTCAGTGTGACAGAACCAATCCTCTGCGCCGGAGTTTGATAAAGGCGAACGCTCAGGCGCACCGCCAATGAGTTCCAGGTTCAAATCCTGGTCACGAACACGAGAGGGTACAATGGTTTCCCGTCCAGACACGTGGGTTTCTCCGTGTTCTCCGGTTTCCTTTCACATTAATGACCGCATCCGCTGCCACCAGAGTCCATTGAGACTTCAGATGCAACCAAATAAAATGAATATTAAAAACTTTAAATATCTTTTCAAACTAAGTTTGTGTATCTATACTTCGTCACAACGAACATTTGATAATGTTTGCACGGTAAATATACATATATATACGTTTTGGTGTGACATTAAACATATAAAAACAATATATGAGTCTTCAATTGAATTTTGACAAAACCTGTTATATTAATCTTCCAGATATTGCTTTATAACGTAAAACTTTAATACTTCCTGTAAAACTAAATCCCTAATCTGATTAAAATCACGTGCTCAAAATTTAATGCGTGTTTAAATTTCTATCAATTCTCATGGATGTTTTAGTATATTGGATAAATTCAACCGCGAAGCCCAACAAATAGATACACATGTATATAAGTTGACATTTTTATGAAAAGGAAAATCATTGTTGTTGTTGTTGTTGTTGTTGTTGTCAGCATGATATGAATCTATGATAAATCGGTGTTACAAAAGGAAAGAATATATGAATTGTAAATAATTTCGATGATCATTTCATTAGGTCGGCCTAACAATCATATCTAAGTCATCGATACTTGTGAGAAAAAGAGAAATCACAGATTGAAAATTTTAGTTGTTGTTGTTTCTTGTTCATAATATGTATACATGTACATGAATTAATGAAACCATAATATAAAAAGAATATATCTTTCCGTCATAAAATGTTGTTATTTTTTAACTTGTAAAAGAATTTTAAAAAAAAATCCTGGATTGGATTTTTCTGTCGGTATCGCCGGGATTTCCGAACATGTACATGTTTCCCGGGTTACCAATGCCGACAGAGGTTCTGGATTTATCTGGAGGAGTGCTATGTCTCAGGGACGTGAATAATTGATGAGAAAGGCGATAAAGCCTCGTTACAGCAAGACAAAAAGATTAGAAATCAAATTAGCGCCGCCGATTGTGAGTGGAGCATACGTAACACGTGACGCGGTGTTTACAGGAAGTAGTATATTTGGACAGTCTCGGATATTTTCGTTATGTTTTTATTCTCTCGTGCAATCTAATGTGATTAAAACGAACGTATTTATAGCAGGGTTTTATCAACTTCAACTCGTTTGACAATCCCTCTCTTGGTTGCAGGGCATCTGATTGAAAAGAGATTTTTAGCAGATTTACTTGAAATATATATATATTTTGCATATTATTAAGATGAAATTTACCATGAATCAATATAATAGGACAGCAATCGGTTTAACTGATCTGTCAAATAAGGAACACTCGTCAAACATTCATTAGGACAAAATTTTACCTTTCCTTTTTTTTTGTCAGTTAAACGTAATGTAAATGTCTCAAAAGTAAACGGTTGTTGTCAATATTATGTCCTTTAACAAAACGTTGAATAAATCATCATTAAAATTAGATTTATGTGTTTAATAAAGGAATACTTAAAATGATGATCTCGATTGGTCTAATCTGAAGTTTATGAAAGGTATCGTTCTTAATTGAAAATAGAAAATAGATCTGACAAACTTTCTAAACGTAAGGTCTTAGATTAGGCATTTTCCGAGTTTAATTAAATTGGGTTAGTAATAAAAAGGAAATTAACACTTTTTTCGATTTCACCGTAAATCAGCTGTATAGCGTGTTGTTACTAATTTCGAATTAAAACATTTTTCCCAAAGCTATAATAAGAACAGCTTTATATTAAGCATATAAAATATGCTTGAAATAACACGTATTAGCAACTGACTGCCGTGAGTTCGAGTTTCTAGTTTCTCGGATTTTTCTTGAGAGGAAGTCTCCCAGCTGACTTGCGACAGGTTCCACTGAATTCTCAAAGCACTTCGTCTAATTCATGTAAAACTTTTTTGTTTTTATTCTCCCAAAGTTAGGAGTGACTGTATCTATAAAAAAGTTCTAGGAGACAAATGCTATCTGAAATACTATTTTAATTAAAGCTCTTAGAATGGGTTTACAACTATTACCGCTTAATTACATCACATTATTAGTGAATTATGGGACCACCACAGGGCTGGTACCCGTTTCAGCCTCAATAAATTTTAAAAAAAATGTAAAATTTCGAATGGTTCCCTGCGTCTAATTGCTGCCTGTGTACTCTTACGAGTGACACCGGAAACCGTATTTAAGAAGAACCATGTATGGTTCCCAGTTTTCCTTTATTCAATAACATTTCAGACATAGGAAACTGAAAATAAAATACCGAGGAAAAGTGCCTGTATGTACAATCATAAAATCACCTAAATCAGAGAAATCGAGAACCAGAATTAAGAAAACCTTTGCGCTTACCATCCTTCTGTTAAAAACCAGGAACCAATGTATATAGAAGCCTTCGTGCTTTAGACGGCTGAATCCCGGCCTGCAGAGTGTTAATGCTGTAAAAGGCCGCCGCAATAGCGTTCACATCTGACGTGCCACTTCTCTTACAGTCTCATATATTATTTAAAGACTCCGTAATGAAATTTTCTTTTTCCAACTTTAAACTTGGCCAAATCATTAATAATTAATCGGCTAATTCTCCGAAACTGTCAGCACGGTGTATGGAAAGTGTTTTCTTCCGATGAAATATTTGTTGTATTATTCAGACCGAATACTTTAATGAGGTGATATGGCAGCAAGAGAGAGGGAAAAGGAGCGAGGGAACGGGGCAGAGCACGTCGAATCACGAAATCATACAATAAGTATCTAAAAACATGTCAGAAAATGATTTCTTCCATTACTAACATGTAAGATATTTCAAACGCAAGAAGAAAATTCACTGAGATATCAAAAGGTCTTACTGTTTCTTTTCATCATTCAAAACGAATGCCAGACAAAGGGGAGACAGTAAAAATGTAACCGGCATAAAGGTAAAGATACTAAAACACTTGAAAGAGAAGAAGGTAGATGATGGTTTGGTGGGCCGGCTGAGCGAGAGAATCGACAAGGAGCACATAACTTAGAGTCACTTACATGTACACGGACATTAATATGACAACTGTCAAGGGGCAATTGTTATATCACTGTTCCAAAACTCGTTTTGAACCCTTTCCCTCATATATACTCATTTTGACGCACTCAATAGGTACCACATAAAGCTTGATCTGCAGAAAACCACAGTTAAACCTTACCAAATTTAATTATAAAACCTCATTTCAGACCACTGAGAGCAGCGAACAGCATAAAACCTGATCAGCCTGCGAGTTACTCGCAGGGTGATCTGGTTTTATGTTTTCGCATAGTCTTTTCATGGTTCCTCTATGTATATTAAATACAAATATATTTTTTTATATATTGCACGATATTTTTTTCGATTTGGTAGGTCGTGATTTGTTTGTGTTTGTGCATTAAAAAAAATGAGTAGTTTCAAACATGAACTGTTAAATATTGTTGGTCGTTTCTTTCATTTCTAAATTAACAATGTATGTTTTGTTGTTGTTGTTGTTATTATTATTATTATCATTATTATTATTATTATACAAACATATAAATAACAACTGAAATGAAAAGGTTACAACGAATGTGTATGAATATAATTCTTTTGTAAGGGCTTTCATTGGGTTTTCAAAGTCCTTCAGTTGAGGACAAAAGGTGATGAAACCCGGCCTTTAACCGCAATGTCTTGGACTTGAATAAAGCGACTGGCAAACAATTGAAATATTATCATACAGGACCAATTTGCATCTGACATATGTATCGTAATGGCGAATGTTCAACTCATTTTAGTAACAGAAGATGTTTAGTTCTAACTTTTGTAAAATAACTATTTAAAATTAATTAACTACTATATATAAAAAATTGTATTAAATATATGTATATACCTATATGTACATACATTCGACTTTAGTTGTATTAAATATATGTACATACCTATATGTACATACATTCGACTTAAATTGTATTAACTATATGTACATACATTCGACTTCAGTTGTATTAACTATATGTGCATACATTCGACTTTAGTTGTATCAACTATATGTACATACATTCGACTTCAGTTGTATCAACTTTATGTACATACATTCGACTTCAGTTGTATCAACTATATGTACATACATTCGACTTTAGTTGTATCAACATATGTATACTTCGACTTCAGTTGTACAACTTATGTACATACATTCGACTTCAGTTGTATCAATATAGTAACATACATTCGACTTCAGTTGTATAACTATATGTACATACATTCGACTTCTGCTGTATCAACTATATGTACATACATTCGACTTCTTGCTATCAACTATATGTATACATCGATTCGCTGTATTAATATGTACATACATTCCCACTTCAGTTGTATTTTTGTCATACGACACTATGTATCGTAAATGCAATGTTCAACTCATTATGTACATACAGACTGTTTAGTTTAACTTTTGTAATAATACCATTTGGACATTGAAAATATTGACTATATATTGAACTCATTTATATATTGTAAACATACATACAATACATACATCATCATTTACATCTAACTGCATTAAATTCATTACGGTATTACAATGTACATACATTCGACTTCAGATATTATTAATAATGATTATGTATACCATATATGTAATACATTACATTCGACTTTATTAGTTAAAATATTAATGTACTAACTATATTACATACATTCGACTTTAAATTATGTAAACTATTGTACATACATTCGACTTCAGTTGTATTAACTATATGTACATACATTCGACTTCAGTTGTATCAACTATATGTACATACATTCGACTTCAGTTGTATCAACTATATGTACATACATTCGACTTCAGTTGTATCAACTATATGTACATACATTCGACTTCAGTTGTATTAACTATATGTACATACATTCGTCTTCGGTTGTATTAACTATATGTACATACATTCGACTTCAGTTGTATCAACTATATGTACATACATTCGACTTCAGTTGTATCAACTATATGTACATATCTATATGTACATACATTCGACTTCAGTTGTATTAACTATATGTACATACATTCGACTTCGGTTGTATCAACTATATGTACATACATTCGACTTCAGTTGTATTAACTATATGTACATACATTCGACTTCATGTTGTATTAACTATATGTACATACATTCGACTTCAGTTGTATCAACTATATGTACATACATTCGACTTCAGTTGTATTAACTATATGTACATACATTCGACTTCTGCTGTATCAACTATATGTACATACATTCGACTTCAGTTGTATCAACTATATGTACATACATCGACTTCAGTTGTATTAACTATATGTACATACATTCGATCTTCTGCTGTATCAACTATATATACATACATTCGACTTCAGTTGTATCAACTATATGTACATACCTATATGTACATACATTCGACTTCAGTTGTATTAACTATATGTACATACATTCGACTTCAGTTGTATTAACTATATGTACATACATTCGACTTCAGTTGCATTAACTATATGTACATACCTATATGTACATACATTCGATTTCAGTTGTATTAACTATATGTACATACATTCGACTTCAGTTGCATTAACTATATGTACATACCTATATGTACATACATTCGATTTCAGTTGTATTAACTATATGTACATACATTCGACTTTAGTTGTATTAACTATATGTACATACCTATATGTACATACATTCGACTTCAGTTGTATTAACTATATGTACATACATTCGACTTTAGTTGTATTAACTATATGTACATGCCTATATGTACATACATTCGATTTCAGTTGTATTAACTATATGTGCATACATTCGACTTCAGTTGTATTAACTATATGTACATGCCTATATGTACATACATTCGACTTCATTTGTATCAGCTCGGGCTTACATTTTAATTTGGTTTAAACAAAGCAAATGTTTACGGAAAGCTAATAAACTATATATCTGTAATTGAATGAAATTTTACTTTTCTATAATATATAAATTGAACTGAAGTTGCCTCTGCTTTCACAATAGAATGACCAAATATACAAAAAAAATATCAAAGCAGCACTTGAATTAATTTTTTCCACTAAAATTTGAAAACTGATCAATCATTTACGCCATGAGGGATTGTATAATACTAGTACTATTTAATTATTTGAGGGTTCCTATGTTATCTGTAATTCCCCCAGGACTGATAAGTGATTTCTGTCCATGATTGCTAAATGGTGTCATTAAAAGTTTTTTTGAAAGTGATTGTCCAATAAAACGGTTCCAGTCACAACACTGATATGTGGCCCCTGTGATTAGAACATCTGTATCGTAATTTTGCACGTTAGGTTCCCGTGCGAGACATAAGTACAAAAATGATGAAATTAATACTGACAGAACGGCCTGGGTCTTTATTTTAGACACATATCCCAGAGTGCATATATTCAACGTTACATTTCACTAAATGTATTTCACTACAGTAAAATCTCAATAAAGAGACCACTCTTAAGACTGCTGTCTTAATAATGAGGTGGTCTGATAATCCAGTTTCAATTAACAGGAAATGGGGGTGGGGTCCTGAAAATAGTGGTCTTAATAGCAAGGTGGTCTTAAAATTAAGATGGTCATTATATGAGGTTTTACTGTATTTAAGAGACTGTAATTATATGTTTCAATATATAAATGTAGTACCCCGTTCACTATTAAAGAAGAAATTGACCATACAAAGTTTTAGAATTTTGAGTCTTATATTTAAAATATAACGTGAGGTAGGGCTTTGACAAAACACACTGGGGTTTGGCGTGTGAGCCTCAATGTTCCGTTTTAAAGATTGCGTCAGAGAACTCACTGGGTGAGGCATATGGTATTCACCATACGTATCGTTACTATAACACCAGACCACTGCCGGACTGTGGGGAGGCAATATGATATTCTACCATACCGTAATGCGTTACTATAACACCAGACCACGGACTGTGGGGAGGCAATATGATATTCTACCATACCGTAATACGTTACTATAACACCAGACCACTACCGGAC
Organism: Solen grandis; assembly: GCA_021229015.1. Taxonomy (NCBI): domain Eukaryota; kingdom Metazoa; phylum Mollusca; class Bivalvia; order Adapedonta; family Solenidae; genus Solen; species Solen grandis. The sequence goes on from CM037791.1 coordinate 38,637,443, forward strand.
TGTGGGGAGGCAATATGATATTCTACCATACCGTAATACGTTACTATAACACCAGACCACTGCCGGACTGTGGCGAGGCAATATGATATTCTATCATAACGTAATACGTTACTATAACACCAGACCACTGCCGGACTGTGGCGAGGCAATATGGTATTCTACCATAACGTAATACGTTACTATAACACCAGACCACTGCCGGACTGTGGGGAGACAATGTGGTATTCTACCATAACGTAATACGTTACTATAACACCAGACCACTGCCGGACTGTGGGGAGGCAATATGGAATTCTACCATAACGTGATGCGTTACTATAACACCAGACCACTGCCGGACTGTGGGAGGCAATATGGTATTCTACCATACCGTAATACGTTACTATAACACCAGACCACTGCCGGACTGTTGGGGCGCATTATGGTATTCTACCATACCGTGATACGTTACTATAACACCAGACCACTGCCGGACTGTAGGGAGGCAATATGATATTCTACCATAACGTAATACGTTACTATAACACCAGACCACTGCCGGACTGTGGGGCATATGAGTATTCTACCATAACGTATACGTTACTATAACACCAGACCACTGCCGGACTGTGGCGAGGCAATATGGTATTCTACCATACCGTAATACGTTACTATAACACCAGACCACTGCCGGACTGTGGGAGGCAATATGGTATTCTACCATACCGTGATGCGTTATATAACACCAGACCACTGCCGGACTGTGGGAGGCAATGATATTCTACCATACCGTAATACGTTACTATAACACCAGACCACTGCCGGACTGCGGGGAGGCAATATGATATTCTACATACCCCCCCCCCCCCCCCCCCCCCCCCCCCCCCCCCCTGTGGGGAGGCAATATGATATTCTACCATACGTAATACGTTACTATAACACCAGACCACTGCCGGACTGTGGCGAGGCAATTGTCTACCCGGGATAT
>CM037791.1:38638509-38660945 GCA_021229015.1 Solen grandis
TTTCTTTTTTTTTTTAACACTCAAAAAACCCTGTTCGAATTCTTTTTTTAAGTAACAAAACAATTTATTCGGGTGTGCAATTTTCTTTTTTTTTGTTACTGATGTTTGATTTTTTTGACAATTTGTTCTTTTGCACTCTAGCTCTTATTTTATGAGAAATTATCTTAAAACTTAAAAACTTGTTTATAACCAAAAAAATCCACCAAAGTTCGATTTGGCTAAAATTCGAACATTGGGTCAGGAGTTACCCCCCTTTTAAAATTCAAAAAAGCCAGATTTCACATTTTTTGCACTCTGCCTTCATTCATAAGCAATTATTTTTCAAACTTTTACAATGTTTATAACCAAAAATAGGGCCTAGTTCGATTAGGCTGATACGTCCCATTGTCAGGAGTTATCCCCCTTTTAAAATTAAAAAAAGCCAATTCACTTGTTTGCACTTAGCTCTTCATTTCTGAGCAATTATCTTCAAACTTGATAACAATGTTTATAACCATAAAATCTCGGCCAAGTTCGTTTAGGGCTGAAAACATACCACAGGTCGGGATTTTACCCCTTTTTTAAAATTTAAAAAAAAGCCAGATTTCACATTGTCTTCATTTTTTTTTGGAAATTGCATTCAATTTTAATGACTTTGTTAATAACCAAAAAATTTCCACCCAAAAGTTCGTTTTTGGCTGATACCATAGGTCAGGAGTTACCCCCCTTAAATTATTTAAAAAAGTTAGATTGCCTTTGTTTGCACTCTAGCTCTTTATTTTTTAGGTCTTGTTTTTAAAATTTTTAAAAATTTTTATAACCATAAAATTTTGGCTAAGTTGATAGGCTGAAATTGACTCTAAGGTCAGGATTACCCCCTTTTAAAATTGAAAAAAGCCAGATTTCATTTTGTTTGCCCTCTGATCACCAGGAAAACTTAAAAAACCTTTGAACACCAAAGGGCCATATTTTTGGCCCAATTTTCATGAAATTTATGGATTTTTTCCCTACATGATACTCAAATGAGTTCAAAATTTGGGGTCGTGGGGTCAAAAACAGTCAGCAGGTAAAAATCTTAAAAAAACCTTGGAACACTCTAGAGGCCACAGTTTTGGCCCAATCTTCATAAAAGTTGGTCAGGAATTTGTCTTATGATATCTCGGAGGGTTTAAAAAGGGGCTGTGGGTCAAAATTAGGCACCGGTAAAATCTTAAAAAACCTTATGAACACTCTAAGCCACATTTTTGGGGACCAACTGCATGAAACTTGGTCAAGTTTTTGTCTACAGATATCTGGGTGAGTTTAAAATTTGGGGTCAGTGGGGTCAAAAACAGGTCCCCCGGGCAAATTCTTTTTCGTCAAATTTCGTTCAGGTTCCCTGAGAATTGGTTGCGCATGCGCAGAGCACTTCGGTTGAGCTTGCTTGAGAAGCAGGGCGAACGTCTCTGGGAAAATATTTTTTAGATCATAGATCGGGGGTTTATAACGGTTTTTAAAAATGAAAAATTTTTTGAAAAACCCTTTTGGGTTGGGAAAGGGTTTTAAACCCTTGGGCGATTTTGGAAATTTTATAGGGGGAAAATCGAACTTTTTCGATTAGAAGGGCGTTCTAATTTCCGCACTGGTGTGGTTTGTAAAATCAAAATGGCAGACAAACCCGGGGGCTGTCGCAAAAGAGGACGTTTTTGAACGTAGTTAAAAATAATGTGAGGAAAAAGTAAAGAAAAAGGTAAGGGTCCCCCCCCAAAAAGATCGGATAGAAAAAAAACCCTTTTTAACACTTTAGGGCAAAAGTTTTTTGGCCCAACTTTATGAAACTTGGGCAGGGTGTTCTCTAAAAATAAAAACTCGGATGGGTTTGAAAAAGGGGCATTTGGGGGGCAAAAACTAGGGCCCCCAGGGAAATTCAGGAGGATCAAAATGTAGGCCCCTTATCAAAAAATTAAAAAACCTTTAGATGCCAATTTTTTTGGGCATTTTGCCTAACACAAACCATCTTTAATTTAGGTGAGGACACAAGGGGCCCTCTTGGCCCTCTTGTTGTGTTTTCATTTTAATTTTTTTTATGTTTTTTTTCCAGCTATCTCAAAACCTGTCAAAGTCTCAAAAAGTCACACAAAATTCAGAAATAAAAATTTAAGAGTTCTCTGTTTTCCGGGGCGGGTTTTCCAAAATACAAATTTTGAAATTTAAATTTTTTCCCCCCTTTTCCCCCCCCCCGAACCCAAAATTTTTTTGGGGGTGTGTGAAAATGGGGCCCTGTGACGCGTCTGGTGGGGGTGTGCTTCAGCCTCCAACTGCTGCAGTGTGGGCCTTTCCCCCGTGGGAAAATGACGTCATTTAAAGCTAAACCCCCAACATAATTTTTTATCGATTCGAAAAGAAAACTGCTTTTAAATAAATTTTTTTTTTTCAGTTTTTAAAGCGATATAGCGCAAGCGGAAACGGAAAAAATTTTGCACTACCCTAAAGTCCCTAATGATTCTTTTTTCAAAATGTTTATTATTTCCAAAAAAATTTGGGAAAAAATGTTTTTTGGGGCGCCAACAAAATTTCACGAACTCGGGAAAAGGTTTTTCCCAATGTTAGGAAAAAAAATCCCTCTGACAAAAGAAACACTGGGAAACCCAAGTGTAGGGGACAATTTTTTTGCTTCACATGACAAAAATGCTTTAAAATTGATAAAGAAATAAAAAACTTACTTTAAATTTTTCCTTCCCAAAACAGTGAAAATATGCCTTTTTCGCATTAGCTTTGAATGGGCGTCATAACCACGTGGTATGAACACACTTGCTGGCTACCAGTTTCCCGGTGAAAAGGGAGCATTTGGCCCCCCCCTGCCAGTATAAAAGCCCTCCAAAAGGTTTAGCCCCCACTCATGCCTCCTCGTGGCGACACACGTCAACTGAGGGCCTTTTTTGTCCTCAACAAACTGTAAGGGGCGATCTACAAGAACAAATGGTTTTCTGAAAATTTTCTAACCATCCCTTTTTTTCTTCCTACTTACAAAGCAGGGGAAAATTTTTTCAAATGAATTTAAAATTGTGAAAAGGTTTTGGGTCTTTATATGTTTTTTTAAAATAGTCCAGCCCCTCCCTAATTTTTTTACTACTAATGAAGTGGGGGAAAATTTTCAAGTGAAATTATTTCTCATATGTTTTGATCTTCTTTCTGAAATAGTCAAGGGCCCCCCCCTATTTTTACTACTTATGGAGTGGGGGGAAATTTTTTTAAATACATTTTTTATTCTGATAGGTTTTTTTTGGGGGCTTTATACTTTGGGACTGAAATAGTCAAGTTTCCCCCCCCTATTTCTTTCAAAAAATGGATTGGGGGAAAATTTTATTTTAAAAACAATCTATTCTGATAGGTTTTTTTTTTTGGGTCTTCATAATTTTTACTGAAATAGTCCCTTTACCCCCCCATTTTTGCAAAATATGGAGATGGGCAAAATTTATTTAAATAGTTTAAATTTTTGTAGTTTTTTTTTGGGTTTTTCAACGAAATTACTGAAATAGTCCATTCACCCCCCATTTCTTACTACATATGGGGTTTGGGGGAACATTTTTTTTAAATACTTATATTTTGATAGTTTTTTTTTTTTGGGGCTTCATACGATTACTGAAATAGTCCATTTCCCCCCCCATTTCTTACTACTTTTAAATGGCGAAATTTTTTTTTGAGTAAAGTTTTTATTCTGATAGGTTTTTTTTTGGGGCTTCTACGTAGTTACTGAAATTTTCCAGTTTCCCCCCCCTATTTTTTTACTACAAATGAGTTTGGGGAAAATTTATTTTAAATACTTATTCTATAGGTTTTTTTTTTGGGTCTTTATACTAAAAAAATGAAAAAGTCCATTTTACCCCCCATTTCCCCACTACTTAGAAATGGGGAAAAAAATTTTTTGAGTAAAGTTATATTCTGGGTAGGGTTTTTTTTTTGGGCTTCATACGTAGTTACTGAAATGTCCAGTTCACCCCCATTTCTTACTACTTATGCGTTGGGGAAATTCATTTAAAAAACATTAAATTCTGAAAAGGTTTTTTGTTTTTGGGGCTTCATACGTATTTCTGAAATAGTTTCCCTTCACCCCCATTTCTTTCAAAATTATGGAGTTGGCAAAATTCATTTTAAAAACAGTTATAAAATTTTGATAGGGGGTTTTTTAGGGGCTTTTTATATTATTATGAAATAGTCCAGTTCACCCCCTATTTCTTAAATAATTTAAAAAGGAGATAAATTTCATTAGGGCCCTAAGATTCTTTTTTTTTGTGTTTCATTTAATTTTGTTATGTTTTTTTTCCCCTATCTCATAGACCTGTCAAAGTCTCAAAAATCACACAATGTTCAGAAATAAAAATTTAAGATTTCCCCTTGTTCAGGTTTTCCCGATATTTAATTTCGAAAGAAAAACGTCCCCCCAGTTTTTTTGACAATTGTGGGGTGGTCAAAATGGGCCAAGTGACCGTCAGGTGGGTGTGCCCTTTACCTCCACTGCTGCAGTGTGGTCATAACATGGTAAAAATGAAATTCCCTTTTAAAAATAACGCATGAAGCAATTTTGAAACGATTCGAAAAGAAAAAATGCTTTAAAATATTTTTTTTTTTTTTTATTTTTTAAAACCCATATGCCAAGCGGACGGAAAATTGGCACTACAAAAAAAGGCCCAATGATTCTTTTGGGCAAATGTTTATTATTTCCCCAAAAATTCGGGGGGAAAAATGTTTTTGTGTTTTGCCCCAAAAAAATTTTTCACAACCGGGAAATTTTTCCCAATTTAGGAAAAACCTTGGGACATCTGACAAAAGAATCACTGGGAAACCCAATGTTTGGGCACAATTTTTTTGCTTCCCCATGACTATATCTTTAAAATTGAAAAGAAAAAAAAAAACTTACTTTAGTTTTCCTTCCAAAACATTTTAAAATATCTTTAAACCCTTTCTTAAAAATAAAGTCATATACCACGTGTATGAACACCCTGCCGGCCAGCCATTTCCTGGGGATAAGGGGGCATTTTCTCCCCCGCCCCTATATAGCCTCTCCATGTCAAGCCCTAAACCCTGCCCCCCCTCGTGCGACACCTCAACTGAGGACCTTTTTGGGCCCCCAGCTAAACTGTAAAAGGGCGAACTACAAAACTTTTAAAATTTCTGAAATTTTCTAACCATCCTTTTCTTCCTACTTACAAAGCAGGGGAAAAATTTTTTTAAAGAATTTATATTGTGATAGGTTTTGGGGCCCATATGTAGTTTTGAAATATTTCCCCACTCCCCCATTTCTTTCAAAAATGAAATGGGGAAAATTTTTTCCCAAATGAAAAATTTTTTCTCATAGTTTTTTATCTTCTTACCGGGAAAAAGTCCCCAAATCCACCCCCATTTTTTTTACTACTTAAAGGAGTGGGGCAGAATTTAAATTTTAAAAAAAGTTATTTTCTGAAGGTTTTTTTGGGGCTTCATACGTAAATGGGCTGAAAAAATCCATTTCACCCCCATTTCTTTTACAAATGGAGTGGGCAAAATTTATTTAAATACAATCATTTCGATAGGTTTTTTTTTTGGGGCTCATATTTTTACTGAAAAAGTCCATTCACCCCCAATTCTTTCCACATAAGGGAGGGCAAAAAATTTTTTTAAATTAGTTATAAAACTGATAGGTTTTTTTTTGGGGGCTTCATACGTAGTTAAATGAAAAAGTCCCGTTTTTACCCCCCTAAATTTTTTTTCCCATATGGAGTGGGGGAAAAATTTAAATTTTTTACTTATATTCTGATTGGATTTTTTTTGGGTCCCTTTAAAAACTAGTTTTCTGAAAAAGTCCAGTTCACCCCCCATTTCTTATACTTAAGAAAAGGGCGAAATTTTTTTTTGGTAAATTTTATTCTAAAAAGGTTTGGTTTTTTGGGCTTCATACGTAGTTACGAAATAGTCCAGTTCACCCCCTATTTCCCTTCACCAAAAAAGTTGGGGAAAAAATTTTTTAAATACTTAATTCTATAGGGTTTTGTTTTTGGGTCTTCATAAAGTAAATTACTGAAAAGTTCCCCGTTCCCCCCCCCTATTTTCCCTTTCCCTTTTTTGGGGTTGGGGAAAATTCATTTTTAAAAACAGTTATAATTTTGATTGGTTTTGTTTAGGGTCTTCATAAGGTTTTTGAAATTGTCCAGTTCAACCCCCCTATTTCTTACAATTATAAAGTGGAGAAAAATTTTAGTAGCCCTAGAGTTTTTTTGTTTTTTTTTGTTTTCACTTAATTTTTTTATGTTTTCTTTCCCCTTTCTCATAAACCCTTTAAAGTCCAAAAAGTGGCACACAATGTTTAAAATAAAAGTTTAAGATTTTTCGTGTTCAGGGGTTTACAAATTTTTCCAAAAATTTGATTGAAACTCCCCTATTTTCCTAGCAATTGTTTGTGTCAAAATGGGCCCCTGTACCGTCCCCGGGGTGGGGGTGCTTTCCGCCTCCAAAGGGGCTGTGTCATACCACTGGATATACCATTTAAAGGGTAACGCAGAAGCAAAATTTTGCATCGATTTGAAAAAAAACTGCCCTTTAAAAATAAAATTTTTTTTTTTCAGTTTTAAAAGCATAAAACGCAAAACGGAGCGGAAAAATTTTGCACTACATAAAGTCCAATGTTTTTTTTTGTCAGTTTTTATTAAATTTTCCCAAAAATTCGGGAAAAACATGTTTCGGGTTCGGGCCCAAAAAAAATTTCACGAACACGGGAAGGTTTTTTCCCAAAAAAAAAAAAAAAAGTTAGGGAAAAACCCGTACAAAAATTGAAAAAAAAGAATCACTGGAAAACCCATTTTAAGGGGAAAAAATTTTCTGCTTTACCCTACTAAATGCATTTTAAAAATTTATAAAGAAATTAAAAAACTTTTCTTTTTTTTTCCTTCCCAAAACAGTGTAAAATAAGCTTTTAAAGCAATTTGCTTAGAAGCTCATATACCACTTGGGAAAAACACACCGGGGCCCGGGGTACCATTTTTTTGGGAAAAGGGGGCATTTGTCCCCCTGCCAGTATATACCTCCCCCATTGGCAAGAACCCCACCATGCCTCCTCTGGGGAAAACACGCCCAAATGAGGACCTTTGGTCCCAAAGGGAAACCCGAAGGGACGATTTTTACAAGAACTAAAAATTTGGGTTTCTGAAATTGTCCCAACCCTCCCCTTTCTTTTTTCCCCACAAACAGGGGAAAATTTTTTTTCAAATGAATTTATTGTGATAGGGTTTTTGGGGCTTCATAAGTAGTTTTTTTGAAATAGCCACACTCCCATTTTTTTACTACAATAAATGGGGGAAAAAATTTTTTTAATGAAATTATTTTCTCATATTTTTTGATCTTCTTTCTGAAATAGTCAAGTCCACCCCCCAAAAACTTACTACTTATGGGGTGGGGAGAATTTAAAATTTTAAAAACAGTTAATTCTGAAAGGTTTTTTTTTTTGGGTTTTTAAAACAAATTTACCCGAAATAGCAAGTTTAACCCCTATTTCTTACTACAAAATTTGGGGTGGGCAAAAATATTTAAATTTCAATCATATTCTGATAGGGTTTTTTTTTTGGGGCTTCATATGTAGTTACCCGAAAAAGTCCAGTTCACCCCCTATTTTTTGCTACATATTGGGGGATGGGGGAAAATTTATTTAAATTAAAATTTAAAATTTTGAAAGGTTTTTTTTTGGGGCCCTTTTACTAGTTACTGAAATAGTCCATTCACCCCCCAATTTTTTTACTTTCAATTTGGGGTGGGGCAACATTTATTAAAAACTTTAAATTTTGATAGGTTTTGTTTTGGGTCTTTATACGTAGTTTTTCTGAAATATCCCTTCACCCCTATTTCTTTCTACTTATAAATGGCGAAATTTTATTTTAAATAAAATTTTATTCCTTTATATTTTTGGGTTTTGGGTCTTCTTTCTATTTTTCTGAAATATCCCCTTTACTCCCCCTATTTCTTACTACAAATGGATTGAAACAAAATTTATTTAAATACTTTATTCGATAGGTTTTGTTTTTTGGGCCCTTTATACATTTTCTTTAAAAAAAGTCCCTTCAACCCCCCTTTCTTACTACTTTTTGAAAAAGGGGAAAATTTAAATTTTAGTAAAGTTTTATTCTGATATTTTGTTTTGGGTCCCTTTATACAATTTTCTGAAATATCCAGTGCCCCCCTAATTTTTTTATAAACTTATGGGGTTGGGGGAAAATTTATTTTTAAAAAATTATAAAACGATAAATTTAAATTTTGGGGCTTCCAAAACTGTTTACTGAAATATCCATTTCACCCCCCTATTTTTTTTACTACTTAAAGGGGTTGGGGAAAATTCATTTAAAAAACAGTTATATTTTGATGGTTTTTTTTAGGGTTCTTTTATATGAAATTAGTGAAATAGTCCAGTCACCCCCCTTTTTTACTAAATTTTAAAAAGGGGGATAAATTTCAAATTTGCCATATTTGGTTTCTTTTTTTTTTTGTGTTTCATTTAATTTTTGGTTTTTGTTTTCTTTTCCCGCAACCAAAAGACCTGTTCCCAAAATCTCAAAAAGTGGCACACAATGTTCCAAAAAAAAAAGGGTTTAAGATTTTCTGTGTTCAGGGTTCACAGATATCAATTTCGATTTTAAACGTCCCCCCGTTTCTGAGCAATTTGGGGGGGGTGTCAAAATGGGGCCTTTTAACCCCGTCAAATTTGTTGGGGGCTTTACCTCCACGCTTGGCCAAAGGGGGGGGGGGGTGGGCATACTACGGGTATATGACGTCATTTAAAACTAACGCATGAAACATATTTTGCATCGATTCGAAAAGAAAAATCTTTAAAAATATTTTTTTTTTCAGTTTTTAACGAAAAAAGCGCAAACGGAGCGAAAATTTTTTTCACCCCATAAGATCCAAAAAATTTTTTTTTCAGTGTTTTTTTATTTCCAAAAATTCGGGAAAAAAATTTTCCGGGTTTTTCCAACAAAATTTTTACGAACTCGGAAAAGGTTTTCCCCAATGTTAAAGGAAAAACCCCGTACATCTGACAAAAAAAACACTGGAACCTAAGTGTAGGGGACAATTTTTTTGCTTTACATGAGCTATAGGGAATTTAAAAAATTTATAAAGAAATAAAATACTTACTTTTTTTTTTCCTTTCCCAAAACAGTGAAAAAAATGCTTTACGCTTACTTAGAATGACTAATACCACTTGGTAAAAACCACTGCGCTGGGTAGCCAGTTTCTGGTGAAAAGGGGCATTTGTCCCCCCGGGCCCTATAACCTCCCAAGGTCCCAAGGGCCCACTCATGCCCTCCTCGTGGGGACACACTCCCCCTGAGGGCCTTTGTGTCCTCCAGGGTAAACTGTAAGGGGCATCTCCAAAAACTATATAAAGTGCGAAATTGTCTAACTCATTCCCCTTTTTCTTTCCCACCCTTTAAAAGCAGGGCAAAAAATTTTTTTCAATTAAAATTTTTATTGTGATAGTTTTGGGGCTTTATATGTAGGTTTTTGAAATAGTCCCGCACTCCTATTTCTTTTATAATGAAGTTGGGGGAAAAATTTTTAAGTGAAAATTTTTTCTCATATGGTTTTTATCCCCTTTTTACTGAAATATCAAGCCCCCCCATTTCTTACTACTTTTTGGATGGGGGAGAATTTTTTTTAAAAAACATTATATTCTGAAAGGTTTTTTTTTTTGGGGCTTCAACTAGTGACTGAAAATCCCCGTTTTACCCCCCATTTCTTACTAAAAATGGGGGTGGCAAAAAATTTTTAAAACCAAACATATTCTGAAGGGTTTTTTTTGGGTCTTTATATGTATTTTTTTTGAAATAGTCCCAATTTTATTTCCCCCATTTCTTGCCACATAAGGAATGGGCAAAATTTATTTAAAAAGTTTTTATTCTGATAGGTTTTTTTTTTGGGGCCCCTTTATACGTATTACTGAAATAACCATTTTACCCCCTATTTCTTACTACAAATGGATTGGGGGAACATTTATTTTAAAACTTTTATTCTTTATAGGTTTTTGTTTTGGTCTTTTATACTTTTTACTGAAAAAAACCATTCACCCCCCAAATTTCTTTTCTACTTTTTGAAATGGGGAATTTTTTTTTGAGTAAAGTTATATCATATTTTTTTGGGTTTTTTCAACTAGTTACTGGAAAAAAGTCCCGTTTAAACCCCCCATTTCTTACTACAAATTAGTTGGGCAAAATTTTAAATTTAAAAAACCTTATTTCCCATTGGGTTTTTTTTTGGGTCTTAAACATTTTCCGAAATAGTCCATTCCACCCCCAATTTTTACCATTATGGATTGGGGAAAATTTATTTAAAAAACATTTTTAAACTTTATAGGTTTTTTTTTAGGGGCCCCATATGTAGTTAGTGAAATATCCCCGTTCACCCCCTTTTTTCTTACAAAATTTTAAAAATGGGGGTAAAATTTTTTTATGCCCAAAAAAAGTTTTTTGTTTTTTTTTTGTTTCACTTAATTTTGTTATTTTTCTTTCCAGCTATCTCATAACCGGGCAAAATCCCAAAAAATGGCACAAAAATGTTTTAAAATAAAAAATTCAAGAGTTCTCTGTTTTTTAGGGGTTTACAAATATCAATTTCATTGATAACGCCCCATTTCGAGCAATTGTGTGTGTGTCAAAATGGGCCTGTTTAAAAAAGGGGTCCCGGTGTGGGGTGCTTCAGCCCCCACTCTTGGGAGTTGGGGGCCCTAAACCAAAGTTTTATAAAGAATCATTTAAAGCTAACGCATGAACATATTTTTCTCGATCGAAAGAAAACTGCTTTAAGTATTTTTTTTTTTCAGTTTTTTTGCGATATACGCAAACGGAGCGGGAAAAATTGGGCCACATAAGATCCTAAAGATTCTTTTGTCAATTTTTTATTATTTCCAAAAATTCGGGAAAAAAGTTTTTTTTCCCAACAAAATTTCAAAGAACTCGGGAAAGGTTTCCCCCAAAGTTTGGAAAAAATTTACCTCAGCAAAAGAATCACTGGAACCTAAGTGTAGGGGACAATTTCTGCTTCACTGAGCTATATGCATTTTAAATTTAAAAAAAAATAAAAACTTTCTTTAGTTTTTTTTTCCAAACAGTGTAAAATAAAGCTTTTCGCTTTTGCTTAAATGACCCATTACCACCTTTGGGATGAAACAACTGGCCCCGGCTAGCCGTTTTCCCGGTGAAAAGGGAGCATTTCTCCCCGGGCCCTAATAAACCCTCATGGTCCAAAAACCCACTCATGCCCCCTCGTTTGGGGACACACGCAACTGAGGGCCTTTTTTGCCTCAGGGTAAAAATGTAAGGGAAAGAAAACTACAAAACTAATAAAGGTTTTCTGAAATTGTCCCAACTCATTTCCCCTTTTTCTTTTACTTAAAAAAGCAGGGCAAAATTTCTTCAAATGAATTTAAAATTGTGATAAAGGTTTTTTTTTCTTCAATGAATTTAAAAAAAAAATCCCCGCACTCCCTATTTTTACAACTAAAAAGGGGGCAAAATTTTTTAATGAAATTAATTTTTTCATATGTTTTTTATCTTCTTTCTGAAAATCAATCCCCCCCCCTATTCTTTCTATTTAAAGGAGTGGGGCAAATTTATTAAATACATTTTTAAATTTTGATAGGTTTTTTTTTTGGGTCTTCATAATAAAAAACTGAAATAAATCCCAATTTTTACCCCCCATTTTTTACACAAATGGATGGGGCAAAATTTATTTAATACAATCATTCTTTTAGGGTTTTTTTTTGGGTCTTTTATGTAGTTTCCCAAATGCCAGTTTTACCCCCCATTTCCCTTTCTTTCAAAATGGGAAGGGCCCAAAAATTTTTTTAAATATTTAAATCGAAGGTTTTGTTTTGGGTCTTTCAAACGTAGTTACTGAAATAGTCCAGTTCAAACCCCCCCTTTTTTTACTAAATATGGGGTTTGGGGGAACATTTTTTTAAATACTTATATTCTGAAAAGGTTTTTTTTTTGGTTTTTCATACGTTACGAAATATCCCGTTTTCCCCCCCCCTTTCTTTCTTTCTATAAAAAGGGCAAATTTTATTTGAGTAAAGTTTTATCTGATTTGGGTTTTTTTTTGGTTTTTCATACTGTTACTGGGAAAAAGTCCATTTACCCCCTATTTTTTAACACATATGGGGTGGGGCAACATTTTTTTAAAAAACCCTTAAAAATTTTGATAGGTTTTTTTTTTGGGGCTTCCCTCCGTAGTTTTCTGAAAAAATCCATTTTACCCCCTATTTTTTTACTACTTTTGAAATGGGCCCAAAATTTTTTTTTAGTAAAGTTAAATTCTGATAGGTTTTTTTTTTGGTCTTTATACTATTAAATGAAATAAATCCCCTTCAAAACCCCCCATTTCTTTCTACTTATGGGGTTTGGGGAAAATTCATTTTAAAAACAGTTATATTCTGATAGGTTTTTTTTTAAAGGCTTCATAAAGTATTAGTGAAATTTTCCAGTTTTCCCCCCATTTCTTACTAATTAAAAAAGTGGGGATAAAATTTCCCTGTATGCCATATATTCTTGTTTTTTTGTGTTTTTTTTAAATTTTTTTAATGTTTTTTTAAAACCCAGTCCATAACCCCGTCAAAGGCTCAAAAAGTGGGACACAAAAGTTCAGAAAAAAAATTCAAGGGGTTCTCTGTGTTCAGGGGTTTAAGATATCAAATTTTGTTTTATAAATCCCCTATTTTCTAGCAATTTGGGGTTTTGTCAAAAAAGGGGCCCTGTTTTCGCTCAGGTTGGTGTCCCTTTAGCCCCCACTGCTGCAGGGGGGGTCATACCAAAGGGAAAATGACGTCATTTAAAGCTAACGCATGAAGCATATTTTGCATCGATTTGAAAAAAAAAACGCTTTTAAATATTTTTTTTCAGTTTTAATGCAAAATTTGCGCAAGCGGGGGCGGAAAAATTTGCACTAATAAGAGTCCCCAATATTCTTTTGTCAATGTTTTTTATTCCAAACAAATTTTTTTTTTGGAAAACATGTTTCCCTTTTTCGCCAACAAAATTTTACGAACCGGAAGGGGTTTTCCCCAATGTTTAAAGGAAAACTGTACATCTGCAAAAAATCACTGGGAAAAATTTGTAGGGACAATTTTTTTGCTTTTACTGACTATATGCATTTTAAATTGATAAAAAATAAAAAACTAAAATTTTGTTTTTTTCCCTTTCCCAATCATGTAAAATAAACTTTTCGCATTTCTTTTAAAAGACGTCAAACCACGTGGGAAAGAACACACTGCGCTGGCTAGCCAGTTTTTTGGGGAAAAGGGGGCATTTGTCTCCCCCGCCAGTAAAAGCCCCCTCCATGGTCAAGCCCTACTCATCCCCCCTCGTTCGACACCCGTCAACAAAACCTTTGTGTCCTCAAAGGGTTTAAAATTTTTAAGGGGCGATTTTAAAAAGAACCCAAATAGGTTTCTGAAATTTTCTAACCACCACTTTTTCTTCCTACTTACAAAGCAGGGCCCAAAATTTTTTCAAAGAATTTAAATTGTGATAGGTTTTTTTGGGGCTTTATATTATTTTTTGAAATAGTCCAGCACTCCCCCCATTTCTTTCTACTAATGAAGTGGGGCAAAATTTTTTCCCAAATGAAAATTAAATTTTTTCCCTATGTTTTGACTTCTTAATGAAATATTCCAAATCCCCCCCCATTTTTTTACTAAAATTTTGGAGTGGGGCAGAATTTTTTTTAAATACTTTTTTAAATTTTGAAAAGGGTTTTTTTTTGGGGCTTTATACGTAGTGAAAGAAATAGTCCCATTCACCCCTAATTTTTTAAATCCAAAAGGGGGGGGGCAAAATTTATTTTAAAAAACAATCATATTCTGATAGGTTTTTTTTTTTGGGGCTTCCCAAAAGTATTTTCTGAAATAGTCCCGTTCACCCCCTATTTCTTTCCACATATGGGGATGGGCAAAATTTATTTAAATAGTTTTTAAAACGATAGGTTTTTTTTTGGGCTTCATACGGGAGTTACTGAAAAAATCCATTTTCCCCCCTATTTTTACCACATATGGGGTGGGGCAAAAATTTAAATTTTTAAAAACTTTTATTCTGATAGGTTTTGTTTGGGGCTTCAAAACGTAGTTTTCGAAAAAGTCCCCGTTCACCCCCCCATTTCTTACTAAATTTTTGTTTAAAGGGGGAAAATTTTTTTTTGAGTAAAGGGTTTTATTCGATAGGGTTTTTTTTTTGGGTCCTTTATACTATTCCCGAAATATCCCGGGGGCCCCCCCTTTTTCTTACTCAAATGGGTTGGGCAAAATTTTTTTTAAATACTTTTAAAATTTTTATAGGTTTTTTTTTTGGGGCTTCATACTATTAAGAAATATCCCATTCACCCCCTATTTTCTTTCTACTTAGGGGTTTTGGGAAAATTTATTTAAATCAGTTTTTTATTCATAGGTTTAGTTTTGGGGCTTCTACGTTTTTAATGAAAAAACCCCTTCAAACCCCCCATTTCTTACTACTTTTGGAGTTGGGCAAAATTTTTTTAAAAACAGTTATATTCTTTATATTTTTGTTTAAGGTCTTCATAGTAGGGTTTGTGAAATAGTTCCCCGGTTTAAAACCCCCTAAATTTTTTACTAATTATAAAAATGGAGATAAATTTTTTATGTATGCCAGGGGAGTTCTTGTTTTTTTTGGGGTTTTTATTTTTAAATTTTTTTTTTGTTTTTTTTCCAGCTACTCATAACCTGTCAAAGTCTTTAAAAAGTGGGACACAATGGTTTCCCGAAATAAAAGTTCAAGATTCCTGTGTTCAGGTTCCCCAATAACAATTTCGTTGATAACGTCCCCTAGTTTTTTTTGCAATTTTTGGTGTGTCAAAATGGGGCCCTGTTACGGGGGTCTGGTGTGGTGCTTCACCCCACTGCTGCAAATTGGTCCCTAACCACTGGTATATGAAAGCCCTTTTAAAACTAACCATGAAGCAAAATTTTCATCGAACGAAAAAAAACTGCTTTAATTTTTTTCTTTTTTTTAGTTTTAATGCGATTTTAACGCAAGCGGGGCGGGAAAAATTGTGCACTACATAAAGCCTAAATTCTTTTGTCAATGTTTTATTTTTCCCCAAAAATTCGGAAAACATTTTCGTTTCGCCAACAAAATTTTTACAACCGGGAAGGTTTTTTCCCCAATGTTAGGAAAAAAATTTTACATCCGAAAAAGGGAAAAAACTGGGCCCAAAGTTTAGGGCAAAAAATTTTTTTCCTTTACAAAACTAATGCATTTAAAATTGATAAAGAAATTTTAAAAAACTTACTTTATTTTTTCCTTCCCCAAAACAGTGAAAAAAAATGCTTTTCGCATTAGCCTTTTGAAAGACGCCCTATACCATTGGGATGAACACACTGCGCTGGCTAGCCATTTTTTTGGGAAAAGGGGGCAATTTTTCTCCCCTGCCCCGTTTTATAGCCTCTCCAGGGCAAGCCCTACTCATGCCCCCTCGTGGCGACACACTCAACTGGGACCCTTTTTGGGCCCCCAGGCTAAACTGTAAGGGGCGATCTACAAGAACTATAAAATGGGTTCTGAAATTGTCTAACCATTTCCCCTTTTTTTTCCCTTTCAAAGCAGGCAAAAATTTTTTCAAAATAAAAAAAAAAAAATTTTTATTGATAGGTTTTGGGGCTTTATAAGTAGTTTTTAAAAATCCACAAAAAAAACCCCAAAAAAACAAAAAAAAAAGGGGAAAAAAAAACCCAAAAAAAAAACCAAAAAATCCAACGACAAAGTCCAAAAAATCCACCCCTAAAAAACAAAAAATAAAAAAACCCCAAAATTTAAAAAAAAAAAAAATAACCCAAAAAAGGAAAAAAGGGCCAACGCAACGAAAAAAAAACAACCCCAAAAAAATACACAAAAAAAAAGGTTTTAAAATTTATTTTTACAACAAAAATGGGGAAAAAAATTTGTTTTTTCTCAATTTTTTTTTTACTGAAAAAGTCCAATCCCCCCCCCTATTTCTTCTACATATGGGAGAAATTTAAAATTTTTAAAAAGTTATATTCCCGATAGGTTTTTTTTTTTGGGGCTTCCCTACTAGAAAGAAATAGTCCATTCACCCCCCATTTTTTACTAAAAAATTAGTTGGGGAAAATTTAAATTTTAAAAACTTAATTCTGAAGGGGTTTTTTTTTGGTCTTTTAAGTTTGTTACTGAAATTCCCCGTTCCCCCCCCTATTTTTTTTTACCTTTTGGGGAAAAACAAAATTTAATTTAAAAGTTATATTTTTGATAGGTTTTGTTTTGGGGCTTCATACTAAATTAAATGAAATAAACCAGTTCACCCCCTATTTCTTTCCCACAAATGGGGTTGGGGAAAATTTATTTTAAAAACTTAATTCTGATAGGTTTTTGATTTGGGGCTTCTACTAGTTTCTGAAACCAGTTTTTACCCCCCATTTCTTTCTACTTAAAAAATGGGGGGAAAAAATTTTTTTTTTTAGTTTAAAATATATCCGAAGGTTTTTTTTTTTGGGCTTCATACGTATTACGGGAAAAGTCCCCGTTCCCCCCCCCTATTTCTTACTACAAAAGGAGTTTTGGGAAAATTAAATTTAAAAAACCTTATATTCGAAAGGTTTTTGTTTTGGTCTTCATATTTTTATGAAATAGTCCAGTTCCCCCCCCTATTTCTTACTAATTATAAATGGAAAAAATTTCGTAAAGTTAATTTTTTTTTTTTGGGTTTCATTTTTTTTATGAAAAAATTTTTTTTTTCCCCCCATTTTTTTAACCCACTTAAAAGTTTGGGAAAAGTTCAAATAAAAAGTTAAAGGGTTTTTTTGTTTAGGGTTTCCAAATAATTTGTTGGAAAAATTAAACCCCCCCTAATTTTTTAAAAATTGTTTTGGGTAAAATCCCTGTACCCGGTTTTTGGTTTTTTTTTTTTTCATTAAGACCTTTTCCCCTCTCAAAATGTGGTTTAAAAATTGGGAAAAATTTTCATTTAAAAACAAGCCTGGCATTTTTCCAAAACCATTTTGAAAAAAAAAATCCCTTTTGTTTTTCCAAATTTTTGGGTTCCAAAAAGGGGTTGACGCCGGGGGTTGTTCATATCTAAGGGTCCTAAGGGGTTCTTTTTTGTCCAAAGGAAAAATTTTTCCAAAAATTCGGGAAAAAATATTTTTTTTTGTTTTTTTCGCCACAAAATTTACAAATCCAAAGGTTTTCCCGAATGTTTTTTAAAAAACTTGGGTACTTTGAAAAAAAAGAATCAATTTCCCAAAGTTAGGGAAAAATTTCTCTTCAAAAGGAAACCCAATTTTTGGGAAATTTTTTTAAAATTGATTTAAAAAGAAAAAAAAAACTTACTTTAGTTTTTTCCCCTTCCAAAAAACCGGTAAATATCTTTTACCCATTAGCTTAGAATACGTCATATACCACGTGGGAAAGAAAAACCCCTGCCTGGCCCCCATTTCTGGGAAAAGGGAGCATTTTTTTCCCCCCCTTCCCGTAAAACCTCTTTCCCTGGTCAAGCCCTACTCAGTGCCTCCTCCCTGGGGGAAAACACGTCAAAATGAGGAAACCTTTTTGTCCTCGGCTAAACTTAAAGGGGCGATCAAAAAGAAAATAATTTTGGGTTTCGAAATTGCTAACTCATTTCCCCTTTTTCTTCCCACTTTCAAACAGGGGGGAAAATTTCTTCAAATTAATTTATTGTGATAGGGTTTTGGGGTTCATATTAATTTCTAAATAGTCCCCGCAATCCCATTTCTTACAAATAATTTAAGTGGGGAAAAAATTTTTTACGTGAAATTATTTTCCCCCAAATTTTTGATCTTTTTACTGAAAAAATCAAGGGCCCCCCCTATTTTTTACTACTTTTTGGGGGTGGGCAGATTTATTTAAAAAAATTTTTTTCTGATAGGGTTTTTTTTTGGGTCTTTATACCCTATGACTGAAAAAAGTCCATTCCCCCCCTATTTCTTAATAAAAAAGGAATGGGGCAAAATTTATTTAAAAACAATCATATTCTGTAGGTTTTGGGTTTTTGGGGCTTTCCCTATTTGTTACGAAATAGTCCCAAATTTACCCCTTTTTTCTTGGGTACATATGGAGAGGGGAAAATGTATTTAAAAAAAAGTTTTATTTTGATAGGTTTTGTTTTGGGTCTTCCTACGTAGTTTTCTGAAAAAATCCAGTTCAACCCCCATTTTTTTACTACAATTAAGGGGTTGGGGAACATTTTTTTAATACTTATATTCTGGGAAAGGGTTTTTTTTGGGTTTTTCATACCCTAAATTACTGAAATATCCAGTTCCCCCTAATTTTTTACTACTTAGAAAAAGGGGAAAATTTTTTTTTGATAAAATTTTTTAATCTAATAGGGTTTTTTTTTGGGGCCCTTTTACGAATTACGAAAAAATTTCCCTTCACCCCCTATTTCTTTTCTACTTAATTTGGGTTGGGGAAAATTTATTTAAAAAGTTATATTTTTGATAGGTTTTTTTTTTGGTCTTTTATACGTTTGTTACTGAAATAGTCCAAAAAATTTCCCCCCCCTATTTTTTACTACTTTTGGGGTGGGCCCAAAAATTTTTTTTAAATTCTTATTTCGATGGGTTTTTTTTTGGGCTTCATACGGGAGTAACTGAAATATCCATTCACCCCTATTTCTTTCTACTTTTTGAAATGGGCAAAATTTATTTGATAAAGTTTTTATTTTTGATAGGGTTTTTTTGGGGCTTTATACGTAGTTTACTGAAATATCCATTCCCCCCCCCTATTTCTTACACTTTTTATTGGGGGAAAAAAATTTAAAAACAGTTATATTCTGATAGGTTTTTTTTTTTGGTTCCCTTTAACGTAGTTTAAAGAAATATCCAGTTCACCCCCTATTTTTTAAATACTTTTTGGGGTTGGGCAAAATTCATTAAATACAGTTATATTGATAATTTTTTTTAGGGCTTTATAAGTATTTAGTGAAATAGTCCCGTTCACCCCATTTTTACAATTAAAAAAATTTAGATAAAATTCATGATGCCAGGGAGTTTTTTTTTTTTGTGTTTCATTTAATTTTGTTTTGTTTTCTTTCCACTTCTCCTAACCCGCAAAGTCTCCCAAAAAATGGCACACAAAGTTCAAAAAAAAAAAGTTTCAAGATTCTCTGTTTCAGGGTCACAGATATCAATTTTGATTGAAAAACGTCCCCCCATTTCTGAAACAATTTTAAGGGGTGTCAAAAAGGGCCCCTGTGACGCGTCCTTTTGGGGGGGTTTCTTCAGCCTTTCCCCCGCTTTTTGTGTGGTTCCCTACCAAAGGGTATATGACCCTCATTTAAAGCTAACGCATGAAACATATTTTGCATCGGGTTCGAAAAAAAAATGCTTTAAGTAATTTTTTTTTTTTCCGTTTTAAAAGGGGATAAAGCAAGCGGGGCGGAAAATTTTGCACTACATAAAGTCCTAATTTTTCTTTTGTCAAATGTTTTTTTATTTCCCAAAAATTCGTAAAATGTTTCGTGTTCGCCAAAAAAATTTTTACGACTCGGAAATTTTTTTCCCAATGTTTGGAAAAATTTTACATCCCGACCCAAAAGGGAAACAAATGGAACCTATGTGTAGGGGGACAATTTTCTGCTTTACATGACTATAAACATTTAAAATGATAAAGAAATAAAAAAAATTACTTTTGTTTTTTTTCCCTTTCCCAAAAAAATGTAAAATAAAGCTTTTTAAGCAATTTGCCCAGAATGGCGTCCCTATACCACGTGGTATTTAACACACTGCCTTGGGAACCAGTTTCTGGGGGAAAAGGGACTTTGTCCCCCCCTGCCTTTTATAGCCCCCTCCATGGTCCAAAACCCTTCCAGTTTCCTCCTCGTGCACACATCAAAATTTAGGGCCTTTTTTGTCCTCCGGCTAAATTTTAAGGGAAAACAAAAAAACTATATATGGTTCTGAAATTGTTTTAACTCATCCCCTTTTTTTTTCCAACTTACAAAGCAGGGGAAAAATTTTTTCCCAAAAGGGAATTTTTAAAATTGGGGATAGGTTTTTGGGGGCTTCAATGGGATTACGAAATATCCACAAATTTCCCATTTCTTACAAAAAATGAAATGGGGGAAATTTTTTCAAGAGGGAAAATTTTTTTCTCCCAAAATGTTTTTGTCTTTTTTCCCGGGAAAAAGTCCAAATCCACCCCCTAATTTTTTTACTACTTTTTGGATGGGCAAATTTATTTAAATAGTTTTTTTATTCTGATAGGTTTTTTTTTTTTGGGTCTTCAAAACGTAGTGCTAAAATGTCAAGTTTTTCCCCCCCATTTTTTACCCACAAATGGAGTGGGGGAAAAAATTTTTTTAAAAAACAATCTATTTCCCAAAGGTTTTTTTTTTTTGGGCTTCTTTTGGTTTTTTACTGAAATAGTCCATTCACCCCCCAATTTTTTTTCTACATATGGATTGGGGAAAATTTATTTAAATACTTATATTTTGAAGGTTTTGTTTTGGGGCTTCAACGTAGTTTTCTGAAAATAGTCCCCGTAAAACCCTATTTTCTTACTACCCTTTTGGAGGGTTTGGGCAAAAATTTTTAAATACTTATATTTTTGAAAGGTTTTTGTTTTTTGGGGCTTCCCTAAATTTTGTTACTGAAAAAGTCCAGTTCCCCCCCCCATTCTTACTACATATGGGGTTGGGCAAAATTTATTTTTAAAAATTTTTATTCTATAGGTTTTTTTTTTGTCTTCCCTAAAGTAAATTACTGAAATAGGGCCAGTACCCCCCTATTTCTTAATACATATGGGGTTGGGCAAAATTTATTTTAAAAAACTTATAAATTTTGAAAGGTTTTTTTTTGGGTCTTCATAAGTAAATTACTGAAATAAATCCAGTTCACCCCCAATTTTTTTTCTACTTATGAAATGGGCAAAATTTTATTTGAGTAAAGTTATATTCTGATAATTTGCTTTAAATGACATCTCCTCTGAAACCCCTGGACAGAATTTGATAAAACTTGGCATGGATGATCCTTTCGCCAATGTGCACGAAAGTTGCTAAAATTTATTTGATCCATGAAGAACTCTGGTTGCTATGGCAACAGAAAGAAAAAAATACGAAAACTTTAAAAATCATCTTCTCCAAAGCTATTGGCCCAAATTCAAAATAAATTGGTACAGATGTTCCTTTGGGGTAGCTCTACCAATATTGCTAAAATAATTCAGATCTGTAAAAAAACATGGCTGCCATGGGCGGGGCTTATTTTCCTTATATGTATATAGGGAAAACTTAAAACGACATCCCCTCTGAAACCCCTGGACAGAATTTGATAAAAATTGGCATGGGTGACCCTTAGGCCAATGTGCACAAAAGTTGCTAAAATTAAGTTGATCCATGAAGAACTCTAGTTGCAATGGCAACAAAAAGAAAAAAATATGAAAACTTTAAAAATCATCTTCTCCAAAACCATTGGCCCAAATTCAAAATAAATTGGTACAGATGTTCCTTAGGGATAGCTCTACTAATATTGCTAAAATAATTCAGATCTGTAACAAAACATGGCTGCCAGAGATGGGGCTTATTTGCCTTATATGAATATAGGGAAAACTTAAAACACATTCCCTCTGAAACCCCAGGACAGAATTTGATAAAACTTGGCAGGGGTGATCCTTGGGTGAATGTGCACAAAAGTTCCTAAAATAAACTTGATCCATGAAGAACTCTGGTTGCTATGGTGACAAAAAGAAAAAAAAATGAAATCTTTAAAAATCATCTCGTTCAAAACTACTGGCCCAATTTCAAAATAAATTGGTAAAGATGATCCTTGAGGGCAGTTCTTGCAATATTGCTGAATTTATTCTGATCCGTGAAAAAACATGCTCGCCAGTGTCGGGGTTATTAGCCTTTGTATATATAGTGAAAACTTCAAACAACATTTTTGAAACCTTTGATAGAATTTGATAAAAAAAAAATTGCAGGGATGATCCATGGGCTAATGTGCACAAACATTGCTAAAATTAACTCCATGAAGAACTATTGTTGCCAGGACAACCAAAAAAAAAAAAAAAAATTTACAAAAATCATCTCCTTCAAAACTACTGAACCATAGGTGTTGACTTGATTGTGATTATGACTCAACTATTTGATCTTCTTTTAATCAGATTAACAGAAGTTACATTGTACATTGTGTAAAATTTCGTTACATTGATGCATAAAAAAACAGTATCAGCTTTAAAAAAAAAAAAAAAAATGTTATCGATACCGGGTTCCGTCTTACCCGCGTACTGGCTTCTTCTGTCCATCTTATTTTTATCCAATGAAATGCAATAACGCTGATTTGATTTCACATTGATTTGGTTTCCATCTATAGTCATCTATATGGCTACGAACGTCTAATTTTTGCATTTAGGACTATATACACATATAACAATTTGATATAACTTCTGACCTGGATATGATAGAGACCCATACTTGTCTTTTTG
>CM037791.1:38661045-38683849 GCA_021229015.1 Solen grandis
GGGGGGGGGGTTTGGCTGTAGATCGTGTAAAAACCCTTTTGTTTTGACGTCAAATCCGACGTTATAGGGACGAAACACGATTATGAATTCATTGCATTCCAAAGCACTTTTTTTTGTTGTATATTGCCATTACATTTTCATGGTCCAGGAAACTTACAACCATACATATAAAGTATCGCTTAGATATCAGAAAATCTTTTTCACCTTATGAACGTCATTTTGACTCAAATGACGTTTTCCTTCACAGAATGTAAAATACTTTTCGAAACTTATATCTGTCCAAATATCAGCTTTCTAATTTATCTAGAAGCGATTTATACGTATTTTGAAAATTGACGTCAATGGATCAAATTTCTTTGGATTCGCCATAAAACATAAGGCCCCTTTTTACAATCTGAGAGGAAGGCCGTCATTTGACGTCATATGACGTCATAAGTTCAAAAAGAATTTTCTTATTTTACGCGTTAATTTTTTATATGTTGCAAAGGTCCAAAGACCATGAAATTTAAGGGGCATATACTTCAGATTCTAAATTTCTATTTCAAAAATTTTCATATGGGCCTATGACCTAAATATGACGTCAAACTTGACATTGTTTTCAAAAATTTTTGTACGCGGTAAACAGCCATTATTTCAGGGTAGATTTCCATAAAAATTGCACAGAATGTGTAAGTTACGTTCTAGTAGTCCCATCCCGGGTGTCGTTTTCCCCAAATTTAAAAGGCAAAGGTTCTATTGCGAATCCAAAATTCGAACCATTGACGTAAATATTTCAACAAGAGGGCCAAGATGGCCCTGTGTCGCTCACCTGAGTAAGATGGCTGTGTTAGGCATAATGACAAAAAATCTAGCATCTAAAAGTGTTTTTCTAACATTTGACTATTGATCCTACCTGAATTTGCACTCAACTGGGAATTCATGCAGTCATCATTCATATTAAGTTTAATGAAGACTGGGACAAAAATGTAGGCCTCTAGAGTGTTCACAAGGTTTTTCTTAGATTTGACCTGGTGACCTAGTTTTTGACCTCATGTGACTCATTTTCAAACTCATCCAATATATCAATTAGACAAACATCCTGACCAAATCTATTGAAGATTGGGCTAAAACTGTGACCTCTAGATAGTTCACAAGGTTTTTCTTAGATTTGACCTGGTGACCTAGTTTTTGATCCCACATAACCCAATTTAAAACTCATGCAAGATATCATGTAGACAAACATCCTGACTAAAATTTATAAAGATTAGGCCAAAACTGTGGCCTGTAGAGTGTTCACAAGGTTTTTCTAAGATTTGACCTAGTGATCCCACATGACCCAATTTCGAACTCATCCGAGATGTTATGTAGTCAAACATCCTGACCAAGTTTCATGAAGATTGGGCTAAAACTGTGGCCTCTAGAGTGTTCGCAAGGTTTTTCTAAGATTTTCCCTGGTGACCTAGTTTTTGATCCTATGTGACTCAATTTTGAACTCATCTGAGATATCATGTAGACAAACACCCTGACCAAATTTTATGAAGATTGGGCCAAAACTATGGCCTGTAGAGTGTTCACAAGGTTTTTCTAAGATTTGACCTCGTGACCTAGTTTTTGACCCCACATAACCCAATTTCGAACTCATCCGAGATGTTATGTAGTCAAACATCCTGACCAAGTTTCATGAAGATTGGGCCAAAACTGTGGCCTCTAGAGTGTTCACAAGCAATTGTTGACGACGGACGACTGACGACGCACGACGGACAAAAGGCGATCACAAAAGCTCACCCGAGCACAAGTGCTCAGGTGAGCTAAAAAAGTATACCATCGCTTCCAGATGAGTTAGAAATCTGAAATTTGGACAGAATATAAGTCTCTAAGACTTCTTCATTCTATAAGGAGAACTATCATATGACGAAATTTTGTCGAAATGATTTCTTTATTTGTACGCCTTAATTTATTTATGTTCCAAAGGTTCCAGAACCATGGAAATGTAATGGCTTATACTTCAGATACTGTTTATTCCATTGCAATGATGATCGATAGGCTATGATGTCATAAAGCGACAAACTTGACGCCATCTATAAAATTTGTTCGTGGTCTACAGCCATTATTTCTGGAAGGATTTTCATGAAAAATATGAAAAGAATATGTATGTTACGTTATAGTTGTGCACCTCGGTTTCCATTTTTCCAAATTTGTAAAGGCAAAGGTTCTATGGCGAATCCAGTATTAAAACATATTTGAAACTGGTTAAAGTATAAGGAAGTTACATCAAAAATAAAAATTTAAACCCAAGTTAATGCAATTTGTGAAAATATCCTATTAACTTTTACTTAATTTTAAGTATTTTCTGTTTTCAGAAAATGTAAATACGAATGGCCCAGAACAATGAAAATTTTATGGCAAAAATTTCAGACCATAATTTTGCGAATGCAATGATTTTCAAATTCATTTGACGTCAGATTTGACGTCAGGTCAAAAGTTTGTACGCGCTCTGCAGATTTTATTTGTGAAACGATTTTCTTGAAATTTTCACAGAATGTGTAAGTTACACTTTAGTTGTGCATCCTTACTTTCGTTTTGAAAATATCGTCATTTGACGTCATGGAGTTTTTATGTTTTCATTTCTCGTGCAATAAATTCAATGTGATGCTAATAATCCAGAATGATGAAACTTTTACGGCATATATTTTAGATGATGAATTTTTAAATGCAATGATATTCATTTTATTATGACGCCAGGTCAAAACTTTTGTATGCGCTCTGCAGACATTATAAATTGATGGATTTTCCTAAAATTTTCACAGAATGTATAGGCTACACGCTAGATGCCTAATGTCTTCTTTGTGTTCTGTATAAATGATTTAGAGTTTGAGAAAGTTTTAAACGTGTTGCAGAAAGTCCTATCGTTTGCCGTGCAAACGAAATCTAGTTCTTATTCTTCTTATTCTTTTTTTCTTCCTCTTGTATTTGTGTTAATTTCGATGTGTTGCCAATGGCCCAGAACAATGAAAATTTTATGGCGTATATTTCAAACCATGAGCTTTCGAATGCAATGAATTTCATATTCAAATGACGTCATATAACGTCAGATTTGACGTAAGGTGAAAAAGTTTGTACGCAGTCTACAGCCATTATTTCTGGGCCGATTTTCATCAAAATTTCACATGACGTCATGAGGTGAAAGATAATTTCTAATATTTACGTGTTAATTTTTATATGTTGTACAAGTCTGAGCACCTTGAAAATTTAATAGCATATGCTTCAGATAGAACTGTTTGCATTTCAATAATTTTCATTTTACTATGACGTGCTTTGACGTCAAACTTGACGTCGTCTAAAAATGTTTGTACGCGGTCTACAGCCATTATTTCTGGGCCGATTTTCATCAAAATTTCACAGAATGCGTATGTTAGGCTCTAGTTGTGCCTTCCGGTGTCCGTTTTTCAAAATTCGAAATGGCAATGGTTCTATGGCGAATCCAAGATTCGAACCATTGACGTCAAATTTCAAATGCGTATAAAATCGCTTACAAATGAGCTAGAAAGATGATATTTGGACAGAATATAAGTCTCAAGGGTTACTTTACATTCTCTGAAGATGAACGTCATATGACGTCATATGACGTCATGAGGTGAAAGGTAATTTCTAATATTTACGTGTTAATTTTTATATGTTGTACAAGTCCGAGCACCTTGAAAATATAATAGCATATGCTTCAGATAGAACTGTTTGCATTTCAATAATTTTCATTTTACTATGACTTTAAAATTATTTCTGGGCCGATTTTCATTAATATTTCAAGATGTGTATGTTAGGTTCTAGTTGTGCCTTCCGGTGTCCGTTTTTCAAAATTCTAAATGGCAATGGTTCTATGGCGAATCCAAGATTCGAACCATTGACGTCAAATTTCAAATGCGTATAAAATCGCTTACAAATGAGCTAGAAAGATGATATTTGGACAGAATATAAGTCTCAAGGGTTAATTTACATTCTTTGAAGATGAACGTCATATGACGTCATATGACGTCATGAGGTGAAAGGTAATTTCTAATATTTACGTGTTAATTTTTATATGTTGTACAAGTCCGAGCACCTTGAAAATTTAACAGCATATGCTTCAGATAGAACTGTTTGCATTTCAATAATTTTCATTTTACTATGATGTGCTTTGACGTCAAACTTGACGTCTAAAAATGTTTGTACGCGGTCTACAGCCATTATTTCTGGGCCGATTTTCATCAAAATTTCACAGAATGCGTATGTTAGGCTCTAGTTGTGCCTTCCGGTGTCCGCTTTTCAAAATTCGAAAATGCAATAGTTCTATGGCGAATCCAAGATTCGAACCATTGACGTCAAATTTCAAATGCGTATAAAATCGCTTACAAATGAGCTAGAAAGATGATATTTGGACAGAATATAAATCTCGAGGGTTACTTTATATTCTCTGAAGATGAACGTCATATGACGTCATGAGGTGAAAGGTAATTTCTAATTTTTATGTGTTAATTTTTATATGTTGTTTACGTCCGAGCACCTTGAACATTTAATAACATTTGCTTCAGATAGAACTGTTTCCATTTCAATAATTTTCATTTGACTATGACGTGTTTTGACGTCAAACCTGACGTCGTCTAAAAATGCTTGTACGCGGTCTACATCCATTATTTCTGGGCCGATTTTCATTAATATTTCACAGAATGTGTATGTTAAAGTCTAGTTGTACATTCCGGTGTCCGTTTTTCCAAATTCGAAAATGCAAAGGTTTTATGGCGGATCCAAAATTCGGACCATTGACGTCAAATTTCAAATACGTATAAAATCGTTTCCAGATGAGTTAGAAATATAATATTATATTTGGATAGTATATAAGTCTCCAAGAGTGCTTTACATTCTATGAAGATGAACGTCAAAAATAATTTCTGATATATACGCGTTAATTTAAATATGTTGTTTCCTTCCCAGGACCATGGAAATCTAATGGTATGTACATCAATCCGTGTGCTTTAGAATGCAATGTAATTCATATTAATGTGACGTTATATCACGTAAGATTTGACGTCAGGACAAAAAGGTTTTACGCGGTGTACAGCCATTATTTTTGGACCGATTTTCATCAAAATTTCACAGAATGTATATGTAACGCTCTATATGTTTAAGTGTTTAACAAATGTAGCAGAAAGTCCTATCATTCGTATCAACGAATGAAATCTAGTTATTCTTCTTCTTATTATTCTTTTTTTCTTCCTCTTATATTTGTGTTAATTTCGATATGTTGCCATTGACTCAGAACAATGAAAAATGTATGGCATATATTTCAAACCATGAGCTTCCGGATGCAATGAATATCATATTTATATGACGTCACATAACGTTAGATTTGACGTCAGGTGAAAAAGTTTGTACGCGGTCTACAACCATTATTTCTGGACCGATTTTCATCAATATTTCACAGAATGTTAATGTTAGGCTCTAGTTGTGCCTTCCGGTGTCCGTTTTTCAAAATTCGAAAAGGCAATGGTTCTATAGCGAATCCAAGATTCGAACCATTGACGTCAAATTTCAAATGCGTATAAAATCGCTTACAAATGAGCTAGATAGATGGTATTTGGACAGAATATAAGCCTCAAGAGTGTCTTTACATTCTCTGAAACAGAACGTCATATGACGTCATATGACGTCATGAGGTGAAAGGTAATTTCTAATTTTAACGTGTTAATCTTTATATGTTGTTTACGTCCGAGCACCTTGAAAATTTAATAGCATATGCTTCAGATAGAACTGTTTGCATTTCAATAATTTTCATTTGACTATGACGTGCTTTGACGTCAAACTTGACGTCGTCTCAAAATGTTTGTATGCGGTCTACAGCCATTATTTCTGGGCCGATTTTCATCAATATTTCACAGAAGGCGTATATAAGGCTCTAGTTGTGCCTTCCGGTGTCCGCTTTTCAAAATTCGAAAATGCAATAGTTCTATGGCGAATCCAAGATTCGAACCATTGACGTCAAATTTCAAATGGGTATAAAATCGCTTACAAATGAGGTAGAAAGATGATATTTGGGCAGAATATAAGTATCAAGGGTAACTTTACATTCTCTGAGGATGAACTTCATATGACGTCATATGACGTCATGAGGTGAAAGGTAATTTCTAATTTTTATGTGTTAATTTTTATATGTTGTTTACGTCCGAGCACCTTGAACATTTAATAGCATATGCTTCAGATAGAACTGTTTCCATTTCAATAATTTTCATTTGACTATGACGTGTTTTGACGTCAAACTTGACGTCGTTTTAAAATGATTATACGCGGTCTACAGCCATTATTTCTGGGCCGATTTTCATTAATATTTCACAGAATGTGTATGTTAAAGTCTAGATGTACATTCCGGTGTCCGTTTTTCCAAATTCGAAAATGCAATAGTTCTATGGCGAATCCAAGATTCGAACCATTGACGTCAAATTTCAAATGCGTATAAAATCGCTTACAAATGAGCTAGAAAGATGATATTTGGACAGAATATAAATCTCGAGGGTTACTTTATATTCTCTGAAGATGAACGTCATATGACGTCATGAGGTGAAAGGTAATTTCTAATTTTTATGTGTTAATTTTTATATGTTGTTTACGTCCGAGCACCTTGAACATTTAATAACATTTGCTTCAGATAGAACTGTTTCCATTTCAATAATTTTCATTTGACTATGACGTGTTTTGACGTCAAACCTGACGTCGTCTAAAAATGCTTGTACGCGGTCTACATCCATTATTTCTGGGCCGATTTTCATTAATATTTCACAGAATGTGTATGTTAAAGTCTAGTTGTACATTCCGGTGTCCGTTTTTCCAAATTCGAAAATGCAAAGGTTTTATGGCGGATCCAAAATTCGAACCATTGACGTCAAATTTCAAATACGTATAAAATCGTTTCCAGATGAGTTAGAAATATAATATTATATTTGGATAGTATATAAGTCTCCAAGAGTGCTTTACATTCTATGAAGATGAACGTCAAAAAAAGGTATGTACATCAATCCGTGTGCTTTAGAATGCAATGTAATTCATATTAATGTGACGTTATATCACGTAAGATTTGACGTCAGGACAAAAAGGTTTTACGCGGTGTACAGCCATTATTTTTGGACCGATTTTCATCAAAATTTCACAGAATGTATATGTAACGCTCTATATGTTTAAGTGTTTAACAAATGTAGCAGAAAGTCCTATCATTCGTATCAACGAATGAAATCTAGTTATTCTTCTTCTTATTATTCTTTTTTTCTTCCTCTTATATTTGTGTTAATTTCGATATGTTGCCATTGACTCAGAACAATGAAAAATTTATGGCATATATTTCAAACCATGAGCTTCCGGATGCAATGAATATCATATTTATATGACGTCACATAACGTTAGATTTGACGTCAGGTGAAAAAGTTTGTACGCGGTCTACAACCATTATTTCTGGACCGATTTTCATCAATATTTCACAGAATGTTAATGTTAGGCTCTAGTTGTGCCTTCCGGTGTCCGTTTTTCAAAATTCGAAAAGGCAATGGTTCTATAGCGAATCCAAGATTCGAACCATTGACGTCAAATTTCAAATGCGTATAAAATCGCTTACAAATGAGCTAGATAGATGGTATTTGGACAGAATATAAGCCTCAAGAGTGTCTTTACATTCTCTGAAACAGAACGTCATATGACGTCATATGACGTCATGAGGTGAAAGGTAATTTCTAATTTTAACGTGTTAATCTTTATATGTTGTTTACGTCCGAGCACCTTGAACATTTAATAGCATATGCTTCAGATAGAACTGTTTCCATTTCAATAATTTTCATTTGACTATGACGTGTTTTGACGTCAAACTTGACGTCGTTTTAAAATGATTATACGCGGTCTACAGCCATTATTTCTGGGCCGATTTTCATTAATATTTCACAGAATGTGTATGTTAAAGTCTAGATGTACATTCCGGTGTCCGTTTTTCCAAATTCGAAAATGCAAAGGTTTTATGGCGGATCCAAAATTCGAACCACTGACGTCAAATTTCAAATACGTATAAAATCGTTTCCAGATGAGTTAGAAATATAATATTATATTTGGATAGTATATAAGTCTCCAAGAGTGCTTTACTTTCTATGAAGATGAACGTCACATGACGTCATATGACGTCATAAGGTCAAAAATAATTTCTGATATATACGCGTTAATTTAAATATGTTGTTTACTTCCCAGGACCATGGAAATCTAATGGTATGTACATCAATCCATGTGCTTTAGAATGCAATGTAATTCATATTAATGTGACGTTATATCATGTAAGATTTTTCACGTCAGGACAAAAAGGTTTTACGCGGTGTACAGCCATTATTTTTGGACCGATTTTCATCAAAATTTCACAGAATGTATATGTAACGCTCTATATGTGTAACCCGGGTCCCTTTTTTACAAATTCGAAAAAGCAATGGTTCTATGGCGAATCCAAGTTTCGAACCATTGACGTCAAATTTCAAATACGTATAAAATCGTTTCCAGATGATTTAGAAAGTTGATATTTGGATTGAATATTAGTCTTTGAGACTTATTCATATTCTGTGAGGATTAACGTCATTTGATATAAAAAGGTCAAAAAGAATGTTAATATATCTACGCGTTAATTTCTATATGTTGCAAAGTTGTAAGGAACATGAAAAAATTACTTGATATATTCAAGATACTTAATATTTCATTTCATTGATTTTCTTATGCCTATGACGTCACATGACATCAAACTTGACGTTGTCTACACAAGCTTTTACGCGGTCTTCGGCAATTATTACAGGATGAAATTCGAATTGCAAGCATTTTAAATAAATTTGATTGTAACATAGATTATAAAAATAGTCCAAGTTAAATAAATCGATATCAAAAAATGATTTTCAGTAACTTTTGCCATATCCTCCAAGTTAAACGGTTATATTTTTCAAAGTTTATTTAAGTTATGGCCATACAAAAGCAAGTTAGAGGCTGGAATTTCATATCCTTTTACTTTTTTAGCTTTTAAGTGTTTGAGAAATGTAGCAGAAAGTCCTATCATTCGTATTAACGAATGAAATCTAGTTATTCTTTTTTTCTTCCTCTTATATTTGTGTTAATTTCGAGGTGTTGCCATTGACTCAGAACAATGAAAATTTTATGATATATATTTCAAACCATGAGCTTTCGGATGCAATGAATTTTATATTCATAGGACGTCAGGTAACGTCAGATTTGACGTCAGGTGAAAAAGTTTGTACGCGGTCTACAGCCATTATTTCTGGACCGATTTTCATCAAAATTTCACAGAATGTGTATGTTAGGCTCTAGTTGTGCATCCCGATGTCCGTTTTTCCAAATTCGAAAAAACAAATGTTTTATGGCGAATCCAAGATTCGAACTAATGACGTCAAATTTCAAATGCGTATAAAATCGCTTCCAGAAGAGCTAGAAAGCTGATATTTGAACTGAATATTTGTCTCTAGGTCTTCTTTACATTCTGGAAAAGATGAACGCCATATAACGTCACATGACGTCATAATGCTATTTAAAACTTTCGTATTAAAACTTAACGGTTTTTAAGCCCTGTAGGCTTTATTTTTTGTACGATTTGCTTGAAATTTTGTCTGAAGATGCAGTATTAGATTCTATGGAGCCATGTCACTTCCGTTTCCGGAAAATCCCAAAGGTCAAGGTCATATATCAATTATCGTGTTTTTCTTCGGCCTTATATATCTCAAAAACGGTAAATATTCTATCGAGACACTATGCGTATAATTTGTAGTGCTTAAAAAGACCTTTCAGATGATATTTAGTTTTTGATGATCGGGGTTGAATCGGTTGAGTTATGGCGGAAAAATGAAAATTTGGTAACCCCCAGTGTGTTTAACAGTTTATACCTCGAAAACCTTTGATTTTTCAAAATATGATGATGAATATTATTTGTAGAGCAATGTTTGGCCGTTCTTTTGATGCTTAACGTTTAGTGATTGACCTAATATTCATGGAGTAATGGGAGAAAAACGAAATTCGTGCATATAGCTTTGGTGATTTTTTCATTTTTCAAGAGGTTTAATAGCTTGTATCTCAAAAAATATTAAAAATATTCCTATAGATAAAGCGTGTGAAATGTAAAGAATTTTCAGCCGATTATTTTGGTACCTTAAGTTTTGAAATTGAACAAAGTATAAGGAAGTTACATCAAAAATACGAATATAAACCCAAGTGTAAGAATTTTCGAGAAATATCCTACTTTCGCTTTCACGTTAATTGAAGCATTTTCGGAAAATATGTAAGTTTACAGCTATGTATTAGTCATATAAATTGCAAAAAACCTTTTACTTATATCATATTGATATTACTAGCTAAACAAGCGTACCCTTTCCGGTGGTCGAGTGGTTAGAGCGTCCGCCTCGGGAGCGGAAGGTCGTGGGTTCGATCCCCGACCCGACATACCAAAGTCGTAAAAAATGGTACTGTTATAGCTCCCTTGCTTGGCGCTCAGAATATAAGGGTATTTGTAGGACTGGTTAGCGCGGTATCAGGATGATGTGACTGGGTGTGGTATCATGCCACATGTCTACGGCGTGATACTGCAGTGTGGTAGTCCTATACCCGCATGAAGTAGACATCGTGACTGGCTGAATTACTGTCGGTGGGACGTTAAACCCAACAAACTGATATCATATATAGCAGTGTTTACTTCACCAATCCCTACACACGTGCACACTGGCGCATGTTGACGTCTTTTGTAAACATTTATTAAAGTTGCTTAAATAATCATGTTTATAGATAAACATATACATAAGAATGAAGAGTTTCGGAAATATTTTTTGCAAAGGGACTCCTAAGGAAAGAAAACATGCTAAATTAAATACTAAAATACAAGAATAGTTTATTAGGTTTAACGTCCCACCGACAGTATTTAAGCCTTTTGGAGACAATGTCTACTTGAGACAAATGTAGTGTTGTCACACTGCACAGTATCACGTCGTAGACAGTTGGCATGATACCACACCCAGTCACATTATCCGGACACCGGGCCATCAGTCCTAGAACTACCCTTATTAAGCTGAGCGCCAACCAAGGGAGCTATACGAGTACCTATGTTTACGAATTTGGTAAATACAAGAATTGAATAATTGATATAACGTTTTTAAACAACCTACAGATCATGTGTTATCTCGTTTGATTTGGTATTTCCGGGGTATTCCTAGCCTTGATATCTTCCGCTGACACCGACTTTTTTAAACGATTATTTTTTACATATTTCGTTCTTTCCTTAATGTCAATCAGTTGATATTTTCTGATTTCTCAACTAATTCAAACAAGATAAATAAATAAAAAAAATAGCCATCACATAAATTTATTGAAATCTGAAAAAGAAATGAGCCGACGGTCAAAAAATGCGCGAAATTTATGTGTTACATCCATATTTGGAAAGCACGTGCACTTGTGTGAATACTTTAACAACACGCTGACGTAACACTTATATGGCGCCATCTTCTGATATAGCAGCATAACGTAGTAATAGGGCGGGGCAAACTCTAAGTTAGTCAGTGTTAATTAAGTATAGGTTAGTATTTTTTTAGTAAGCATTAAGTCCATTAAATCGGTGTGGCGCGGCAAAGCCGCGCGATCGATTTAATGGACTTAATGCTTACTAAATAACACTAACCTACTTAGTGTTTGAAATTTAACGCAGTCGCACATTCCAAATATAGTATTGATTTTTTAGACTCCGCCCCGGCGTGAATTACATCACGTGACATGTAACATGTTATGTCAAAGGTCAATGCGTCGTTCTAGCTGTGTATATCTATGTAGATCTACGCTCCAAATGAGCATTGAACCGGAAGCCGACTTTGATCTCTTCGGCAAAAAAGTGGTGATTGAAATTTGAATAAAAGATACTGTTTAGAAAGGTTCATATATCTGCACCTATATATGTTGTGTTTTGGACATGATTTTTTTGGGGCCGCCGTGGCCGAGCGGTTACAGTCGTGGACTACAAATCTCTCAGCCCCTCACCGCTGTGATGAAGCCTTCTAGCTGGCTTGCGGTAGGTCGGTGGTTCTACCCAGGTACCTCTGTGTACTCGGGGTCTTCCTTCACCTGTAATTAGCTGGACGTCGCTATATGATTGAAATACTATCGCAGCGACGGTAAACCCCAATACAACAACAACAACAACATTATTTTTTTTTTTATTTAAGTAACCCTTGTTTGTAAGTGTTTTTTTTCTTCTTCTCTTCTCATTATTTATATACATTTTTCAATTTGAATTTATATAATCGGATATTTACTTAATTGCTTTGTTTAGTAATTAGTTATATATTGCCCATTCTGTGTTAACATGTGTAGACATTGAAATTACACAAGTGTCTTTAAAGCGATGACCCATACTAATGTTGTTAGAACTTGTGGTCAGACCCTCTTACTTATTTTTTCAGAATCTTCAATGTTGTATCATCATTACTTAGGCAATAATACATGTTTAAACTAAACTAAGCGAAAGGGCAGAGTTCTTTTGTTACTTTGGATTAATCAGAATGCTGGTGAGTAAATGTTTGTTCTCTATGGTTTCTGTGTATTATTTTTTGTCGATGTTCATGCGTTCACATCAAAAATCCCTGTAACACGTTACACATGCGTGGACTAAGACCACAATTTAAATTTACTATATGTTCTATATAAGCATATATACAAATGACAATTTCTGTAAGGGACATTTCCAAACTTACCCTCATTAAATAGATCTATTCAAGAGAAATAATTCTGTACATTTTAAACATGGAGTCACCCGACTACTTTTTGACCTATTTAAGGCCAAATAACATGCGTATGAATTAAGTGCACCGGTCGGCCATTTCACGCCAATTTTCTCAAAAATTCCCCTCAGTAATGCTAAACTATTAAGATTGTTGTGCAATAAGGCCTCCAAATTAGGCATTTTATGACTATTTTAACTGTTCTATAGAATTCAATCCTTTATTGCATGTCTTTCAGTCAAAATCTCACCTTAATTCAGCATTAAATAGGGTCACTTTTTTCTGTGTAGGCACATCCGGTAACCAAGGGCAGGTAATTGTGGTCTTAGTCTATTTTGGTGAACACATAAAGCTCCGCTTCTCGACACATCTTGACGCACATGCGCAGTGAAGGTGCTTGAAGCTGGTTTTAAATTGATCAGTTGATTTAGCGGAATAGTGTTTAGTGACAAGTTGATGCCGATTAAATGAATTAAATGGAGACAAAATTTTGAAAAAATGGAATGATTTCATTGGACAAAATATAATTTCAAACAATAAGAGAGAATTTAACAGTTAAGAAGCCGTCACTCGCTACGCTCGTTCCGGCTTCTTAACTGTTAAATTCTCTCTTAATAAACACTAACTATAACGAATACAGTCGTCTCCATCGTATGTACAAGCATTATTGAAATTTAACTCACGAGGCTACACGCGTCGACGAATCTATTGCATGGTAGCATTTACGGTTTTATTCCCGCGACTGTACACGAAATAAAAAAAAAGAATTTTGATATGCAGAATTAATAGGTTTAAGTTTAATTGCTTATATTTTGAAAACCTATAA
Organism: Solen grandis; assembly: GCA_021229015.1. Classification (NCBI taxonomy): domain Eukaryota; kingdom Metazoa; phylum Mollusca; class Bivalvia; order Adapedonta; family Solenidae; genus Solen; species Solen grandis. The sequence continues at coordinate 38,674,648 of CM037791.1, forward strand.
AACTAGACCCAAATATGCTACAATTGAATTGTAGGGATTTTCAGGACATTTATTTTGGTACCTAGAATACTAAACTTGGAATCTCTCAACCCCTCACCGCTGTGGGTTCGAATTCCGGTAGGGACTTCGGATTTTTCATGTGAGGAAGCCTTCCAGCTGACTTGCGGTAGGTCGGTGGTTATATCCGCGTATCTCTGTGTACTCGGGGTCTTCCTCCATCTGTTGTTGTTGTTGTTGTATTGGGGTGTACCGTCGCTGCGATAGTATTTCAATCATATAGCGATGTCCAGCTAATTACAGGTGGAGGAAGACCCCAAATACACAGAGGTACCCGGGTAGAACCACCGACCTACCGCAAGCCAGCTGGAAGGCTTCCTCAAATGAAAAATCCGAAGTCCCTACCGGGATTCAAACCCACAGCGGTGAGGGGCTGAGATATTTGTAGTCCACGACTGTAACCGCTCGGCCACGGCGGCCCCTCCTCCATCTGTAATTAGCTGGACGTCTCTATATGATTGAAATACTATCACAGCGACGGTAAACCCCAATAGGTAGGAAATATAATATATATTCTTTCTAACGGTATTGATCTTTACATTTCAAAATGTTGCAGAAAGTCCTATCATTCGTATCAACGAATGAAATCTAGTTATTATTCTTTTTTTCCAACCTTTTCATGTTGTTATTTCATTAAGTTGCTGAAGGTCTAGGACAAAGAAATTCTATCAACAGACACCTGAAGCAATGGCATTTTGGAATATGTTACTTTTATCTTCACATGACGTCACATGACGTCAGAACTAAAAATAGCTACCAAAGTTTGTACGCGCTGTACAGCCGTCATTTATGGACGGATTGTCATGGAATTTTCACAGAAGTTATATATTAAGACCTCATTGTGCAGGATTATATAGGTTTTCCAAGATTCGAAAGAACTAAGGTTCTATGGCGAATCCAAGATTCGAACCAAGGACGTCAAATTTCAAATCCATATAAAATCGATTCTAGATGAGATAGAAAGTTGATATTTGACGAGATTATTTCTCTCTGTGTTTCCTTTGCATTTTGTAAAGATGAACGTCATATGACGTCATATGACGTCATCAAGTTGTATAGAATTTCCGATTTCTTGATGTCAATTTACTCATGTTGCAAAGCTTCATAGACAATGAAAATTAAATGTCCTATGTAGGTAATCATGAACTTTAGATTCAATTTTAAAATTTTCATATACGTCACATGACGTCAGAACTAAAAATAGCAACCAAAGATTGTACGCGCTGTACAGCCGTCATTTATGGACAGATTGGCATGGAATTTTCACAGAAGTTATAAATTACGATCTCATTGTGCAGGATTATATAGGTTTGCCAAGATTCGAAAGAACAAAGGTTCTATGGCGAATCCAAGTTCGAACCAAGGACGTCAAATTTCAAATACGTATAAAATCGTTTCTAGATGAGATAGAAAGTTGATATTTGGCGAGCTTATACGTCTCTGTGTTTCCTTTGCATTTCGTAAAGACGAACGTCATATGACGTCATCAAGTTGTAAAGAATTTCCGATTTCTTGATGTCAATTTTACTCATGTTGCAAAGCTTCATAGATAATGAAAATTAAATGTCCTTTGTACATAATCAGGAGCATTTAGATTCAATGTTTAAAATTTTCATATGACGTCACATGACGTCAGAACTATAAATAACTACTAAAGTTTGTCCGCTTAGTACAGCCGTCATTTATTGATAGATTGGCATGGAATCTTCACAGAAGTTATATATTATGACCTCATTATGCAAGATTATATAGGTTTGCCAAGATTCGAAAGAACTAAGTTTCTTTGGCGTAACCAAGATTCGAACCAAGAACGTCAAATTTTAAATACGTATAAAATCGTTTCTAGATGAGATAGAAAGTTGATATTTGGCGAGCTTATACGTCTCTGTATTTCCTTTGCATTTTGTAAAGATGAACGTCATATGACGTCATATGACGTCATCAAATTGTAGATAATTTTCGAAAAAAAGAGTAAAGATTTAAGATTTAATGATTAAAATTTTCATATGACGTCACATGACATCAAAACTTAAAAAAGCTACCAAAGTTCATCCGCGCTGTACAGCCGTCATTTATGGACGGATTGGCATGGAATTTTCACAATGTTATATATTACGACTTCATTCTGCAGGAATATATAGGTTTGCCAAAATTCGAAAAACACCAGGTTTGTCATGGTTTGCAGTGCAGAAAGCCCTATCTTTTGTTCAAAACAAAAGAAGTCTAGTTATTATTATTATTCTTCTTCTTCCAACCTAATTCAAGAGTTAATTTATATATGTTGCCAATGGCCAAGCAACATGAAAATTAAAATGCTTCGACAAAAAAGTATAAATTTTTAAATTCAATAATTTTTAATTTTCAATGACGTCAATTGACGTCAGATTTGACGTCAGCTTCAAAAGTTTGTTCGCGCTCAAGAGCCATCAATTCTGGTCTGATTTTCTTGATATTTTCACAGTAGATGTATTTTAGAAGGTAGATGTGCACCCTGGCATTCAAATTTCAAAATTTGAAAAAAACTGAGATTTTAGGGCAAAACCAAGATTCGAACTTAGGTCCTAAATTTATATTTTAATGTTACAAGGGAACCTAATGCGTTAGAAGAATGAAAATTGGACAGCATATCGGCATAGAGGTCTTCTTTCTATTACTTAAAGGATTTTTTCTTAAGTCACGTGGTTATGACGTCATAAAAACGACAAAAAGCAACTTTTTAACAAATTTATTTCGCTCTTATATCATGACTTTTCACTCAATCTTTTTAAAAATTGTATTGCAGTGATTAAAAAGTTTACATTTATAAATTAATTTATTTTTAATTTTCAATGACGTCAAATGACGTCAGATTTTTTTTTTTACGATGTATTTAGGATGTAGATTCACCTGGCATTCAAATTTCCAAATTCGAAAATATAAAGATACCATGGAAAACCAAGATTCGAACTTGGTCCTAAATTCATTTTAATGTTACAAAGCCCCCTGATGCGTTAGAAGCATGAAAATTGGACAGCATATCGGCATAGAGGTCTTCTTTCTATTTCTTAAAGGATTTTTTCTTAAGTCACGTGATTATGACGTCATAAAAACGACAAAAAGCAACTTTTAAAAAAATTATTTCCATCTTTTTGAAAATTGTATTGCAGCGATTAAAATCTTTAAATTTATAAATTCATTTATTTTTAATTTTCAATGACGTCAAATGACGTCAGATTTGACGTCACCTTCAAAATGTTGTTCGCGCTCTACAGCCTTCAATTTCGGTCCGATTATATTGATATTTTCACAAAAGATGTATTTTAGGATGTAGATTTGCACCGTGGCATTCAAATTTCCAAATTCGAAAATATAAAGATTTCATGGTAAAACTGAGATTCGAACTTTGGTCCTTAAATTACATTTTAATGTTACAAAGCCCCCTGATGCGTTAGAAGCATGAAAATTGGATAGCATATCGGCATAGAGGTTTACATTCATTTTTCTGAATGATTTTCTTTTAAGTCACATGGTTATGACGTCATTAAAATGACAAAAAGGCATTTTTTTACATTTCTCTTGCTCTGGTATCATGAATTTTGAATCAGTCTTAATTGAAATCTTGAGAATTGATAGAGTTAAAATTGAAGTGATGCATACTGCAAGAAATGTTTGATTTGTCACGTGGTTATGACGTCATGAATACTAAAGCAAGAATTATTTTAAAAATTCATATAAAATCGCCAATTAGATCAATGAACTTAAACTTTTCAAAAATGTCGAAAATTAGTACGTTCATAAGGGTTTGAAAATTTTAAGTTATTACGTCATCAAACATGGCAGATATTCATGTTTGATGGAACGCTTACTTGAAAATGTGAAAACAAACCTGTTCACATTCTCGAATATATTTTTTTCTGGATTAATAGAATGTTAGCTAATCATGTCCTTCCAAAACAGATACTTTTCTTTAGTCACTTGATTTTGCCGTGGTTGAAATATTAAAATCATTCATTTAAATACGTATTCGCGCTTCAGCGTCATGAGTATTGTGGCAATCTAAAGCATACCTTAAGGAATTTATGTTGTGTCACTTGTTTATGACAACATTGATTTGTAAGCAAAATACATTTAAAAGAAACCATAAGATTGGACATATTAACTTTAAATAAGTAATATTGCCGTGCCTTGGCATGCGCAGAAAATTTCAAGTGAGTACGTTATCAAACATGACCTATTCATGTTTTTCTTTATAGGGCTAATTCATGAAAATATATTAATTTGAAGAAAGAAATGAAAGCGGTCATTGGGTTGGTTGAGCAAGATCCGATTGTTCTTTTGCAGGAAAGAGTGCCTGCGTTGAATAGTGAATTGTGGTACATTTTTTCTAAAAGAGTCGCATTTACGATGAATTAGTAAAATTATACTAGAGCCAGAAAACCTATACGGATAACTTATTGCATTTGCTTTCACGGCTTTCTGCAAACCTTAAGAAAATGACAAATACATGTAGATCTACCTATTGATTTTTTATGTTTTCTAAATGTTTAACGGTTTATTTTTCTAAATCTGTAAAAATAAGTAAATATATAAAGCAAATGAATTGTTGACATTTTCAAGACGTTTATACCGTTAATTACATAGAAATAAGGAAGTATTTTCATAATTTTGCTTACACCTCTGCCTTTGTTTCTATCTAATTTTGCAAATGTAAAACTCAATCAATTTAAAGGTTGAAAGTCATGGATTTCAAAGTATTTTTTTTTCTTTTTTACAATTTCAATTGTGGGTCAAATTGCAATGAATATTTATTAAGTAATATGCTTACGAAGAAAAAGATATTAAATAAAGAATAAAAAACTTTTAAAATTGATTGACAAATGTAAGAAAAAAAACTTGAGGATTGTATTAGTATTTTTTTCTGCATGATAGTAAACTGTTGCGTAATCAAATAAGGTCCATATATATGCTTTCTCAATATCTTCCTAAGAAGATGAAAAAAAAAATAAAATAAATAAAGCTTAATTTTGAACATAAGTATATATTTATGATAATGATGATTTACATATTAAATTAAACATTATTAGCCAACATTATTCCATTTCTTTGTATTAACTTATATATTCAATACCTTTGAAATAAGCAAACGGAAAGCCGCTTCGTTTGTATCTTAAACAAACGACTTCTAGTTATTATTAGGGCTTTCTGCCTCAAGCAGAAAGACCTATTGGGTTTGTTATGTTTTTTCTTATTAGGGCTTTCTGCCTCAAGCAGAAAGACCTTTTGGGTTTGTTCTGTCTTTTATTATTATTATTATTCTTTTTTTCCAACCTTTTCATGTTGTTATTTCATTAAGTTGCTGAAGGTCTAGGACAAAGAAATTCTATCAACAGATACCTGAAGCAATGGCATTTTGGAATATGTTATTTTTATCTTCACATGACGTCACATGACGTCAGAACTAAAAATAGCTACCAAAGTTTGTACGCGCTGTACGACGTCATCAAGTTGTATAGAATTTCTGATTTCTTGATGTCAATTTACTCATCTTGCAAAGGTTCATAGACAATGAAAATTAAATGTCCTATGTAGGTAATCATGAACATTTAAATTCAATGTCTAAAATTTTCATATGACGTCACATGACGTCATAACTAAAAATAGCTACCAAAGTTTGTACGTGCTGTACAGCCGTCATTTATAGACGGATTGGCATGGAATTTTCACAGAAGTTATATATTACGACCTCATTGTGCAGGATTATATAGGTTTGCCAAGATTCGAAAGAACTAAGGTTCTATGGCGAATCCAAGATTCGAACCAAGGACGTCAAATTTCAAATCCATATAAAAACGTTTCTAGATGAGATAGAAAGTTGATATTTAACGAGATTATACGTCTCTGCGTTTCCTTTGCATTTTGTAAAGATGAACGTCATATGACGTCATATGACGTCATCAAGTTGTTTATAATTTCCGATTTCTTGATGTCAATTTACTCATGTTGCAAAGGTTCATAAACAATGGAATTGAAAGTCCTTTGTAGGTGATCATGAACATTTTGATCCAATGTTTAAATTTTTCATATGACGTCACATGACGTCAAAAAAAAAGCTCCAAAGTTTGTACGCGCTGTACAGCCGTCATTTATGGACGGATTGGCATGGAATTTTCACAGAAGTTATATATTTAGACCTTATTGTGTAGGATTATATAGGTTTGCCAAGAATCGAAAGAACTAAGGTTCTTTGGCGAATCCAAAATTCGAACCAAGGACGTCAAAATTCAAATCCATATAAAATCGATTCTAGATGAGATAGAAAGTTGATATTTGGCGAGATTATTCCTCTCTATGTTTCCTTTACATTTTGTAAAGACGAACGTCATATAACGTCATATGACGTCATCAAGTTGTTTATAATTTCCGATTTCTTGATGTCAATTTACTCATGTTGCAAAGGTTCATAGACAATGAAAATTTAATGTCCTATGTAGGTAATCATGAACATTTAAAGTCAATGTATCAAATTTTCATATGACGTCACATGACGTCAGAACTATAAATAACTACCAAAGTTTGTCCGCTCTGTACAGCCGTCATTTATTGATAGATTGGCATGGAATCTTCACAGAAGTTATATATTACGACCTCATTGTGCAGGATTATATAGGTTTTCCAAGATTCGAAAGAACTAAGTTTCTTTGGCGAATCCAAGATTCGAACCAAGGACGTCAAATTTTAAAAAACGTATAAAATCGTTTCTAGATGAGATAGAAATTTGATATTTGGCGAGATTATATATCTCTGTGTTTCCTTTGCATTTTGTAAAGATGAACGTCATATGACGTCATATGACGTCTTTAAATTGTAGAGAATTTCCGATTCCTGAATGTCAATTTACTCATGTTGCAAAGGTTCATAGACAATGGAAATTTAATGTCCTATGTAGGTAATCATGAACATTAAGATTTAATGATTAAAATTTTCATATGACGTCACATGACATCAAAACTTAAAAAAGCTACCAAAGTTCATCCGCGCTGCACAGCCGTCATTTATGGACGGATTGGCATGGAATTTTCACAGAAGTTATATATTACGACTTCATTGTGCAGGATTATATAGGTTTGCCAAAATTCGAAAAACACCAGGTTTGTCATGGTTGGCAGTGCAGAAAGCCCTATCTTTTGTTCAAAACAAAAGAAGTCTAGTTCTTTTTTTCTTCCTCTTATATTTGTGTTAATTTCGAGGTGTTGCCATTGACTCAGAACAATGAAAATTTTATGGCATATATTTCAAACCATGAGCTTTCGGATGCAATGAATTTCATATTCATATGACGTCACATAACGTCAGATTTGACGTCAGGTGAAAAAGTTTGTTCGCGGTCTACAGCCATTATTTCTGGACCGATTTTCATCAAAATTTCACAGAATGTGTATGTTAGGCTCTAGTTTTGCATCCCTGTGTCCGTTTTTCAAAATTCCAAAAGTTCATGGTTCTATAGCGAATCCAAGATTCGAACCAAGGTCGTAAATTTTGAAATGCTTATAAAATGTGTCCTATTTAAGATAGAAAGTTGATATTTAGTCAGTATATAGGTCTCTAGAAGTTTTAAACATTTTGTGAAAATAAATGTCATATGACGTCACGTGACGTCATTATATGATAATGTATTTCTAATATTAACAAGAATATTTCTATATGTTGAAATTGTCGAAGGGCAATGAAAATTTAATGACACATGCTTCAAACGCTGAAATTTTGATTTCTATGAATTTCATATGCCTATGACGTCATATGACGTCACACTTGAAATATGCAACAAAAGTTTGTACGCGGTCTACAGCCATTGTTTAAGAACCGATTTTCATCAAATTTTCACAGAATGTGTATATTAAGTTCTAGTTGTGCATCTCGGTGTCCGTTTTTCAAAATTCGAAAAGTCCATGGTTCTATAACGAATTCAAGATTCGAACCAAGGTCGTAAATTTTTAAATGCTTATAAAATCGGTCCTATTTGAGATAGAAAAGTGATAATTGGTCAGTATATAGGTCTCTGGGAGTCTTAAAAGTTTTGTGAAAATAAACGTCATATGACGTCACGTGACGTCGTTATATGATAATGTATTTCTAATATTAACAAGAGTATTTCTATATGTTGAAATTGTCAAAGGGCAATGAAAATTTAATGACAAATGATTCAGACGCTGAAATTTCGATTTCAATGATTTTCAGAAGCGTATGACGTCATATGACGTCACATTTGAAATTGACTACGAAAGACTGTACTTGGTCCAGAGCCATTATTAATGGGTCGATTTTTATCAAATTTTCACAGAATGTGTATATTACGTTTTTATTGTGTATTCTGGTGTCCGTTTTTCAAAATTCGAAAAGTCCAAGCATCTATGGCGGATCCAAGATTCGAACCAAAGACGTCAATTTTTAAATGCTTATAAAAACTGTCATATTTGAGATAGAAAGGTGAGATTTTGTCAGTTAGTAGGTCTCTGGGTGTATAACAATTATGTGAAAATAAACGTGATATGACGTCACGTGACGTCATTTTTTTATTATTATTATTCTTTTCTTCTTCCTAACTAAACGCTTATTTTCATATGTTGCAATAGTCCTAAGACGATGAAATTTTTATGGGTTATTAGGCACGTGAGGAAATTTTGATTTCAATGATTATCAGCAGCCTATGACGTCACATGACGTCACAGCTAAAAATAGTGAAAAATGGTGTTCGCGCTCTACAGCCGTCATTTATGGTCGGATTTTCTTCAAATTTTCACAGATGGTACATCTTGAAACTAAGGTGTGCATATCCTGTCAGCGAACCGAAATTCCGAAAGACCGAAGTTCTGTGGCTGAAATAAGATTCGAACATAGGACCGAAAATTTCATTTTAGGATTAAAGAGCTTCAGGATGAGATAGAAAGTTGAAACTTACACAGTTTGCAGTTCTGCAGAATTTCTACAAATATTTTGAGTCGTGACGTCAAATGTCGTCATGTGACGTCATAAGCATACTTCTTAATTTTCATTTTAGTTTTCAGAATAATGAAGATTTTAGAGTTATGACAGTAAAGTATGCGCTTTTGAACAAAAGCATCTTCAGCACCCTATGACGTCATGTGACGCACTGATTTCGACATGATTT
>CM037791.1:38683949-38733949 GCA_021229015.1 Solen grandis
ACTACGTTGCAAAAATCCTCCGAAAATACAACGGAAACAAATTTTGAATGAGATTACTTCTATGGAAGTGTTCACATACAGTATGCTTATACTTAAAAGCTGTTCAAGGTAGTCGTAATCATGAACGGATTAGAGTGAAGCAATGTTTGCCAAAGTGTCCCCAGTCGACCGACCAGTCGACCCCGTGTTTTCTCCTTCCTAATATAATCCTAGCATAGAAATCAATCATTGACAATGTATACATTTCATCTTTATTTAGGGCATTTCGTCAGTTGTTTCTTGGATAGAAATTGAACCTCTTATCATGTTAACATATTTTTTTTTCTCTCTCAAGGCATATATTTATTTATTAATTACATATATTATCGGCGTGCATAGTCAGTACACACATTGCCTTACTGGAATATGTAAAACCACCTTCTCTCACTACAATTTCTCGTCCAACTATTCGTATTGTCATTGTACATTACATTCATAAAATTGTCATATTTAACACTATTACCATAAGAAGATTCATTAAGCAAGATGTATTTATTTGATTGCGGAGAATAGACACATTTTAAGAAGTTGCACATACATGTATCTTAAAATGATAAATTTCTAAATTATTTAGAAAACTTGGTTTGAGTTGATTAAAATAAAATTGATGATATTTCCCCATATCCTTGGTACATGTTTTATGTATATATTATCCATATTTCCGACTTCCTTCATGGCCAATTAGCTGTTTTATCAATGCGTTGGTAATGTCTTTCCTATGAAGAACAGTTTAATTATAGCGCAAATCGATGTTTGATTTGGAAGTAATTATTGTCTATTGTGCACATATCTTAGCATCTTACATAAGGATATATTATGAACGACGCAATTAATATCGAGAAATCTTCCCAAAAAGGAAAATAATAAGCATCCGGAGTGAATTGCATTTGACGGATGTCACCATTCCTAATCATGAAATCATGATAAAATTTAATCCAAACACGGGGCTGACAGATGTACATGCGATTTCAACTACCTTATTTCCATCTAAGTATCAAGGAGGGTAAGTATTTTCAATCAGAGTCACGCTTTTTCAAATTTCATCATTTGCCGAGTAATTATATAAACTGCATATTTTTGACTGTTTAATATCAGGATATCAGTTTGTTTCAAAGATATAAGTATCAACTTTAAATACAACAACAACACAATTATAGTAACAAGAAAAGTTCGTCGTTTTTTTTTTTTTTTTTTTTTTTTTTTTTTTTTTTTTTTTTTTTTTAAACATGGTATTAGGAATATTATTGCTCTGAGTCTGATACCTTCCGCACTGTAAAATGTCAGGAGATTCGTTTTGCTACGTCGATTGACGTACGCCTTCCTGACTCCTTGTCGTCTTCCCTAAAAAGCGTTAATAATACCTAAAATCAAGTGAGCGTGAAACGGATTCATCACCTATCGCAATCTATGCCAATTGGTATTTTTGTGTTTGAGGTTCATATAGATTTGAAAATAACTTAATGATTTACTCTTTTCAGTTGATATGTTATATCTTTAGATCAATCCGTAATGCATAGAAGAGAATACATTTAAAAGAATAGTTGCACGATTTCGTGAAGTAATTATGAGACACGTTTTGTCAGTGTGCACATGGCTAATTGCTCTATCAGCCCCGAGTTTGAGCCATACTTGTCCCGTTTGAAAATGAGATTCCATACCATGTTTGTAATTCCCCAACATGAAAATGTTCGAAGTGGTTGTTTTGACTTGTCAAAATATATTAGAATGAACACTGTAAGTTGAAGAAAACATCAGACTCCTTACCTACCTTACGAGTTTAATTTCCTTTCTTCGAGGTTGCATTATTTCATTTGAAAAACGGCATCTTATAAAAAGTCATATCTTAAACATATATTTTCCTGTATCTGGATCTCATAATATTATTTTTTTTTTCAGTCTAGATGGCAGACAATACCTTTAGGTGAATGACTATCTCTCTCTCTCTCTCTGATAAACTTACTGGGGGTAGTAAATGTTATTGAAACGACATATTAAATGCCAGTTTTAACTATTATGTTTAACTGAACACAAGTTTAACTGTTTTTAAACGTGCAGAAGTAAAACAAAAATTATATATTTAAAGCAGGTAGAAATAATTAAGTTATAATTGGAGAGAAAATGTACGTTTATAAACATCGATAAACAGTGCACGTGTGAGATATAATATTTTATAAGAACACCGCTTCTCGTGTACCCATATTATTTTACACCCAATAATTAATTGTCAATTGTCTATTTCCGCTGCTCTACATCGTTTTCTCACAAAAGTGGTCGTTTTGACCTTTCTTAAAATGAATTTACATACCCGTGAATGCGTTATATTTCTCACGAAACGAAAATGCTGTCTGTATTGGATTATACCACATATTCAAATACAAAAGAAGGAATACATGTATATATTTTCCTATTTGATTATTGTTACGTTATATGGCATTTACATATCAATCTGGTCTCACATCGTATGTATTTTGCGCTACCAGCAAAGAACAAATTTAGTCATTATGTAAACATTACATAATGTATAGACTCGTTCAAGGAATTATGATACAGTCTCACATGTTTTGGAAAAGTTGTAATTGTCCTGTGAAACATTTTTATTTATATAGACCTAAATCAAAAGTCTTCATTTTCATTAAAATGGAAATAGTATATGATATTTTCGTAAATTATTGCGATTTGGTGGATGCCCTATCTTAAGAGATAACCTGGAACCTTGAAAATGATATTTTAGTTACACATGTATCTTAAAACACTTTCAAGGATTCATTACTCGACCTTTCACGCCTCGATATCCGAGTACTCCGCAGTTCATCGTAGCCTTAAGCAAAACATGTTACCAAGAAAGGTTTCAGATTGACATCAGCATTTTTTTTATTGATGCTTAATATTGCTTAGTCTCTAAAACAATGTATAAGGAAACAGCCAACTTCGTGAATATTAATACAATACAACTAATACTGAAAGAGATTAAAGTGTTTGAACACGACATGATGGGACATTACGATCGTAATTTCTATTTAACCTCCTCTTCAACATTCGAAGTAAGTGTATAAACATTAAGTTCATGCCAAAAAATCATTGTGTGTATGTATGAAACATTTTATGTGAAGACAGATATATATTGATATCATTGTTTCATTGTTCATCATCATTTATATTTCAATATCAGCCATTCCTTTACCATTTTGAATACTAAAATAATGTACACGCCCTTCTCAGAGTTGTTTACCTTCAAGCAAGTTTAATATTAAACAATTCATAAACAGATGAATGAATTGACATTAAACCAAAGGTCGCATCCGATAAATCACCCCCCCACCCCCCCCCCCCCCCCAAAAAAAAAAAAAACAACAAACAAACAAAAAAAAAACATAAAGATATGTCATGTTAAAAAGCATACTTCTATTACGTAACATTTATTGTATGTATTAATCTAATTTTATTTATATTGTACCGAGACTGACAAAATTATAAGGGAAACTAGTCGTTGTGCAACAACTCCCTTGGGTAAACTTTACAATGTGATTGTATGTATAGGACTGCCTTTGAGACTCACCACAACAAATTCAAGAAAACACGTTTGATAATGTCATATAATTACATTCAATTGAAAACTGCTTCACTTGATCGTCTTCTGCTTGCGAGAAATACGTTTAGGGTGCCTAATATCTAGAAAGTAAATATATGTATTTGACAAAAAGGAAATGACTGGGTGTCCATAAGTCATGAAATATCAGCGAATAAGACATATGACTTTAAGTCATGTCTTCGAGCACACATCTAAACATTCAAGTTCATTGAAGGAAATTAAGTATTTCTCGCACTGATGAAATTCGGTATCTGCAAATACACATAGTGTAGACATAATGAAAATAACAATTTTGAGTTAATTGTATTTAAGCTCTGATTAAAGATTAAACATGATACTAAATAAAGTGACTTTCGAAAAGAACCTTTATATATTAATTCATCATTGATTATTCTAAACGTGAACTAAGGATATTAGGAATATATAAATATCCATCATAATGTTCATTTTGGATAGTTATATCTCACCCCAGGGTCAGAATATTCAGGCAGCGAAAAGACTGTGCCGATTTATGAGTTTTGATTGTATAGACCGTCAGCCTCGCTATAAACACATTTCACAACCATTTGTTTGCATATTTTCTCTCACCGCTTAAGCAATAAAAGCATCAACATATTTAAATAAATCGACTTTTTATAGTACATTCAAAAGTCCTAAAAATAGGTTTTTAGTACGACAAGGAAATACAAGTTACTTAAAATGGCAGGCCCGAAATCCCAGTACTTGACCGCGGATAGTAATATTCTACCGTATTATTATGCCTTATTTCACCTTAGCACTGATAAATGAACTTAAAGTGATAACTAAAAGCTTAACATGTCCATACATATCTCTTTCATGTAAAGTACATAGCAATTACTAATTTTAATAAAATTCAGTACAACATTTTTTGACATTTTTACCCCAAGGGAGGTCGAAGATCACGTGACATGAATGAATTGTAAAATGTTCTTTCAGGCTGTAAATCCCTATCGTATGAACATAGGAGAACTTAGGTTCTGGCACGAATGTTCAACTTATGAGCGTAATGTGGAATCTTGATACAATTGGCAGAACAGAATTATATGTAATATAAAGAGTATTGTTTACAGTGGCTGCGGAGGAAGATAAACTCTTCAACAATGTATCTTAACATTTAAAAAAAAATAAAAAAAAAATAGAAAAAAATTAAGAAATTAAGAAAGGTGGTGATCTGGCTAGAAACAAAATACTGGGACAACTATTTATCATATGACATAATGCTTAAACAGCTGTATTAGGTTTCCATTACGCATTTTCTGATATCTAACACTTAACAATTAACTTTAAGGCCGAAATACATCACGCCGCGTCACGCGCGTGTATTCTATATTTATGCATAGTGTGTTGAACTCGAACAGCTTGATTAGTTGTATTTGATGTAACTACGTTTGATAAAAAAAGATGCATTACTCATATGATTTTGAATATATATAAGAAATAGACACGTTAAATCGTTATTTTCAATTATAATTTGAAAATATTTACTTGGTGTTGAAATACAAATATCACAGTCCGTTTATTCATGTATTATGTTTGTTGTTATAATTGCGATTAACTGTCAGTATAGGTCATAAATATAATTATCTGACATGAATTGTCATTTCATATCAGATTTTAAACTCGTAAATGAAATTGTTATTAAGCTCGCCATAGGCTCGAAAAATAACATTTTCATGAATTCGTTCAGAAGAATTTGATATGAAATAAAACTTCGTTGGATTATATATATATATATATATATATATATATATATATATATATATGTGGGGGGGGTGAATTATTAGTATGCTCTCTTTATATATATAGAGATATATATATATATATCAAGCTTTATTTCATTTTACCACCTCATAAACTCTCGTAAAAGAACGTGTGCACTGAAGAAATGTTTCTAATTGGTAACTGAGGATTTTGCAAATTTCTAACACAGCAAACAGTCAAAATTATATTGTTAAATGTCTGATATGAAAACAAACCAAGGAGTCAAACTGTCTGTAAATGTGCACATACTGTATAGTAAGATTTATAGGAAAAGAATACTAGTGTGTTGTTCAAGACAGTCTCTCCTAAATTTGAAAGTCACACAATTCACCAAAAACCCACAGGCGGTAATGGGCTGTAGTAGGATGATGCAATGGAAATCCTATATTTGAGATATACTGTATCCTTATTCATGAATTCACATTTGGCCTTGCCAAAACACTAATTGCAATGCCTCTGAATATGTTCCTTCTTTATACTTCTCAGCTCATTCTTCAACATTCGTGGAAATAATGTCTCTTAAAAAAACATCAATCAACATTGCAGATTTCTACTACAGCTAATTACAATGAACTTTGTGACCTTCGAATTAGGAGGTTGATCAAAACAAAACTCTAGTATGCTCTTGCTATAAACTAATCAAGATGGTTATGAAGTGCTTCCTTTGTCAGAAATGTGCAAATTTCTAAATAACTAAATAGAACAGTTATTCAAATCATACCATTGAGCTGTTAAAAAAAACACGAAAACTACAATGTAATCATAGAACGAAACGTGGTTCTTTTAATCCCATATTCACAGCCATTTCAACGGTAAGATTTAACATATACCAAATACCATGAAAATAGGGTAGCGTTTCTTTGGTTTGTCTATTTAAATAAAATAAATAAAAATTTAAACAAATGTGATCAGTTTTTAGGCTTATCGGCTAAATAAAGCAGAAAAATCGTGTGATGTTTATCACATTCAAGAGAATAGACATATGCCATAAAACACCACACTTCTTGAAGAAATAAACAAATAAATCGCTGACTCTCCTTAAAATATCGGAATTTCTGAGACTTCCACTAATTGAAATTATTTGTTAAATTGGTGGGAACGAGAGTCGAAATAAGCTTTAAAATAAGGGTCTACATCAAAGTTCGGTATACGCTTAATTTAACTGCAAAAGCCGTTATGGTTAAAACATGTTGTCGTATGGTACGGTCACACGTTGGATAAGAATTTTATGTCTGGATATGATAACGTTGGCGATTATCCTCGCCGCCCTGGCAAACCTGTCTGTGTTGTGACGCCAAAATCCATCTAGAAAGTCAGACATACTGTCACAGGATTCACAGTATAAAAAAAGACAGATTGCTTGAGATGTAGTCTCTATTTGGGTCACCTAAAACTCTTTTAAATGATCTTGCAAGTCAGATGGAATGTGGGATATAGGATGGATTTCATCATATATTGACAGACGTGCAAAAAGGTCAACGTGTGTCGACAGCACGTAAAATAATAAAACCTCTACCTTAAATATGAACCGAAGATTTTTGTTTTAAAAAACAAGAGAGAGCTTGTTTCAATATTACGAACAGCACAGGTAAGTTAGAAACAATATAAGGGCAATCAAACACTGCAGACACTCTTGAGTAGCCAATGAACTGCCAGCGCCTAAAAAAGTTCACCTTCCGTGGGTCAACAGTTTTTATTTGAAATTACAATGCGTTTGATTGTAACTGAGTCGAACACTTGATAATAATCTTCTGAAACACCGCCCTGCTTGCGGTTTATCCCAGATTTGCTTATTGCAGGATAACCCTCAAAATACAACCAATGTTCAAGAGTTTTATTAATATGCCATTATAAAAGATCAGTCAACGTACTAGTCCAACGGCCGTTTTAATTAAAAATAATTACTGAATGTTGGAAAAGACATAATTACTATTTCTTTACTGCCTATATTTTAGATTTTAAACAATGTTTTGGGGTTAAATTTACATATTGTACAAGAAATACATGCAAGTAAATGCGTGTACACTTGATGCGGGACTATGCAGTTATGAAACTCGAAGTTTTATGGTTAGATGCATGTGACATCTTTAATACAATTATAACTGAAAAGTTATACTTATTGTATAGTACTAATAGTGTATTTCTTCAAACGATAAAGAGACTAAAGGTTGACGGAGATCGGCAACATTTTCCGTCTATCGATATATTGTTACTTCTTTTTCTGCTTGTTTTTATTCATCAGTTCTAGAAATTCATTTATTAACTGAAACAACAAGCGGGGATGATTCCTACATAATTGTTTTTAGGGGTTTAGATTCCCAAGATATATATATTAATGCTAAACTAGGAAATCACGCAGTTGCTTTGAACGACACGTATACGTCGAATCATATATGTGTTTGATCACCAAAAAGCATATTCACAAATCGTAATTACTTCTTACATGTATTTAGTATTGGTCCAATAAATGACAGTCCAGAGGTATTTATATGAGTTACATAAGCTTAAATAAATGACCGATGGAAGAACACTACTGTATATTGAAATTATTGATTATCGTAGTGTACATATGTTATTTGTAAATTAGTGCACAAATAGGTTAATGTCTATGTTTTACTGGTATGCTCATATAAAGAATAAATATGATTAATTTACGCTACAAAAACACATTCAAATAATTAGAATACTTGATAAATTTATTATTATTGTAACAAGTGTGTACATTCTATGAGACTGAAAGGCTGGTTAGGCTAGTTGCTTAAAACACAATTTATTTGAGGATATAAATGCTCTGTCTCATTTAACAATCAATGTCTTTACGCGCGGGTACATTTAGGACAATGCTAGATACTGGGGCACAATGTAAGATTCCGCTTTATTGCAAATGTCATAAAAAAATAGGATTCTCTATTAACTTTATAAGTGCATCTCAATGTATTCCTGAAGATACTAAACGAGGAAGAAAAATAATCTCAAGGAAGTTGCATTGTCTTGTTTTGTGTGATAGGCGGGGATTTCACCGTATCATAAATCAACACTTAAGTGTACATGTTTAGATAAATGTTTGTATTCATACAAATATTCGTTCAGGATATATTTTCCGGTTGAGATCTTTGACCATATATCGCATCATTGTACATGAATACCAATAATCGGAAAGTAAAGGCAACCGACTGGCTGAGTCTTCTTTTGAAATTATGTAAGTTTAATCATTGTAAAGTATCGTTAATATTATTATTCAAATTAACAATGGTGTATGATATAAATGATATTAATCTATTATGGCAGTTATATTAGGTATAGTGTTATTTATAGTGCAAACGAATTACATGTAAATGCCTTTGATTCAAATGTATTTCCTATAGTCTTTTGAGAAATGACGTGAAATTTACATTAATACAATTCTTGACGTGAAGTGCTTTGTTATATTGTACGAAAGTGGTGCCATTTATCTAAAATCACATTTTGTACCCTGTCATTTTTGTATTGTTGTTTTTGTGTGCTAGGCGTGTGTGTTAAAGTCAGATATACGTGTTGTTTCTTATGATGTTTGCTAAATAGTAGGGCTATTAAGCATACAATCGTACATTTTGGGATAAGGGCATGACACTTAACACACGTATAAATCAACACCTACGGATTAAAAAAAAAAAAAAAAGAAAAGAAAAAAAAAAAAGTCAGCTGCTACTCAAAGTGACTATGGCGGCCATTATACAAAAACGGCCTCAAACATGGCAGACAAATACTTTAAATCATTTTATATTTTGTAAATATATGTAGACGACTCATATTATTGATGTCTAGATATACATATTTAAGTTTATAGAAGCTATTTGGGCATACAGAGACGTAAAAATATATTAAGTAATTTTAAAAATTCAAGACCCTATCTTGTTGTTGTTGTTTTTTTTTTTACAAATTACTACCGCCTATCACACGATCGGATATTGGTATTTTGGGAATGTTTAGAGGCATTAGACCTGTAAACATAATATATATGGTTTATATATTTTAAATGATTAAGAAGTTATTTTATTTAACAATGTAGGATTAAAATGGTATTCTTTAAACTGACATATAAAATAATATTAAAAATTAACCCAATGTACCCGATTATCAAAGCAACGTATTGAAATTAAGTTGTATTTTGAACTCATTAGGTAAAGAGGTTTAAAATTGCTATTCTGTAATACAATTTTTCCTTCATAGAAAAAAAAATATATTCATCTATTTTCAAAAACTATTTTTATATACATTGCGATAAGTACAGGCTTGAGTTCTAACTTTGACATGCTATATATTATCTAGCTCATATTATATGTTTCATTTCAATTCAGGTTTAAAAAGATTAAAATCATTATTTATTTAGAATCTGTGGTTAGAAGTTTCTTATATCGCACAAAATGCTGTCTTTAATACATAGAATAATAAAAAAACCCAAAGAAACCAACGTTTTGAATATCATGCATTAGGGTTCCACTACTTTAACTGTCATAGTTAATTACCTTTACAAACATTAAAATTGCGATCATATAATTCTCTTTTTTTTTTTTTTTCGTGTAACAAAATAAATATAAACATATTCATTTATAAGTCGATTTGTATTTCCTTATGCTCTATCGATTACTTAGTCTAGCATACAAACTTCATTTTATTTAGATATGTTCTTTTTATCCCATATTTTCTCTATCGCATGATTTGTTCAACATAACAGTCCTTCTAAATATCTCTCACACACATTCTCATAATTAATTAAGTTCTAACCCACTTTATTGTTGTTGTTGTTGTTGTTGTTTTCTTTGTTTCACTCTTTATTACGTTTAACACTATTTTCTTTTAAGTATCTAGTTTGACACGCACTATGTAATCTTTCTAATACGCACAGATTATCTCTGTCTCTCTCTCTCTCTCTCTCTAATTATTTAATCAATTACGACCATCAAAAGTTCATCCCATTTCTCTTTCTCAATTAAATTATGTAAAAGACCCAAACACGCGAATTTCTTTTTGACTCTCTCTATCATTCGGAAGACTTCCTTACTTTAAATTATCATGCTCATCACTCTGCAATACTCGTTACACACAGCAACAAGTTTGTGCAATTAAAGAGAACGGCATTTGATTTAAACCGCACATGCCCTGATCGTTTAGAGTTTAAATTATATGAATATCAATACCTTTACAATTCTTGTTCTCTTTTTTTTAATTTTAGTTTTTTCTAGACAATGAGAGACAAGTAGTGTATTTATTTACAATATACCATTTTTTTATGTACCAGTAACTTTATTGAAATGGCGTAGCAGTTTTGGATAAGTAAGCTCATAAGATACAACATTGTGTACATAATATGCTTAGTAACGGAATGGGGCGAATAAAAACATTAAAGTAAACATGTCTTTGTTATGAAACTATAGATTGGGATATGTTTTCACAGATATAACTATTTTATTAGGATCAAGTTTACCTCAGGGTAACAGTATAGATAGATAGATAAATGGATAGATGGATGTACGGACGGGCGGATAGATATATAGATAGATGTGCTCAACTTTTTTCAGTTTTTTTTTTGTCAGTATAAATATAAATAGATACTAACCTGCAGACCCTCAGAATTAAGAAATAATCTATTCCAATATGAATATTAATACTCTAAAACCAATCTTCTATAAACACCCGTCAGTTCATAGCACCTCCATATGGTGTTGTCCGTATGAAATTGCATTCAATCTGCTAACCAGGAAAGTAAATATGATAATATATAGTTGAAGTTTTAACACACCAATTGAAGCTCAAGTTATTTGCACGTCCCGTCCATTATATACCAGGAAGTTTGTATTATGTTGTGTTATCTTTGAAGTGTTTCTTCATTTATTAGCAATACTTAATTCTTGACATATACGCATATGGACAAGTAACACAATTTTCTTTTGTTCATCGGTTTAGGTAAAAACCCTTTACATATATCCGCAGGTCATTAAGTCCCGTTTACTCTACAATAAACTCATCACCAAGAGACTTTAAACGAAGGTCATTTCCCTGTTTTTTTCCTAATTTAGAAAGCATTTAAACTTGATTATTGTTACTACTAATTATGAAACGATCAAATGCATGATATGTTTTTATTTTTAAAACAACATTTATATATAATCAAATAAGGTCATCAATTTTGTGAACTAATCTGTCGGCTGAATGAACGGATGGTCGGTCGATTGTTTTGTTTGTTGGTCGGTTCATAACTTTCACGATCACAATTAAAAATTATTGTCTTGAGACCGATCTCAATCACTGAGACTCCAAACTATTATACCAGTACATGCTTTAGAAAAGTGAAGGTAGTATCATAAGGTATACATTTATATACCTAATATAACCGTCTAATTTTAATTTATCACAAAATAAATCAATAAATGTAAAACAAATATCTTACAATTTCGGTTTAGTTTGCATCAAATACCTTGGAAGAACAAATTCTTTTCTTAGATTCTCCCTATATCTCTCTATTTCTCCCTCCGTTCATAAATAAATACCTTAGTCTGCAGTGTAGTATTTGCTGTGCACAACTCCTCGAAACGATCATTGTTATTGCTCAATTTCGTAAATTTACAATCATACATTTAAGTACATAAATTCCTGTTTTGCAATTCAATGATAGTTGCAAATAAAAGTAAGATGTAAACGCCTTCAGTTTACACTAAAATGGTGTTATGATAAGTTTCATCGATTGGTAAATCTACACAAAAGGAAGTGATCTATAGCATATACGATGGTATGACAAATCAAATCCAGAGTGCTCAAATCAGGTGATTGCGGCGCCCATTCATAATCACTTTTATAAGAAATAAAAGTCTGGCCAAATACTTTCTTTAACCATGCGATTACATCACCGACTGTGGGGGTTTATCCCATCTTGATGAAACCATACAGACTCTATATTCATAAATTTCGTTCGTAATGCTGGTACAAATATTCTTTTCAAGAGATTTAAGTAGTGTCTTTTTTTACTATTTCAACAGTTCCTTCCTTATCTTCGAAGAAAAGTATGACCAATTATTCCATTTACAACCATACCCTTTCTCAGCATGTAATGGTTTCTGGTTGTAAGAATCAGATTTCTCAGATCCCAAATATCTATATATGTTTTTTTTTTTTTTTTTTTTTGGTAACCTGAGCAAACGGGGGGAAGTGTGACTCGTCTGAGAACCAGATGTTATCAACAATATGTATATGTATATCAAATTAGTAAATGGTATTCTACTTGCAATACCCCTAGGTATTAATTGCTGAATGACAGAAATAGTGTAAGGTTCAGCTTTAATTCATAATTCAACATTCTGTAGATACCTGTAGAACTCATATAGTTGGTCACCAACGACTTTACATGGAAGGACTTTTGCAGAGTTTTCTCAATGATTGTCTTCACTAGTTTTGTAGTTCCTCCACTTCTCACGGATTTTGGTAGAACAGAAGTATTGTTTCTTCCCTCTTCTATGGACCATGTGTATTCAAATCTGTGTAGAATTCTTTGAATTTGCTTTTTGTTTATCTTTCTCTACTCTGATTTTTTTTTCATAAGTCCATAGTTCTGATTTCAAATGTAGGCAAAATACTTAAAGTAAAACTTGTTTGATATTAAAGATTAACAACTTCAGAAAATTGTCGCTTTGACTGTGTCATCTTGCAAAGGTGTCAACAATAAATGACATCATCAATGACGTCATAATGTAAACTTTTTCCTGTTTTTTTTTAAGCATGTTACTTTTATAACATTTACTCTCTAAATTTTCAGTGTTATTATAGGGTTATAATATTTGATGGAATTGACATAAAATATGTAGACTTATCATGATAAATGTTTATTTGAATACGGACTAATTTTCTGAAGTTGTACATGTGTGTAAAATTTAACTTTCTTATTAATTCAGTGTAACCACGTTTCGGCGAAAAAAAACAACAACGATGCAATGTAAATATGATGAAATTTTCTTTAGCCCACTCAATATATGTATAATATACGATTGAATTAAAGGAGCGACTTTGACTTTGTCGTGGACACTGGGCTGTTTATCCATATAATTACTTTGCTATAAAGAATAGTTTAGGATAAGCTTGCTTAACTACGTACAATGTTTAATCTTATTATCATTTTATTGGCAAATACATGTATATTAAAATTTCGCATGTGGATACAATATAAACGACGCAGTTAATGCCGGAAGATCTTATCTAAAAGGAAGAAATAAGTAGACATTATTGTATTTGGCAGATGTCTCCACATCGACAGGGTGCGACTGATTTTCAAACGACAAATATAGACGAGTCTCCGTGTAAATATCAAGGAAGATAAATAGTTTTAGTCAGATTCACCTATCAAGCTAGCCCAAAATATTGAGTTATCTGCCCTTGAAGAAGAATGAAAAAGAGCAAAAAAAGCTCACTATCAGAGGCAAATAATAATAATTAGTTTGAAATGTAATTCTTTATAATCATGGGTAGTTTAAATTTTCCTTCTTTGGATATACAGAATATAACTGAATTATGCGCGTATGTCTTTAATGAAACAAAAATAACAGTACACGACTCAAAGTATTTAAAAGCATTTTAGTTTATTTTTGTTGTTGTTATTGTTATGGTTTATGCTTTTTTTTTTTTTTTTTCGTTTTTTTTACAGGCATTTTTTTGTGCACAAAAGTACTTGAGACTATAACTAAAAAAATATAAGAATTAAAACAGGGGAACTGAACTTTACACTAAAGCTGCTTTTTAGCCGAAATTTTACAATTAAAATATGTATTTGAACATTAGAACCCGCTAAAACGTATTTAGGTATTACATAGCACAAACAGATTTTTTTTTACAAATTCTTTACTACATGTATATTGATTTAAAATGTATTAGAAACAAACAAATGTGATGATTTCCTTATCTTGAATTCTCAAATATCGGATTTAAAGGAAAGGTTTGGAGAAAATTACATGGATTAATGTATCTGTGTATTTATGTATTAGACTCTAAAGACTCATTTAATTCAATTCATACCTATCTAAAAAAGGGGCCGAGATAAAAGGCATATTTCAATTTAAAGTATCATTTTATAAAGTATCATTTCATCATCTTACACAGCATTTAACCTTTTTTTCTAATGAAACTTTATTATTGCCGTTTCAGCAACTCGACATAATTTTTATCAAGGCTTTTTCTTTAACATGGACATTAATAATTACGGCGTCCGATAGATTTCTTTAGCTGTATATGCATATATTAAATTCAACAACGTTTGACTCACTTTGGTGATAAACAATTGTTTTATTTAAAGAAACGGGTAAACATGCAAATATTCATTGATTTGCTTTAAATTTCTTTTAATAACAATCAAGTAAAAAGTTGCAAGTATATCTAATAACAATTTGTTATGAAACATAAGCGATAAAAACATATCAATTAAAGATTTTAAAAATAGTTTAACAAAATTAAAATTTACTTTTAATGTATAAGACTGAGATAACGTACGTAATGATTTAACAAAACATTGAAACGTAGCAGCTGTTGACCTTAAAGCGGAAATTAATCATTGAAGCAATATGAATATACCTATATGATAGGTCAGTTGACAACATTATTGTAATTGAAAGCGACATAAATCTATAATTAATGTTTGTTTAACGACTAAAATAAAATGATTAGAATTAAAGTAAGTAAATGAAAAAAAAAGGTTTATAAAGAAAGGAGAGCGGCAATCATTCTGTACATAGAAACAATACTATCCTATTTCAAGAAAAGATATATTTTTTACACTTTGTTTGGAACCTGTAACTGTGTGTTTTAATTCGTTATATAAACATTCTCTCTTCAAACAATGTAAACTAATGAAATCAGATTATATCTTATAAAAATTTCTTTTGATAAGATAGAAAATATCATATATGTTTACATATAATACGCACTTACACAACAGTCGTTCTATGAATTGGACATGTGGTATATTATTAGCAAATCATATTAAATTCAAAATTAAATATAAATAAATAATAACGCAGTAATATCATATCGTAAATTCATAGTGCATGGAAAAAATAACTAATTATATATTTACACATATCAGTATCGCTTCTCAGAACAGCATTTGACCGGATCCAACTTTTCTTTTTTTTTCAGCTCTTGTTTAAGGTACGAGTTCTTACTTTTGCATTATATCTCATATATAGATGTTTTATAACCTACATTTACATCATATGCAAAATGAATATATTTTTATATAAAATAAATCATAAAATGAAAGAGAAAATATACCATAAATAATCTATACAACAAGGACACAAATTCTTAATAAATGAAAATTCAAAATGACTTAAAAACAACAATAAATGTTTAAAAAAATCTGTAAAAAAAATTGCATGGCGTGTCAACTGTATGAAAATTAAAATCAATTTCCGTTTTAAAATATGACGCCTGGTAGGGTGAACGTCTGAATAAAAATAAAAAATAAATACTTGATAATGTCTCCGATGAAAGTAAGTAAACATTTTAATGTTTTTAAATTTTTAAACAGTCATGTATGGTTTGTTTGCCTATATGTTCATATATGTTTACAAAATATAATAACCTTTGTTCCTTTATTGAGAGTGAGCGGTAAATTGTGTTTACATTTTGCATATAGATACATAATGATATTGTGTTTAAGCATATAAAACAATATCATTTTTATTTTTAAGTTCCCCAAAATGTTGCTTAGGACACGCATCGTGAAGTTATGCCCGCCAATTTACGTTGGTATAGGTATCGTCGACAGAAGCTTGATACGCAACCACACACTCATGGCAAAAGATGTACTGTTCCTGGTGGTATATACAAGCGTAGATATAGGTATTCATAGAAAATACTTTAATTGCATCAATTCTAAATGAGGAAACTTTTTCTCCACTTCCGCCATACGTGGTTATATCCCACCAAGTTGTTCTTACATTGTATGACCTACTTTATTAACACAAGAAAAGAAATGAAGCTATGATTTATATGTTAAAGCGACATTCATAAAGAATTAAATTTGCAACAAAAAATTATTGTTTCTTTACTTTTACTTTCATGAAATTGGAAACTGTTATTGTATGCAATACATGGTATTATACATATCTATGTAAATTCAAATGATAAAATCAAATTATATAAAGAAACAAAATTTTTTTTTAATGCTAAAATAGTAATAAAACAATTTGTTTCAGCATTACCTCGCTTGGTATCGCAAAGTACCGTATTGCTTTTAGCTGCCTGACAGTGTTCATTACGCTTATGTTTTGCTCATATTTAAGCTTCTGGATAAGTAATGCAACGACACAAAACAAACCGCTCCTTTCCGCAGAATTACTGTCAAAACAAATTTTATGATATTTTAGGTTATTTGCATAAATTCATCATTAAAAAAGTAAAATTGGAATGCGCATCACCAATTTAATACTACAAATACTATTGAATTTTTAATACATTTATTGAATGATAATAAATTGAAGTGATATATAAAGTCTATCTTGATCATAAAGGAATGCTAGCAATACATATTACGTCATCAGAATAGCACGTGTCTTCATTACTATACATACAGGCAATGCAGGAGTATTCCTCCGACGTTCTCTCTTATATCTGTTGTAGTTTTTTCTACTTCAGTAACCATCCGGACAAAGTCTGCAGCATCAATGGGTACTTGTTCATTGTTCTCCCACAATGTTGGCTGGAAATGGTAAACTGTTTTCTTCTCTCCTACAGGCTGTATTGTGAACACATACATTACAAGAGGCAATGTCTTTTATACAATGTTATATATTTACAAAATTACATAGCATATATAACACATGTTTTTTCAATAGTTTCTGAGATTAAAATTTTTTTTTTAATTAAATATCTTTATATTTATGTAATCATTTAATAAGTTCAAATAGATAACAAATAATGTGAAACTCATTGAATTAAATACAGATAAAAGTAAGAACGCACAAAGATCTTAACACATTCACAATTAAAAAAAATATACTATTATTGGTAATACATGCCTATTTCGAATGATATAAGTTTACTCACCCCTCTTAGATTCGACAACTCTAATGTCCTCATTACATAATTAGCAAATGATTTGCTGTTTGTACAATTGAGTGTGTAGATGCCAACCTTCAATTTCTGGTTAGCTGGTGGGAGATAAATTCCGGTAGTCTGAAGTAAAGCGATGTGTTTGTTGTAGACTCGTTTTAGAGTGAATTATAGATGTTTACAAGGATATCATATAATTAAATGATAAAAAATATCATACAACGTTCAACCTGATGACTCGTCCACCAGCCAAACTTATACAGAAATGGACCGATTAACGCATAAAGCATGTAGTTTTTTTTTTTTTTTTTTTTTTTTAATTTATTGCATTGTATCTTTGTTTTGTTTTTAAAATATAGCATTAAATTTTTTTATAACACGATATTAAAAAATCACTTCATTCAAATGCACTATGTTTTGATCTCATTTTTCAATCAATGGAAACCTGTTGATGAATGAAAATAAAGTGGTCCTTTTCAGAAACAATATCGCAACAGGAGGACTTGCCAGTCAACCGGGCATTAAAATGGTTATGACGGTACAAAGAGGATAAAATATAATGTCAAACTGTGATTTCATGGACTTGTGTAAGATATTGCAAGTCGATAAGAAAATGAAGAAATAAAGTTATACTTTTTCATGTGGAATATTTGGATCCATTGACACAATGCAGGCGATGTTTTCCTGCATAATCAATCCTACAAACTCCACAAGAGTCTCCGGCAGTGGTGTTTGTGCAACAATGATTTGCTTCTCTTTAATATAACCCTAAAAAGAAATATGTATTTTACCTGAATTAATGTACAAGTACTATGAGGATTGATAGCAGAAGAACCGCAAATGAAAACGGTAAAGAACATAGTTAGACAATAATTATCCACAAAACTGTCATGTAGAATCATTGATCGTATATTCCGCAATTAACATTATTTATGGGACATTTTATTCTAAAAATGAAGGATATCTAACACTTATTATGGTATATAACTTACATTGATGAATGTTGCATTGATGTAGTCACTACCTCCAGACTTTTTTGAGTCAAGTTTGACTCTGTGTCGGTCACCTAAAGCAACGTAGGTATAATCAGAAAACAATGTCTGAATATGATTGAGTAATGAACGGCATTCTTATAAACACATTGTCAGACATTAAGTTGCCTAAACCTAAGTTTACAACTTAAAGAGGGTTTTGTTACTGTGTTTATTTACATACAACTTATTTTAAATACAAATACAAACTTAAATCGCACTCTGAAATAGTTACTATCACCCTTCATTCTCATATCTTTTTTTTTTTTTTTTTCGTCACCTCTTTCTATTTTTCGATGAGGTTATATATCGTTATTGCTTGTTTAGCAAAGCTAAATATCATTATCAATTTAAAGGACGACGAGCAGATAAAATTTATTTGAGGTATAGTTCAAAGTTTGATTAAAATATGATTTGCGAGATCAATTATTTCTGACATAGATTGCGCGCGCGGGTGTGTTTGTGTGTGTGTGTGGGGGGGGTACTTTAATTCATTTTTGACAAATATAACCATTATAATTCCATTACTATTTAACTATTGTTTGGCGATTTTCACATATTAATATTTGAAAAACAGAACCAATATCATAAAATAATCATAAACTAGAAGTATACCAGGAACATCAGCTTCTTTGCGGTTCTTTGTTTTGAAACCCTTGTTACGTCTTACAGATTCAGCCTCCATATTCGGTGTTCTCTGGATCACGGCCTGCAGTTGCTGATGATTTATGTATTTGGACACCGTTGATATGAGAATATTAATTTTATTACACTTACTAACACCCGTGCTAGGCTAGCACACATACATGAAAAATGATTCATAAAGCATGAAAGTGGTAGCCATATTGTATTTATATTATTAATATAATTTTGAAATCGATGTTATTACGTTTGTATATCTGTTTTTACTAGTTCAATGTGCATGCTGCAGTCCATTCAATAACACTGTGTATTACATAATTATTCAGCAAATCATGTTCATTACATTGTGGTTCTAATCATTTTAAACAAAATAATTCTGGACATATGTTTATGTCATTATATATATATATTTTTTTCAAAATACATTTCATATATATTTCAATTTCACATTAATATGTTTCATTTCATATACTAAAATAGAGTGGGTTGTTTTGCAAGCAAATAAAGTTTATTGAAACTTTCATATTATAATACAACAACAACAAAATTCCACGTAATCTGTCATGGTTTAAAAACACACATATATAAAACCAGGAGATATTTCTCCCTTACAAATGGAATAACTTCACTATTTTTTTACATCCGTAAACTAACTCATACCATATTGATGCCTACGATATTATTTAATTTGTTCTTCACATTGCTATTTATATCGTTGTATATATCACTTAGTCTGTATTTTCACCTTAAACTGTATCCGGAGTTTATTACGACCATCTTCTGTAACTGACAATTCCGTGTGTTCAGATGACAACATCTCACTGGGCAACGCCAGCTCATGAACAAGAGCGTAGTGTAGAAACTTGTACTGGTCCTGTCATATATATTATCACGTTTAACCAATATTTGTTAAGCATAAACAATAAAGTTTTGGTTTAAATGCATCAGTACTAAAAATAACATCTCTTATAAAAAAATTGTTTAATAAATGTTGTTTTAATAGAAGTATAAGCAACTAATATTCATAAATTATATGATAAACACATACCACATTTTGCACCAAGTTTACCCTTTGACCTCTGATTCCGTTTACGCAGCTGTAGACGTCCACGTACTTTTCTTCCAACCCCTCTTGTATCAACATATCAAGTGCAATATACGTTCCCGTCCGTCCAATTCCGGCGCTGAAATTAATTAATTCAATTTACTTAAACGTTTTAAGAGGTTACAAAATATGTTCTCACATTTGGTATTTATCTACATACATTAAATAGGTCATGTCTAATACCTTGTAAATTTATTACTCTAAACATATTTGAAACGGCAATAATATCTCACGAGAGCAATATCAAACTGTTGCCTTTGAACATTGTTTTAGTACATCAGTATTGTTTAAACGAAACAAAATTTCTAACACTAAGCCATATAGTTTTATCTATTTGTCTAAATTTCTAACACTAAGCCATATAGTTTTATCTATTTGTCTAACTTACCACTGTTAAGTCATTTTATGTCAAAACGAACCTGCAGTGGATAATTGTTGGTCCATTTAGGCTTGTGGGTAATCCAACAACCTTCTGGCGGAACTCCAGCAATGTTGTAACGTCATGTGGCACACCCCTGTCAGGCCAAGCCATATAATGGATATGGCAAACATGGCGTCTCTCGCAACCCTTCCGGCATAGGTAATGTTTTTGTTATTAATGTTTAAAGGAAGGAGCGATTTATTTTAATGACAAATATAGTTATTGTATTAAACACGAAACGTTTGTTGCATTATAAGGTGTATAGTCCTTAAACTGCATATTTTGTCACATATATTCGTAGGACCCAAGTTATGTGCATACTATGTAACTAAAAGCATTTTATTTAAAAAGTATCAACCGTTTCTGATAAAACAAAATCTAGCTAACATGATGTTCTATGATTATGTTGCAACCGAGAAAATGACATATCTAGGAAGAAAGAAATAATATGTAAAATTAATAAAAGGGATATAAGAGATACCTTCACTACATCGAGGTTTCTGATGGAGAATTCAGCGTAGTTTACCTCCGATATCCGATATACCGCGATATCGCCATAAGTTTCACTTCCTGCTTCAGGCCAATACTGCTCACATTTCATTTTCTGTATCATAATATCAACGATGTTGTTATAAGTATTCTTGAATAAAATCAACTGCATTTACATGTTGTACGTAAGTAGTTTGGCAAACACAATTAGACAATGCTGTATGTGTTCTAAAGATGTTATCACTAATTTACCACTTCGTTGTATATATCATAATACCCATTCCTTACACAGTTACAAAACATAAAATTGCATTTACGGGTCGGACATTTAAACAAGTTCTTTTTCAATTAAGTTTTTGATACGATACTTTACCTTGATTAATGACTTTACACATTTAACATTTTATTGAAAAGATAAAAAACGTCATCCTCCGTTGTCAATAAATCAAACGAAGTTGTCATGTAAACATAAAATTACATGTTTTTTATATGAATAGAGATAGTGTAAATAGATAATATGGATAAAGAATATCCTCGCATAAGTTAAATTTATGTGATTGTAAGTTATTTGTCTTACCTCACCCTCCATTACTTGTCAACATTACGATTTTTCCAACGTTTTGTTGCCAAACCATTTTCCAGAACAGGGCGAAATTGTCAGTTGTGGTTTTCGTAGGTCCTTTAAAAATTCAAATTCTTAATAAGTGAGGTTTATTTAATTTCTATAAATAAATAGCATATAGGAAAATTTAAATTAGCACAACCTACAAATGAGTCAATTAATAAAGAATGGCAAAATGCTTACGAAATAACACAAAAAACAACACATTTTAGATGCTTGATGCGTATTTCTTGATTTATTTCATGGAAAGTTCAATACTAGTTTTATGATTTGTCATATGTTCAATGTTAAAAAAAGATGTCGGAACGACGCATTTGCCGCCCTTCGCTACGCTCTCCCCACTCACATTGAGGTCACTCAGACCTAGACCTTTGACCAAGTGACCCAAAATCAGTAGGGGTCTTCTACTAGTCATGACCAATAACCCTGAAAAGTTTGAGGAATGTGGACCCAAGCGATCTCCGGTTATTGATCGGAAATGATTTTCACATTCTAGGTCACTGTGAACTTTTATCTTTGACCAATTGACCCCAAAATCAATAGTGGTCATCTACTGGTCACTACCAACGTGGAATGTGGGCCCAAACGTTCTCCAGTTATTGATCGGAAATCAGTGTTATACCGATGGACCGACCGACCGATGTACCGACATTTTCAAAACAATACGGGGGGGGGGGCATAATAAAAGTTCTTATAATCAAAATGTACTTACCTAGACAAGCAGTTCTGTGATTGCCGATAGCCCTATAAAGTCATAAGCCGGGAGCTACACAAGTGACATTTATATTTCCTTACATACGTATAAAACGTTGCTCGCATTTAAATATTTGAATTCTTATTGAACAACATAAAAATAATCCTATATAAAGGGGGAAATATGCTCACAGTATTTGATTTAAAAGATCATTTCGTCATTATAATGTTATATTGTTAAATTCCGTGTTTTATTTCCGGAATGGAATTGGCTAAGATCAGTTTGATAGTACTTTATAGTTAGCTGAAATGTAAGAATATTACTTATTTGATAATTGCACATTGATAGTTTTTATAAACATACATCAATATGACTTGCATTGATGTAATCCGACGATACTCCAATTAACTTCACACGCGTAACATCGTCTGAAGAAATACAATGCGATGTTTCAAATATAGTGATGTTTTCGTCATATTAATGGTATTTTGGAAATAGAATATGAACGATCAGTTAAAATATAAAAGTCTATTCATGAAAATGTAGCATTATGCCCCTTTCGTGAGACTTGACAATACAATTAAACTGTACCTTGTTTGATAATACTTATCACTGATTTTAATTAAGCTCGAATAAAAACAATAAAATGCATGAATAAAAAAACGAAAAACGAAAACAAAACCTCGTTTTTAATGCATGCATAATAAATCATAATTTAACATTACTGTTTAAATAAAAAAAAATGCATATGGTTTTATTTCCATATATAACCACCATTATACGTTTCAACTTTTAAGCGCAGGTATGTTTTAAACTAAACCAAACTATGTAAGTAGAAGATTGGATTAATGGCACAAACGTTTAGATATTTAATATATTTATATAAGATACAAATTTAATTTACAGATGGCAGGGACATAACAGAATGTGTCATACATGGAAAAATCTGTTTATATCTATTTCTGTATCTATTTGCTGGCTTCAATGCCGCTGTGTAGTCACGTGACAGTCCGTCTGTAAGTCTCTGAAATAAATTAACCCGATCAGTATTCACATTTATGCGCCAGATAGTCATTGTTTTATCAACTTATCTTAATTATGAAACATTAATAAAGTATTTGATAATTTCTTCTTTTGTGAAAACGACGTCTTATTGAAAATAGCTATTCTATAAGACAAGGACTTTAAACTCTGTATTAAGAGAATTTTTGTAAACATTGGTTCCGAATGTGTATATCGAACAGTTAGCAGTAATGATATAAAACTAAAACACAATACTTTGAATTCCTTAAGAAATTCATCCGCGGACTTCTCTGCTACTGTATTTGCCAGTTTCTCGACAGGGATCCTGCGCCTGATCAGACAGTCCGTGTTGTAATACGTGTCATTATTTATTTTAATGTTAGAAAACACACACACACACAATTATATATATAATAATATATATATATATATATATATTTATATTCATCTATTTTAGAATAGTTACAGGTATTCTTTCATCCGAACTCACCATCAGCGGTATCGATTTCGGAGATGTTGCTCTCATTGATTTCCTCAAGGTCGTCATCCTCCATGTAGTATGGCAATTTACGAGGGACAGAAGGAATGTTTAACTCTTCTGCGGGGCCTTTTCTTTTGACTTCCCTTCCAGTTCTGCCAAGGTTAATTTTGGTTTTATCTCTTAGAGGAACGGAATACACATTTTCTGAAAATATCATTTATATGAAATTATTCAAGCCGTGAATAAACAACTCATTTTAAGCATTGTTTATCTAATAGCCAATCCAAAAATGAGAACTATGTTTGATTAATTATCAAAACGGACATAATATTGATATTTTTCAAGAAAGCATTCCGCAGTTCATAATTTAAAGTCAGTTCTAGAAATATATACTGATTAAATGATTTAAGAATTAAACTAAAAAACTCAGATTATGTTTATGTATGTAAATTATGCAAGTATATATTTATCCAGCGGTACCTTCATTTTGAGAATTGACGGAGCTTTCAATTTTGTCTTTCTTTGCTTTGTCAGGTTGAGCGTATACATAATCTGGGGAAAAACAGTCTAAATATAAAGTCATATACAGATTATTGAACTTTATTGAAAGTGCAAAGTCATGTATCCAAATATTTAAGAGAGTTGCAAATCATTTATTTGAACACTATTATAAGTCGCATGTTAGCAGAATTGAATAAATTTATCAAATGTTTAAAAATTTAGTTATAAGTTATACAAAATATATTTACTTTTCGCCATGTTTTCCCGGACGTCTTCAACTTCATATCTAGAACAATCTTGATTTAAATCTGTATGGTAACCTATGAGACAAACAGTGCTTATGCTTGAACTTTAATTTATCAGCATTATAGATAAAAATGCTTACAATTAAGTCTCTTCTTTTTTTCGAGAAAAATAACAACAACAACGTTATATTCAAATTATAAATATAATAGTATTTACGATCTTGCTTGGAATTAATCGTGTAAGGTTTAAAGAAAGATCAAGCCAAAAAATCATCTATCATTTGTTTCTCATGACCGGTATATTCATACAAACATAAACATACGAAACTCGTTTTATAAGCATGATTACGAGTACCTTCATAGATTTCTTTTTTAATTACTTACAGACATATAATTATTTAATGATTCGAGGTGGCAGTATTTACTGTACAGCAGAAATAAGAAAATTAAGTAGCACAATGCATTAAAATTGTGTTTGTTTCATGCTATATATCTGTTTTACTACATAATTAGACCTACTGTTGTTTTCAAATCCATGTTCTGTTGCAGTTTCTCTTGAATTATTCACGTAGACAACTTGATTACAATCTTTACTATTCTGTCTTTGTTTTCGTCTGAAGATAGGTATCATCATTATTGAAAATATGTTTCAGTTAAGCAACCAATACATCATTACTAAGCATATTTAAGACATTTAGATATAAATGAATAACATATTAGACCAAATTTACTTACAAAACGATTTACCAAATGTCAAATACGAGACAATAAATCGTGCGCTGTATTGTCTGATATTCCTTAAGAATTGAATCAAGATTAAAAACAACACTTAATAAGTATCAACAGGGTGTAAACCAAAACTGTAATAAAATTTTAGCATCGAAAAGAAAAATCAACTTGTAATAATTTAATAATTTAATAGCTAAATAACAATCTTGTAAATTAGTATGGCTATCGTTTGTGTTCGATATTATTTCATGTATGTAATCATTTTGGCATATCAGTCAACCAAAATTTCAACAATCTTTACAATGATGGTTAAACAAAACATATTTTATTATTATTTGCAATTAGTTCGGACATAAGATAAACACATATTTGAATATTAAGGAAAGAAACATTATGACTTTACCTTCGAAATATAAGAAAGCATGCCAGTGTAAAACCCGCAATCAACAACAGAGCGACGCTTCCTGCTACCCCACCTATTACCGCAAAGCTAACACCAGTCTGTCCACTGCTGCCTGCAGAAAGGCACAAGGCAAGTTGTGTGATAACAAAGTCAAATAAGGAAACATCTTTGAGCCATTTTGACACTCATCTAAACAAATTGAAACACAAACATAATATGAATATAAGGAACGACATGGAAAATATCGTGTTTTTCTTATGACAGCATTTAGTGTATCTGCCTGTCTGGTCTCTTTAATGCTATTTGTATGAGATGGAATATCTTGAAGGTATCATTCAGTGCTTGTGGCCGGTAAGGAATGTCAAATATTGGTCAAATACATGCACATTGAACACATTATATCGTATATTAGTTAACTGCCTATATGATGAACAAAAGGTTGTTTCTTACTTGAACAATTAACCTCTCCACAAATCATTGTGTCATATTTTTCACCGACGCACTCATGTCCGTTGTTTTTTGGTACCGGTTGATCACATGACCTCGTCCTTGTTTTGTTTCCCTCACCGCATGTAACAGAGCATGATGTGAACGCTGACCATTGGCCCCAACCTCCGTCCACTTCAATTCGTATTTATTTTAATATTCAATTATAAACGATGATTTTAGGATCGGATATGCCTACATTTGTTTTCCGGATTAGTCGGTTATGTTTGATAAGGTCAGTAGATAGCATTCAAAACACAAGTGATGCATTTACCATCTCTTATTGAATAAAGAAATAAAGGTCTTAATTAATGTATGGAGAAATATGAAATTCAATAACCATTGTATAAATGTTATCGACAAAAAGTTACTTACAATAATTGTGTTATGCCATTTATGTTTTAAAAGATACAGATGCATATTTAGATGCGTTAATGCAAAAAATATATCAGGACCAGATGTTCAAGTACAAAACCAAATTGTACCCCCCCCCCCCCCCCCCATTATTACAAAGACGTTCAGAGCCTTTAATTGTAAGTCGTCAGTTCAAAAACGCACAATCTTATATTCCCTTTATTGAATGATTTTAACTTAACTATGGTGATTTAAATCAAACTATTTTAATGTAATTATTACCTTATATTGATATAACCTGGCATTTAAGTCATACAGATATTGTAAACATGAACCTGTTACTTTGTAAAGGGATTTGTCTCTATCTCATGTTTCGGATGCAGGATGTGCAGCCCACAATGTTAAATTTATCTAGCACATCATGACATAATACAAAAGCTTTATGTGTCATTTGTGTTCTATAAAACATGTTTTCGGTAACTTCCAGTTTGTGTTAATACTAGGAATCTGATATGTTTTCCTCTCATTGTTTCACTTATTATCTTTGCAAATGTAATAATCAATCCTTGTATTGTTGTTAAATACATTTATATTCTATTTTTGTTCAAATATAGTTTAATTGTCGTCAAACTGAGTGATTAAATTTAAGTTTATGTTATTGTTTAACCCTGCTACCTCAGTTTCCGCAGCCATGTTGTGGGATTATTTGCTTAATAACCTGTTGCGTTGCTAGTGTAATCAAGTGTAAAGTAAAAAAGATTTAAAAATGTTCAAACCTGCGTTAACTTCAATAAATATTATTAGGGTATGATAGGAGTTCAATTTATGTCTAAATAGTCATATCCTAATGTTTATTGTATTCCACCATTGTTTTTATTTTAGAACTCTATTTAAGTATTTTGTGGACGGTTGAGATTTTTGACGTCCATATGTTTTGGACGCCCGTCCTATATTTTGTTCACCGTCCCATATTTTGGTCACCCGTCCAATATGTTGGACGTTTCGTCCATATTCTGGTCAAACCATCCCAGCGGGTATATAAAGGGTTGGCGTCCCGATCTCATGATAAGTCTTCTGTAGAAATAATCCGGACACACGCTTTGCATCATGCAACTCGTTAGATTTTATGTGGCATTTTAATATCACAAATTTTCAATCTGACTGATCATTTGGCGGCCACTTTAAGTT
This sequence comes from Solen grandis, assembly GCA_021229015.1. Lineage (NCBI taxonomy): Eukaryota > Metazoa > Mollusca > Bivalvia > Adapedonta > Solenidae > Solen > Solen grandis. The sequence continues at coordinate 38,711,846 of CM037791.1, forward strand.
ATAAAACAACATGATATTACCTAAATACATTTTTACATTTAAGTCGACCAATCTATATACATATATGTTTAATGAGGTGCACATATGTCAGCCGAGAAGTTAAAACTATTTGAACTTTGCACATGTATGATTACAGTAAAGACGTTCTATCTTTAGAACATGTTGATAAACCTTCTAAGTATATTATGCATCTCGATGTACTGGATCCATAATGCTGCTGTTGGATATTGCGGAAGGTGGTGTTTAAACGCATTCATTTTCTTTGACAACTCTTCCAGTATAAAATTGTCATTCACAGCTCCAATGCCAACATCACTTGAAACAAGCCTCTCATATAGGTTTACCAGTTCTTTCATACTGCTGTCATCTAAATCCTTACCCATTTCATTAACTTCACTGTTGATAATTACATCAACATATAATGCAAGAGGCTCTGAGCACTCACACATCAACAGAATGTTCAAAGCTTTAGTTACAAGCGATTGACATCTTATGGCCTGTAACTGCTTTTCCACTCATCATTTGAGAAAAAAGCAATGGATGCATACACTGTTTCTAGCAATTCACTTAAGCCTGAACTTGACATAAGTTGACCAATACAACCGAGTTAACTCATTATGCAGTGAAACCCTCCAAGTCGAACCACTATGTTACTAAGTGAGCTTTCGTCAGTCTCATTAGTGACGATTGTCATCGCTTTCCAGTATAATGGCAGGTCAAATGTAACAATGGCACTTTGGCTGTACTGTTGAGCATGGTTGCTTATGTACCTCAGGGTTGTGTAGATACAAGTCATATCTCTTGGGTCCATATCAATCATTAGCAGGAAGACCACAGAAGATTGTCCTGGGCAGTGGCCTTTTCCAATCATCTGCATAAGACAGAACACTCCGGGCCAGGTTGTCTCAGGGGCCAAGTTATATGATACAGTTGTCTGACATAGACATACTTTTCAACTCAGAAAATTATATTGATTGTCCTAATGTTTGCTGTGGTTTGTAGAATGCAAAGTCATTTTTTCCAACAGACAAAAGATCATCAACAGAAACAACCTGGCGCTTAGTAGCTTTATTTCCAAAGTTTCCTGGGGTAATACATGCAATCATACCCATGTCATGGTAAGTATAGTGTCCATCAATAGATCAAAGGTTGTCATCAACATTATCTGCTGTATATTGGATAATCATTCCACTCTGGAAATTCTCAATGTCTGTTCTGTTTGGGACAGCAGCACTTGTCTCATACATCTGTACTTCTGAATATGATACACAATACCCCATACTTTACAAAACATCAATCAAGTATTTAGATACATAATGGTGATGCAACTGTACAGCAAGGCTCCACAGTAATGGAGCTAGCAATATTCTTGGATATGCAAATTCTATTATTGCTTGAACTATAGAGCACACATTAATGTCTACACCCTTTTCACTGAAAATCTTTCTCAAAAACTGTTTGAGACTTTTTGGTAAAAAATGTTTTTCATGCTGATTTTGATAAAATACCTTACTGTTATTCACTGATTTAATGTCACTCTTAATCAATTTTGCGGCTGTTTTTATGAGTTTCAATTTTCATTCTCAGTGTTGTTTGAATTAGCTGCATATATAATACTGTTCGAAACATCATGAAATCCGAAAATTTATTTCAAAGATATAATTATCGGTTTAAAATAGTAATGACTTGACTTGACTATTTGGGTTTACCGTCACTCCGACAGTATTTCAGTCATATAGCGACGTCCAGCTAAATACAGGTGGAGGAAAAACCTGAATGCACGGAGGTATCAGAATAAAACCACCGACCTACCGCAAACCAGTTGAAAGGCTTCCTCACATGAAAATCCGAATGACCCTGCCGAGATTCGAATCCACGCGGTGAGGGGTTGAGTGAATGTTAAAGTGAGCGGCTTTACCCTCTCAGCTCAGCCCCAAAATAATAATAAAAAAGAAAACAAACAGTTAATAATGAGTCGTGATTGATTGAGTGATTGAGAAAGTGGGTCGTTTTATTAAAAAGAAGTATAATGTAACGATATGTAAACGTATTTCTGTATGTGTTTCGATTTTGCTTGTACGTTGAAGGTTCAACATATACGAACATTAGCATAATAAAACTGATTTGATTGCATAATTAAAAAGACAACTAACCCCAAGCATATACATACAAACAATAAAATATCAAAAACAAAGTAGCAATTGTAACAAAAATAACATGTATAATGGAACACCGTTGACTCAAGTATCCATATCACCATACGCCCAAATATCAATATATGGCCGAAAAACTTTCAAAATGCACCCTCGGGCCATTTACAGATGTTCGACCCCAATTACTGATAAAAGGTGCAATTTTAACATGATTAACTCGAATAATCACGCATGTGAAAGCATAATACTACTCAGAATTTACTTGAACTGAAAAAGAAAAGTCCATAATCTGATTAATATCTGCACTTTCAGTTTCTGCTTGTTCAACATTATTAAAATATCGATGTCGCTATCATTAAAATTGGTTAAAAGTTATATTCTCAAATCGAAAGATTTTTCTTGACTTATTAAGCACGGCACCCTTCTTACAGTAGGGCCGAGCGTCTGCCAGTCAGATATCTGGAAGAATACGATAATTACATGAATACATCAGTTTATTTGCATTATACTCAAGTCCTGCGATCAAGAAGGGTAGGTGACCTTATTTGTGACGTCGCAAATAAAAAATGAATCAAAATGATGCCATTCCGATTTGCAAATCTCACGCGACTGCGTCCCAAGAGTTCACACATCTAAATATCTCCTAGCTATGGTATGATTTACATATGAATGCTGTACTTGGTGCGGTGTCCTGTGATTTGCGAATATTTTGTTGCTTAAATGATAATGAGGAACATATAAATTTGTAAGAAAGTATTACCATGCCCGATACGCGGAAATTCATGTATTACCTATATCTCCTGACAAAACCTCTCAACAAGCAAGGTATGGGATTGACAACAGCAACATTTTAAAAAATGCTAAATTATTCTGAGTTTCTTGTACATCTTTTTTGTAGAATTTCAACTGAATGAGTTATGATGGAACTTTATAGCCCCATCTTCACCATGTGAAGAAAGGATATAAATAGTTCTTGCTAAGAGTGATGTTTGTAAATATCAAAGAAACATTATGTTATGTCAGAATGATATTGGCATCCATTATTCACTTTTGTATAATCATTAATCAACCGATTCAATTTGAGAAATGAAATAATGTTCACATCCTCCATACAGTTGTTTACCCGATTACTTGATCTATATTAAACAATTCATAATTTGATATGCAAATATGGGGATTGGACACACAACCTTTTGTCGTCTCCGATAAATCACCGGATACATACAAGTTTTGTCACGTTGCAAAAAGTACTGTTAGTACACTATTATTAAAATAAATGTATGAATAATCTAATTGTTTTCATCTTACTGATAAATGAAACACCGTATAAGTTGCTTTTGTACAAGGTTCATATAATCAAGCACTTGGATACATTTAACTGAAAAGCTGGAAATGCCTGGGCATCATTTAGGCTTGCAATATTAGCATGTTGGCTAACTTTTCGCTTGATAATCGGAGATAAGGACAATCTTAACACCCATATACATTCCATGACATCTATTACATCCCCTGTTGTAATGGTGTATTATTTGCGTGTAAATATAAATCAGAAAAAAGAGCGCTTTTTGCGGCGGTGTACACTGAGTGTTAATAATACTTATTAGATGTCTCTACGAGACAAATTATTTCAATACTTGCATGTCGTAAGATGCTTCCTTGCATCCTGTGTAATTTTAATTACTCGTCATTGTAATTACAACATTGCATAACTTTTAGAAAATTGAAAGCTGACGAAGAATAAATAAGTGAAATAAAAAAGTACTTGCGATCGTGTTATTGCAAGAAAGGCTTAGTGATCGCAAAATAATATCCAGTTCATGTAAAGTGTCAACAGTTAGCGATTCATGGTAAAATTCGTCTCGTTGATAATGTTATTTGATGTTTTAAGGTAAACAATTCAATGAAGCATACATTGCGTGAAACAACCTAGTACCGCCCCTTTTTATCCGAATTACAATCTTGTTTACATTTTGCGATGTAGAACATAGTTCAAGTTTGACGTTCTTGTTTTTCTCCGAGAACACATTTTTGCAACCTCGGGTTTGTGTTTCTTATTGAAAAGTATATTAATATCGTGCTTTATCATTTAAAAAAATCATCTCCTTTCTTGTAATCGCGAAACTTTTAGAAAATTTAAGTAGGTCATGCTTGATTAACAACCGTCTGCTGAAGATGTAAAGACGGGGTAGAGGCCATTTAATTGTTCATAAAATGGAAATTTAGCCGTTGATATTGTTGAAGTAAGAATGTATAAGTGTATCTTCTGTTAAAAGTTATTTTAGTTAGCACTCTGGTATTACCTCCTGGGTACTTTTATTTAAATTTGTAGCTAGGAATATGATCAGGAGACACAATTTAATTTTTGAATTTTGAAGCTTCAATTTATATGTGTAATTTATTATCAGACTCGAAAATTTATTCATTTTTTAACATCGATTAATTAACCATTTCGTTAAAATTTTGTTTTATGTTTTGCCATTGGTATTATGTAATGACAGAAATAAAGACGAATAAAAGTAGGATATGAAATTGCAAGAATTTCTTTTTCATTGTTTTGGGTGAATCCCGTGATGATGGCATTTCTATAGTGCTACTTTCAGGAGGATTTGCAAGCTCCATATCATTATAGGTTCTGGATGTGCTTGGAATGACCTCGGGACCTACCTCAGTAAGACGGACAAAGCAGAGCTCATCTTTCCTGCCAGCTGAACAACTCCTGTTATAGGACCGAATTGAACTTCCATTACGATTTTATTATGAACATTATATATAATAAATGCTGTTTATGTTATATATTTTTTATGTGTATTCTGTTCTGTAAACGATCTCGCAAATAAACACAATATTTCTCTTCGCAATGATATTGTTTTAATACGAAATACGATCTGCGCCCGTGCGTCATAATTTGCACAAAGAACGAAGTCACATGGATAATACTACGCCGGTTATTAGGCAGTTCATTCAAAACAAATGAAACGACACTACTCTCCCTATCAAATTACGTATGTGATGTAAATATTATTTCATAAATCAAGTACATTTTTTTAATATCTCAATACTACTTATACTAGTAAAATAACGATTATCAAGTTTGCAATCTTTATGGATCAATACACCGAGATTTCAATCCTAACTAGCTGCAGTGTATATATTTTATGTCATATAAGTTGATTTAAATACAGGAATGATTTCGCGTAATGTGTGATAAAAGATGGTAATCCTTTAATGCTTTTAAAACAATGATCGGATCTTTATTTAGATCTTTGCTATTAAAAAAAAAAAACTTGTTTTTAATTAAATCAAATATCTTGTTTATTCATGTAGGTTAAGAGGATTAGCCTATATAAATTATGTTTTGATATTAACTACTTTCTATTTATATCAGCATTACAAAAATATATAAATACATTCATAACACTTTTAAACAGCAGTGTGACTCATTTGTGTGTTTTATACATATGCAATTATTTCGGACCAAAAGATAATCAATGTAACTTTACTATTCTCCCGGATGAATTCTCTATTATAATACATGATTCCTATATGATTCCATCGATGCAGAGTCCAATTAATTGTCCTTTTTAGGTGAACGCTTTGGAAAAATGTAACGTCTCAAAATTTATAGAATATTGTTTTAAGTGAAAAAGGTTGTCATCTAAACTAAAATGATGAGATCAATCACAACATATGTTCATAAAGCGTAATGGTGATAATAAAAGGTTAAGGGAGAACAAGGAAAAGGGAAAATTAAACATTCATACTCATTGGATCACAAAAAAAGTGTAATTCAATTACCTTACATGCATATAACATATCTTAGATTTTGATATTTCTACATGTTTTTTCATCTTGAAATAATGTGTATGATATTGATTTGCAAAACAAAAAGAAAAAAAAGAAAAGATATTGCCGTTTATTTACGTTTTTACCTTATAGGTGAACATTTATTTTCTAATTTCTCTCAGCAAGTAAGATATCAGATTGACAACAGCAACGTTTTAAAAGATGCTAAATTATTCTGAGTTTCTTGTACATCTTTTTCGTAGAATTTCAACTGAATTCTAATTCCTCAAATTTTAAAAAGATAAAACTTTTGTAAATATACTTCTTGAGGTATATTAAATACCATTTTTTTAAACAACTGCAGGGTAGTTGATATATTTTGAAGGTCAATTTACCATAATGGCGTCATTAAATATAGCAAATGTCATATTTAAAACATCGTTATTGTTTTTGATTTTGATTTAGCACTGACATGGCGTATACCTACACTACATGTTTTGTTTTTTTTTTGTCCTTTTTTCCAAATATATATTTTAACTTGCGCTTATTTGGAATGCTTATTACAATGAAAATACAATTGATCAATAATTAATGGGGATAGCAATAAACCATTAAATTTATGTTTTAAAAAAGGATATAAATTATACATAAATCTAAAACATGGAAAATCAGCATTATCTACCTTTCTTTACGCATCTACTATTGAACTCTTATTTTCTTATTCCATTCAAAAAAATCAGTAATTTATCCTCAGGTCTACTTATTTGTTTATAAATTAAGATTTCCAATAATATGTTTATTATTTCAGATAATCATAATTATTTATCACATAGTTATTTGAGAACATTTAAATATATTTGTACCAGATATATAGTTAAATATTAGTTTTTTATGTACCTTGCAAAAACATGACTTTAAAATAAAAATGATTTGAATTTGAATGGGGAAAAACATACCTTTATAAATGATATTGTTCGTACTAATAGTTCCCATTTCACATTTGAAGCCTGATTGGAAATATCCTTGAGCACATCCATTTAGACATGTACCGTCAGCCTGGTTACAATCTCTGTTTACACAGTTTTTGTCACACTGCTTACAGGAGTTTCCGTAGTACCCCCTTTTACATCTTTTACATTTTTTCAATGATGTACAGTTGGTACAGGTACTTTGACACTGGAAACAGTCACTTTTATATAAGTAATATCCCTCCGTACAAAGGATACAATTAGTCCATGATGTACACTTGGTACATATACGTTTACACTGGATACAGTGACCATTGTTAAAGTAGTATCCCACCTTACAACTGTAACATTTATTCAATGACGCACACCTGGTACAAGTATTATCGCACGATGCACAGTAACCATTGTGCAAGTAATATCCGTCTGAACATTGTGTGCACCCACTCTCTCTGCAACTGTCACAATTATTGCAAGGGTTTTCTGAAATATTTGCGATTTAAAATTATAATAATAAAACACTGTTTAGAAATGTCTACTTCAAAGTTTTAAAGATTATCTCATTCAAAATCAGACGGTGATTAAGGCATTTGGCAAACAGAGCAATATGGCATACAGTAAATGCCCATATAGTAAGAATACCATATTAAATATATTACCAAATATATATAGAAATGTTAATTTTGTCGAGAGAGAGAGAGAACTGGTCGAGAGAGAGAGAGAACTGTTCTTATGAATAATCATAAAATTAAATATTTCATAACAACGTTTTAATATTTAACATTGTAATAATAATTAATTCGGTCAGCGTCATTCTGTCGTATATCTGTATATAGAATCTATAATGAATAGCACAGAATGAATATATGTGGCTGTTCCTTATCCTAGCTGTACAATGTAGTATTCCTCCATGTAAAAACCTAAATTGTAGAAAATAGCTCTAATGGATCCATTATATAAAAAAATGTAGAAATAAACTTACCACCAACTAATAATCTCATGACGTTCAGGCAGATGAAAAGTGACAGAATGTCTTCTCTCATTCTTTATTCTTACTGCCTGCGATAGATATAAATAAACATGTGTTTCAAATATTGCTGATATCGTGCTTTCCTATGTGATCACAGAAGCCGAGTGATTCGAGCTTTCGCTTTGAAACTATGAGGTTGGGGGATTGAAATTAATATCGTACCAGTTGAGCTCCAATTCGTATTGTGCTCACCATACAGGGGTATTTCAAGAGCTGATTGGCCTAGTGTTAAAACAATGCGAACCGGAGTGGCACATGCGTCATGATGCTACGGTGAGACATGAAGGAAATCCAGCATTATATGGTTTCCATTGAGAAAAAAACCCATCCAATCTACCGAAATGACTTATTACTAATCGTTGGACATTAAAAGATGCAATTGATCAAGAAAGAAAAGGAAAATAAATTCCAGCACAGCTCATTTATCCTAATATATGTAAAGAAATATGTCTAGTTGAATATTACATATTGGTTAATTACTATTCATATTCATATATATATATATATATATATATATATATATATAGAGAGAGAGAGAGAGAGAGAGAGAGAGAGATTAAAATAAATAAACAAATACGCTTGGTATTGTACTGATACTAACCTGAAAATCATTGAATTCAGAACACAATTAGTCCAATATAAACGTCAGAGCTCTCAATCTCCTACACGTACCGACAGTTCATAAACGACATCAGCTTGATATAACGTTACCCGTATGAATCTCTACCAACTCTACTAACAAGGAAAATAAACATGTTAATATGTAGTTCAACTCATACATTAACTCAAAAGATACACAAATCAAATCAGTTTCACACCAAGTCCAGGAAATGTTGGTTTCCCATCATATATTTTAGAATAAAATACCGACCAGCGCGTTTCTTCTCCACTTACCAACCAGGCTGTATTACTCAGAAAAACGGATACTGCTTGGACAATGATATGCTTTTGTGTTTTATTAGTTAAGAAACTTCATATTCAAGTCTTTCAACTGTAGCCGACACTTAATACATTGAAAGAAACAACAAAATTATACTTCATGTTCATTCCACTTCCTGCTTTCGAAGTGTTGAACACATATACAAGGTATAATTCCCGTTCTCTTTATCAACTCATCCATATTCAAGCTTTCATACAACAGCTCTTATAATTTTTATCACAAAATAATTCATCCTCTCTCTCTCTCTCTCTCACTCTCTTTCTCTCTTCACAGGTTCGCCGATGATGAGGAGGAGAAAGAGGTTGTTGATGATGATTATGATGAATAAATGATGTTCGCATTTAGAAAACGTTCGTAAAGGTCGATCATCTAATTCAAAATCTGTACCTACCGTGATTAATAACCCCATCATTTTGGAAACTAGTTGATCGTTGTCTGACTACCGACGTTGACTACAAAATGCTCATATACAAAGACATGTATAATACTTGGCTACAAACAAAACATTCGAATAATCGAAATACGTGATCAATTAATTCAAAGTTCGATCTTCTTTTATTTTAGGTAATGTGATATTTTTATGAGACATGTAGGATACATTAGCTAAATGATTAACAATCACACCTTTTATGATATGCACATTCTTTGTAACCACCCTCCCCCTTGCAAATTCATTAGGCGAAGCTGTTTGGGACAATACTGAATCACAATATATGCATATGTTTTGAACTATGCAATTAGTTACACATGTTAATGTACAGAGATGTCTTCCCGTTAGTGTAAAATTAACAGATGCAGATCAGGACTTAAATATAGTGAAAGATTTAAAAAAATATTGGACAAGTCTCGTTGTGAGTCAAAGAATATTTCATAATAATTTAAATACCAAAATACGATATCACTGGCACTATCGCAGGCTCAAGCACGTGCGCAATGCTCTATAATATTATAATAAGGGATAAAATTCAACCTGATGCGGTGTGACCAAACGATTCGAAAACATAGGGTTATACATTTTTATTTGATGGATGTAAATAGGCTACAATGAGTTTTTCAAGCAAAGGACATATTTCGTAAATTAATGTATCATTTTTGTAACGACGAGTGCGGTATATTTATGGGATGTTTAGACTGTAAAGAAATTATTATTAACAGACACACTTTCTTTGAGATATACCTGCTATGTTCCCCCAACAAAGACATTAGGCGTAACTTCATTTGTACAATACTGAAAACTGGGACACAATTTAAATATATATAGCCATAATAGACGTATCTCAGGATAATTTTGTAAAGAAAAAAGTAACCTACATAAAGTTTCATTTTCTTGCTGTGAATGATAGACTGAATTGTCATTGTGTTTTAGAACAATACTAACTTGTGTATCGCCAGTATTCTGCATTCATATAAATTTACAATCAGAGGATGTTTGCGGTTTTCCGGGGAATTTCCGGCCACATATTGATACATTACGTGGTGTGGCGTACGAGGTTTTGCTTTCTCTCCCTCTCTCTCTTAAAATTTTTCTTTCATTAAAAATAGATATATTACAATGTGTGCTTTTTTGTTATTTCGTGTTTAGCGTCTGTGTTTCATTAAACTTATCTACTGCATTCCAGTACCGGTGTAATTGTTAGATTAATAGTAATAAAACCACATGATGAAGTCCAACATTGTTTTTTTTTTTTTTTTTTTTTTTTTAGTGTGTTTTTTTATTTTTTTATTTTTTTCATCATGTGATTTTAATTTGGAAAACATAAATTACCATATCCATATATGCCATACGCGAATACTTTCCCTTTAATTTCTTATGAAAATGCCGAAATAGATTATAACGTTATTACAACAAAAGATATGGGACATTAATATTAATTTGCGTTGTATTTTTGTTTCTATTACGGTGACGTTTTCAAAAATGTTCAATTGCAGTGTACACAATATATACACAATACGTATTTAAGACAATTAACGAAACGATTTTTTTACATTTTAACATGATTAATAAAACTTTTTCAGATATACCTGATTGATTAATTGATATTTCGAGTTTACTGCCACTGCTTCAATATATCTGTAATATAGAGACGAACAGCTAATTACAGGAGGGAAAAAACACGTATTCAAAAGCGAACTGGAAGGCTTCCTCACATAAACACCCGAATGAATCTGCCGGGAAGCGAACCCACGAGGTGAGAGGCTGAAGGAGTTTAAACACGCTCGGCCTGAAAGGTACCTATATAAGACTGAGATGTAAAAATGAGAATACATTAGTTTTAAAAAGTAAAATCGTAGGATAGATTAATCAGTTACAGTCAAATAAAGAAAACGTTTTGTGGTATAATGGCAATTAGGAAGTGTAATAATTCGAACAAAATGCTTTAATTTTTGAATATCACGAGTTGCATGAATGTCAAAAATACATATTTTTTTTTTTTGGGGGGGGGGGGGGGGGGTATAATGCACTGTGTGCCATAAGTATCCCCATACAAATAGTTTGACCTTAGGGCACGTTTTAGATTCCATATCACGCCATTAACGTTCCGCTGGGGCTCATTAAAATGTACACCCATGTCTGTTCACTTGTTTTGAAGATATTTTTTTCCTGATAGTTGGGTTACTTATTTATTAGTTGGTTAAGCAAATAAGGGATCCAACTAGCAAGTTATGCTTTCGTTACCTAAATAATTCTCTTCAGAACGAAGTTTACAAATGCTAATCCAAAGTTTGTCATTTGCTCCATCTTTATGACAGTGAAACGCGTATCTATATTAATAAAGAACTAGATCTAATTATCAGATTTAGATTTGGTAAATGCAGCTATGTGTATGTTGAATATGTTATCCTTTTTATACTTGGTTTCTTTTTCTTATGAATATTTGCATCCGCAAAAAGCAATCTAAGTCCGGGTAATAATTTCCGCCATTTTGACAAATTGTGAATATTGCATTGTTTATAATGTATACAATTAATTGGGTATATTATCATATGAGAGGGTTTTGATATTTTATCCATATCCGATATTCTTACTCATTCCGGTACTCAGTTCAATTTTAGAATACTTGCGGGGTTCTTCGTCAATTTAACCATAACGTAATCATACTCTGGTGTTTAAATCAATGTAAAAGGCATTCTGATGCGGACGTTCTGAAAGGTCTTCGTACTGCACTGGGCCAATTTATATTCTTTTCCTGTCATAATAAAATAGATCAAATACTTAGCTATGATTTTGATGGGTCATTCTTTATAAAGGTGATGTTTATCGGATTACTTTCATTTTATGGTACGGAAGAAAAGTCAGTAGCTCTTGTGTTTATTCTTGAGAACAAAATTTAGTTCAATAAGTACAAGTAAATATGGTATAAATGGTATAATAGTACAATTAGTGTTAGTTGTCAATAAATAAAAATAACACAAGAGACGACAATAGATACATACCAATGCAAATACCTTGCGTTTCAGCGGTTTGGATTTCATTGTTGTCTTGACTACCCTGTTTTCTCAAAATTAAATCTGTTGGTATTACAAATAATTCATAAATTCATCAAAAACTAAATGCGAAAATGTATTTAGAGAATTTGATATTCCTGATAATACTTAGTCATTTTAAAGTGGATGTGGAAGTCCATGGCATAACATCTACATCTAATTTTAATGTTTGCTTTGGATAATCCCTGCAATCACATCAAAAAGATTAAAAGTACTGAGAAAGTAAGCAAGGAGAAGTTGCATCCATGGTTCGAGTTTCAATTGTATGTGCGTGACTGTATGTATAGATATCTATTTTAACAAACAAAAATGTTCACAAGCAGTGAAATAACAAAGGTTCGCGATTCTGATTTACTTACATTATCTTACGCCAATGTTTATATTAACCTTTGCCTCTTGACAAAAGCAACATTAATAAAAAAAATAAAGTTAATAATATAATGATTAGGCTGACAAGCATTTTTTTATCAACCCTCACGTCAGCAACATTCATGACATTTTCTCTTTCATCAAAATTGTAATATAAATTATCTCATAGCACGATGAGTAAATATTATGGCTATTCGGAATTACAATTTAACATGCAGTTAAAGTATGGATATTATTTTTGTGTCTGATTTTATTTTAAGTTCATAATAATTATGTCTTATGTGTAGCTAATAAATTTAGATATAATGATATGTTGTATAGAAATAAATAATCTCAATGAATTCACCATCGAAATATATACAGCACTGCCAGCACCAAGCAAACGATCACCAAAAGAGCCACGTTCCCTGCTATCCTACCGATTTCTGCACCGCTGAAACCGCTGTCAGCAGCGGTCTGTTCAATGTTGTCTGTACAACGTGGCAAAACAAGAATTCGTTAAAAATAAAAGTCAAATTTGTTGATGGGATAGAGATTCAGCCATCTTTATAACTGACACATTTATAATATGTATGTAAAGAATGACATTTATTATATTTTTCTTATTATTACAGTTAGTGTGTGATAATATATTGTGAGGAATGCTATCTATTTCAACATTTGTCACCCAACTGAATTTAATACGTGCACTTAGAGAAGACATTATATCGTATCTTATTTTACTGTCTATTTGATGAAGAAAGGGCAAGTTATCACTTGATCATCCGGGTAGAACAACCCACCTACCGCAAGCCAGCTGGAAGGCTTCCTTATTTAAATTGGAGCTGTTTTCTTTGATCGAGATATTATTTTGTAACCCAGATGACATTTATTGGCTTTTTTCTTCAATGATTTTATTAAAATGCATCCATAGCTAGCACATTATCCCTGTTATTCTATCATATTTCATAAAATATTTCCGTAGAATATTGTATTATACATTTTTTTTTGGTTTAACGGCCCATAGACAGTAGTTTAGTCATTTGGAGACAACGTATACTTGAGATAGATATAGTGCTGCCACACTGTAGTATCACGCCGTAGATATGTGGCATGATACCACACCCAGTCATATTATCCTGACACCGGGCCAATCAGTCCTGCAACTACCCTTATATGTTGAGCGTCAAGCAAGGGACCTATAACAATACCTTTTGTTACGACTTTGGTATGTCGCGGCCGGGCATCGAACCCACGATCTGCCGCTCCCGAGGCGGACGCTCTAAACAATCGGGCGCCAAAACATGACGTAAAGTAGACTATCTCCGCCCATATTACGCTTTTTGAACAAAGGCAACATTAACTTAACTTATATTTTGTTCATATCAACACTCCAGGGAACATTTTATGCAATTTATATTTCGAATTTAAACGAAATAAAACCATTCCTTTGGACGATTAAGTGGAACAAACTGAAAACATATTCGAGATGCGGGGTTATGAAGGGGATGCATGACTGTCCGAAATTTAATTACCAATTTACAAATGAGAATATTGTAATTATATATAAGGCATGCAAAATTCAAGGTTGCAACGTAGATAAATTTGTAACAGCCTTCATCCATAGTCCGATGTCCGCTTCCAAACTCGCACTCTGAACACCGTCCAACATGTAACACTGTGGGTAGAACATTCTGCATTTGAACTTTTCTAAATTGTCACTTACAGTTGTTGCAATACTCGGACAAGTCATTTTGGTTACTGTCTCAATTGAAAGTATATCATGGAGTAAGGGTTTATAAATGTAAATATTTTGGTTTATAGTAAGATAATACTTGAGTGTTGTTTAAGATAAACCGTAACCAATTCGAAAAGTCGTTCAATATGTACCCAAGAGAATTCGTAGGTACATTTATTCATGGATCTATGTTCTTGGAAACGTAAGGCCTATATAAGAGGCAAACTTTCATGGGGATTAATAGTTGTGGATAAAACCCACCACGAAAAATGAGTGTCCCAAGATTATCAATGATTACATAGTAGACGTCATGTGTCAATACGGTCAGCCACCTGATTATATCGTTCAATTAACCGTCTCAGGTTTTGGCCACACCCAATGGTATTAGATGTCACAAATTATTGTCTATTGAAAAAACATTCATTAATTGAGAAATAAAGAAATCAAACATCTAGTCTTTATCACATATAGTAAATGAGTAATACTCTGGACAAACATGCATTTAAAATAGGAAAATGATTGTAAAATTTGACAAGGTACAATCCTGTTTATTGGTCACTGCTCTTCGACTACATGCTATCCATTTACTATAAAAGTATTGTATAGTTTTCGAGTAACGTTCAAGGCAAACATTGAAAAAAAAAAGATAATTTGACCAGGTAGAGTTATGGTTCTTGTACACTGGACTGCTCCTTCTCATAATCTAATTTTTACGTTTCAAGTTTCAAGAAGATCTTATATTGTATTTTTAACGAGTTATATCCTGACAAAATTGATTAAGATAAAGCGAGACCTTTCAAATTTTGAACCAAGAAAACTAAGGGTTCTTGGTTATTGCATTTGTCCAAGTAGACATCTATTTATACATAAGTTTCATGCCAATGCATGTAAAAATGTGCAAGTATATATATAAGGCAAATGAGCACTGGGCACAAAAATAATTGTAAATTTTCTTAAAAATCACATATCTCTGACATCTTTTAAGAGAAGTCATTTGATTATTTATATGTTCCGGAACAGTTGCATAACACGTAACATTTTAAACACCAAACTCACGAAGCACAGTCAGAAAGTACACAATGTAACAGCTAAATGCATAAAAAGGGGATATAATATCGAAATTGGTCCAGTTAGAGTTACCTTTTTTAATCACTGCATTTTACCATTTTATAATTTCAAGTCATTAACTGTTAAAATTGAAGAAAATACAAATGAAGATAATTTAAATGGGATTTCATAGAATTGTGTTCCTTGATTGCTATACTTTTCCTAGAAATTATCTAATACATATATGTATATTTCTAAGTTTCACGCCATTACCTTTAGTAGTTTTGACGTTCTGACCAAGGTTAACGTTGTCCACAGACAATCAGACGGAAAAAAAACACTGATAAAATAATATGATGGGCTGATTCTACTCACCATCCACTGATTCGGGTACATAAAATAAGGGATTCTGAATTTCTGTAAATAAAACTGTAAAAGAGGCAAGTTTATAATGCAGTGTTCATCCGCAGTTTCATTCATTAAACTACCCATATATAACCTTATTTGCACCAAACATTTTCGGCTGCGTGATTAGCTTTATTGATTTTTTGTAATACTTATTATTCATATTCTTGGGTTGTATATTTAGAATATTTTAATTCTAGTTTTTATGCCTCCATTATTTTATTGAGTTAACCTTTGGATTTAAATCATAGACCACAGGACCCTGATATTCAGTCCAAAAAAATCGACCTCTCTCTATATAAATTATTTACAGAGAGGTCGTTTTTTTAATATGAGGGTCCAGCGCATAGACAGGTTTGGTTATAAGGTCAAAACAAAGAAATGAAATGGGGACAGTATGTTTAATGTAAGCCGTCAATTGAAACATTTTGTTTTTAATCTTTTGTTGTTAGAGTCTCAAATGACCATAGTGTCTCTAGTCGCACCTATATGTCACAACTCAGAAAGTACTATAGGGATTGAGTTTATATTTTATACGATGGTCAAATTTTACTTACCAAGAACAATAACTCTACATTGCTTCATCTCTTTTACTTACTTGTATGTTGAAATTATGCTTTTCTAGAATATATTTAAAAAAAAAAACTATTGAAGACATGGATATCATTCTTTACACAAGGGAAGGACGTGAAGTGACAAAGAACAATAACTTTATCTAGTCCCATTTTCCTGCTTTTCTATTCTGCAGCAACTTCATTAAGTATTAAAGATACTGGGAGGATCAATTCTAAGTACCTGCTGCTTTAATACGATTTAACTTCCCTCAAATTTTACATGCATATCACAAAAAATTAAAGGAATTTACTTTGTATTTCACACATTATAACTTTTGCTTCTCACAGTGCTCATAGTTCTTTGAATTTTTCTAATGTGATCTAACTTTGAAAACCATATTGTCGCCGTTTATCTAATTCGACAAAAAGGGCACATTTAAAATTAACATTTATAAGTACAATGTCCGATATATGTCCATAGCCATTAATATTTAATTCAAAAAACTTAAAGCACAAATTGGTGATAAACAGTGTATTTTCTTTTGAATAAATCGGTAACATATGATACTAATGTCAATTTATGGTGCTGTTGTAGAATCTAACGTAAGATACAACAGAAAACAAGTACTTTATTATTTTTTTTTATGACGTTTGCTTTTCGAATACAGAGAATATATACATAACAGTTGTCTTATGGAAACAAACAATAACAAGCAATAATAACATATTAATTAAAGATCATAAAAATGATTTACAAAAAAACAACAAGTAATTACTTTATTTAACAGTGAGAAACAAAAAGTGATAATTAAACAATACATTGGCATGAAGCAACTTGTGTCATTAAACTAGAAATTAATAAATGTAGTAATAATATTAATCTTATATGAAAGGTCTGTCGACAAAATGATTGTAGCTCTCAGGCTAAAATTCTTACTTATAATTCGACACTTTTTTTTAGTTTCGGCTTTTTCTCAACATATATCTATATCAGATGTTACAGTTGTTGAACCACACATCATTTAAGACCGGGATTTCCTCAATTCATAAATCAAGATACCTTTATTATTCTGTTCATTAGTCCCAAGTTCCAAACTTATAACATATTAAGTAAATTGGGGAAATAAAGTTTTTAGAATTAAGATACATTCTATCACATTTACATGCAAATAAATACTAAGATGAAAGTTAGATAGAAATGATTTACTTTTATTAAATTAACTTATAATTTGATACTGTTAGTTACTTTGCACTTGAGAAAAATAACTTCACTAAGTAATGTAAATTCACTGAGGAAAGGCAAATGTAAATATACGAAGATATAGCATTATGTTCATATAATGCAATACTTCATTTGCAATTAATCATGATTGTGTTTCGATTTTGAACTTTCAAAAATAGGATATATACTGCAAATCAAACTGCAAGTTTAAGTTCTTATGAGGGTTTTTACACTTAACTACCATTGAAAATGTCCAAAGCATCTCATTTCAAAAGACACTCGTTTTTATTTTACTTGAAGTACATACAGCTATTTGTGGCATATTTTTAAGTAATACAATAAAATTATAAAACTATATCATTCACCTTACTTCATTCCCAACAAATGACTGTCTATAACAAGTTATACGCGTTTGTATTTTCTGACCTATTTCCATGGTTAAAATAAAAATAAATTAAAATGGAAAAAACAACAACATTAAAGTGAGTAAATGAAAGAGAATACGTTAATAAAGAAAGGAAAACGCCATTCACTCTGCACATTCATCTATTCCTATCATATTGCAAAACGGAGCTATTCTTTTTAGCACTTTCCTTAGAGGCTGCAATTATGAACTTTTTAAATTGCTACTCTGAACTGGTGAAGATTCCAAATTGAGGAACAAGTCACGTATTATCTCAAACACCTGCTTCGAGGATACAGTATTCAAAATATAACTGATCTTGCGTGTACGAAAATAAGGTTTTCGAGTGTAAGACTTAAACTTGCCGACTATATTTATCAGGAATTGAAGACTTTTTCAACATTAACATGGGAGACGTAGATTTCTACCGATCATTTAAGAATACGCTGCTTTTAATATTGCACTTAATAAAAACATTAGCTGACCGTATTCAACATTTTTCTTTTTCAAAATTTTATCTTTGGCTAGAGTTGTTACAATGGCATTTTAAATAGATGTTCCATGAACAATCTACATATCGAATGCAAACTGAATTGATTATCATTTAAGACCATTTTTCCTCACTGAATTTCTAAATCAAGTTATGACATTACCTCGACAAAAATATATATATGTACATTTAGAAAAAGAGTAATCATTAAACAATCGAGGAAACAAGACAAAATATATATTCTGAGAAAATAGTAACGATATCAAATCCAAAGAAAATCAACCACCTAAAATTGGTGGTTGATTGAGCGATACATTTTGTTTATATTTTGCATACAAAAGTCATTTAAGGCATACATTATTTAATTCGACAGCTTGTAAATTAGGTTACAGATCGTGAAGTTATGCCCGCCAATTCACGTTGGTATAGGTATTGTCGATAGACGCTTGATAGGCAACCACACACTCGTGACAGAAGATGTACTGTTCCTGGTGGAATATACAAACGTACATATAGGTTTCATAAAAAGTGTCATTTTAATTACATCAGTTCCGAATGAAGAAACCTTACTCCACTTCCGTCATAATTATTATTTAGCACCAAATGTTTATTATATTGTATAACCTACTTTATTAACAAAATAAAATAAATGAAGCCATGATTTATATGTAATACCGACAAGCATAACGAATAGTTTTTTTTTTGCAATAAGAAATGGTTATTTCGTCAATTCCATTTGCATGAAATAGAAAAATATTATCATGCGCATGTTATGGATATATAGCAAAATATCTTTAAATAATATAAAAAATAAAATCATGTTAAATGAATAAAAATAATGGTCTTTATTTTTAATAACCACAAAAATATATGTAATTGAACATTACCTCGCTTGGTATCGCAATGTGCCTTATTGATCTCAGCTGCCTGACAGTGTTCATAACGCTTATGTTTTGCTCATACTTTAACTTCTGGATAAGTAATGCAACGACACAAAACAAACCGCTCCTTTCCGAAGCATTCCTGTTAAAACAAATTTTAATTTTTTTTAGATTATTTACATTAAATCATTATGATGAGAAAAGATATATATTCAAGCAAACAAAGCAAAGTTGAAATGTGCAACACTAACCTGACACATATTGTTATCTATTTGATATATTAATTGAATAATCATAAATTAAAGTGATGTTTGAAGTATGTAGTGATCTATATGGGATACTAACAATACATATTACACCATCAGAATAACACGTGTTTTAACAGGTTTACACACAGGCAATGTATGAGTGTTCCTCCAACGTTCTCCCTTATATTTGCTGCAGTTTGTTCTACTTCAGTAACCATGCGAACAAAGTCTGCAGCATCAGTGGGTACTGGTTCATTTTTGTCCCACAATGTTGGCTGGAAGTGGTAAACTGTCTTCTTCTCTACGCCACGCTGTATTGTGAACAAATACATACTAAGCAGCAAATGCGTTTATACTCACGAGTAAACAAGGTTATACATTAATGAAAATAAAATGTTCTACATATAATATATATCACATGTTGTTAAATAACTTCTGAAATTATAGTGTAACAGTTTTTGATGTTTATATATACATATGTATATCTATATATTATTGTAATCATTTAAAAAATCAAATTAGATACCAAATAGTGTGAAACACATTGACCTTAAATGCAGATATTACTCTACGTATAAATGTAAGAATCGGCACAAAGTCATAGCACATTGCACAATTTAAACTGTTGGCAATATACTATCGTTAGTAATACATGAATATTTTGAAAGATAAAGATTGCTCACCTTTTTTCGATTCGACAACTCTAATGTCCTCATTACATAACCAGCGAATGATTTGCTGTTTGAACACCTTAGTGTGTAGATGCCGATTCTTCAAGTTTTGGTTAGCTGGTGGGAGATAAATTCCGGTAGTCTGAAGTAAAGCAATGTGTTTGTTGTAGACTCGCTTTAGATGGAATTAATGTTGTCTAAAAGACAATCATATAATTCAATGATAGAAAATAACAGACGAAGCGTTCAATCTTATGACTCGTCTTATGACTCGTCTTATGACTGATATTAAAAAGGACTGATTAACGCATAACTCTCTTAAGAATTGTATTCATTTATATGTTTTTTGTTGTCTTTTAATATATTTATTTTTTTTTTAATATATTTATTACGTCTTTTCATGGTTTTTTTTTAATAAATTACGCATAAAGACATTCCTTTGAGAGTAGTTCCGCTTATGTTAGGTTTGAACTGAAACGGCATACAATTTCAAAGCATCACATAATAACACAAATTTAAGTGATTATTCCATTCATGCGTGACGTATTGATCTCAGTTTCCAATCTATTAAAGCTGTTGATGAAGTTAATAAACACGTACTTTTCTTTATCATTTCATAAAGCATTTGGCGGTCAACCGGGCATTAAAAAGGTCATGACGGAATAAAGATAAAATATAATGTGTTACTGTAATTTCATGAATATATTTAATGTATTACATTTTCAACAAATGGATAAGACAATGAAGAAACGCATTTTTACTTTTTCATGAGGAATATCTAGATCCATTGACACAATACAGGCGATGTTTTCCTGCATAATCAGTCCTACAAAATCCACAAGAGTTCCCAGCAGTGGTGTTTGAGCAACAATGAATTGCTTCTCTTGACTATAACCCTAAAATGAAATATGTATTTCACCTGAATTAAAATGGTTTAAATGTACATGTATCATGAGAATTGATACCAGAAATTCCAGCAATGAACATGATAAAGAAACACGTTAGAAAATAATTATCCGCCAAACTCTTAGGTAGAATAATCGATCTTAGATTTCACAATGAACATTATTCATATATTTTATTCTGAAAATGTAGGGAATCCAACACTTATTGTGGTATATGACTTACATTAATGAATGTTGCATTGATGTAGTCACCACCTTCAGGCTTTTTTGAGTCGAGTTTAACTCTGTGACGGTCACCTAAAGCAATGTGGGTGTAATCAGCAAAAACTGTCTAAATATGACTGAGTAATGAGGGCCAATGTTTAAACATATTGTAAGACAATAAGTTACGCAAATCTAAGTTACCTATTTAAAGAGTATTTTGTTTAATGCATCCAAATTGTTGTAAATACAAATGCATACGATGAAGTTTAATAGGTATTGCTTTATTAGCAAACCTAAATATCATTATCAGTTTAAAGGACGTCGAGTAGATTAAAAAAATATTTAAGGTACATTTCAAAGGTTGAAAAAAATATGATTCAATCATTTTTGACAGAGATTGCGGGTTGCTTTTTGTGTACTTTAATTTAGTTTTAGTAAAATATGACATAATAATCATTCCATTAATATCTAACTATTGTCTGACGACTTTCACATATTAATATTGGAAACCATATGCATAAAATAATCATAAACTAGAAGTATACCAGGAACATCAGCTTCTTTTCTATTCTTTGTTTTGAAACCCCTATTACGTCTTACAGATTCAGCCTCCGTAGCCGGTGTTCTCTGG
>CM037791.1:38734049-38784049 GCA_021229015.1 Solen grandis
TCAACAGAGTGGACAGTAACTCCGCCTCTTCGTTGTATTCAGGGCCGATAACTCCTGTTTGTAAATGAAATTGTCTAAAGAACGCATTCAAAAATGATATTTGTTTTATGACTACCACACCAATAATCATGAAAAACCTCTATATCATGAAATTCCAGTCATGCTGTGTGTTAATTACAGTATTTTAAATAAAGTGCGACGGAGCAAATGCCAAACGTTGGAGAGATTATGAGTAGCTCCAACTAAAAAAAAAAAAATAATAATAATAATAAGTCCTAGTTCATAGAGAACATAAGGGCTTTTAGCAAAGATAATGAGTATTTACCGTCTCTATAATGCCCGAACCTGGACTCGAGCCGAAAACCTCTCGCTAGATTCATATGAAACGAATTGCCCTTTTGGTGATTAATACTCATTCGGATTCGAATATTGTGGATTCAACCCCTACTTGTGGGTTTAGAGTGGCAAAATTTACTACTGGTAACTCCGTACTCAAAGTACTGGTCCAACCTTGAACTTTCTGCAGGGAAGCTCATTCTGTAAATTATTTATTTCTCAACTAACGTAAAAGTACTAATTACCGTAACATGGCACATTACAAAATTACATTGATTTAAACAGCGACACGTATGTTTATTTACAAATTACCAACAGTCGGTGTGCCGTTCGCAGCATTCTCCTTGACTCTGTACATTATGTCGACCGCGACATTTGATACTTCCCTGTCTAGTCGGCAGGTAGCCTGTCCTTTGAAATCTAGCAAAAATATAAACGAAGACGAATAAATTTTCCTTGATGCTGCACATCAAATTCATTAAACAGAAATCAGTAGGTAAACATTTGGTTAATTTAGTAGACATCTAAATTATTCACATATCCTCCTTTTCGCTCCCATTTATAAAACCTGAGAATAAAATGATTAAAAGACGTATACAGTTAATATGTGTTATGAATGTTAAGAGATAATAGGAATTTATATAAAATATACTAAGTAAAATTCATTTATTAACTTTTTAAGATTAAACTTATTTATTTTACGTCGACTGGGAAACAAGTTCTTACAACGTATACTAATCCCTCTCGACGGTTCCTGGGTTGGACCAGTACTTTGCGCCTGGGAAGGTCATGAATAATTCTTGATGATGATGATGATGATGTCTTATTGATGATGATGAAGATGATGATGATGATGCCTTTATTGATAATGATGATGATGATGATGATGTGATTATGATGATGATGCCGTTCCTTCCATTATTTCCTATTTACTACATTCTTATTTCCTTTTTACGATGACGATGATGATGTCGTTATTGATGATGATGATGATGATGATGATGCCGTTCCTGCCATTGTTACCTATTTGCTACATTCTTATTTACTTTTTACGTCTATATTTCTAGTTACCACTTTTTTTTTCTTTTTTTTTTTCCATCAAAGCCATTCTTGATATAAAGGTATAGCAGTTTGTTTGAAAAGAGAAATAATAAAATCGTTAACAAACATAGCGATGAATATCAAGAGTAACTTGAAATATGCAAATTTATGTAAAATGCGTATTAGTGATCATTAAATGAAGGTGAGGAAAATAATGTTCCCATATTTCACCTTATTAAACCGAAGATAAAGTTAACAGGGAATCGATGATGATATTGTGGTGTCATTTTGACCGACAACAGTTTACTTTTCACATATTTTGTTTACGTTGATTTGAGAATCATGTTCTTATGGTTCATATTTTTCCTATGTAAATCGTCCATCTATATCTATAGCATGATCTGCTTAATTGTATTCCATTTGTACTGAATTTAATGACTCAATAAAGAAGGTATAAACACATGATCCATTTTGTTAAACTCCTGCTAGCAAATATTTGAAATAAAGGTTTACCGGTTTGGTCGTAGGTTCGATCCTCGGCCGCAATGTCGTTAAAATGGTACTGTTACAATTTCCCGTAATCGTGCTCAGCATGTAATGGTAGTTCCAAGACTGATCTGGTGGGCCTAGTGTCAGGATACTGTGACTGGATGTGGTATCAACCTTATTGTAAACGGTCACAAACTAATTCTTTCATTTACAAATATTTTGACTTAATGAATATTCATTTACTAAGCTTTATAACTGTATGGTACTTGAAACAATTGATATTTCTTTGCCAAAGAGACTGGGTATCCTAACTACAATTATATTGTTTAAGTAAACAGCGACAACCCTGATCAGACAGCTCCTAGAGCTGATCTGGTTCAGCTTTTTGCTAATCAGTCAAAATGAGCCAAATTTGGTAAAGGGTTAGAAATTTGCCTGACAAACTCTCTCAAAATGATAAGATTTAATACTTAACTAATTTTAAAAAGTGTGTATTCATAATTTAGGATATTTCATTGTGTTATTTATAAAAAAAAATAATTTCACCTTATTTGCAATACTTTCTATTATAAATAAAAACACAAAACATTGGTCACACAATGCTCAAGAGGTTGTATACTATACATACATATATTTTTGGAAATTTAAAGGCGTAAGCGACCATTACAGTGTTTGAGTGTATAGACAAAGAAGGAAAATTAAACTAGCCATGAATATAGAGGGTTTAACTATCTAAACAAATTACTATATAGACAAGGCGTATGCCTTTAAAAAGAAAATGCATTTTAATTAAAACTTGAATGCTAAGTAGTCTGAAAAGCGTCAGTCTTTGAAAGCCATGATTGTATTAATGTATGTAGGAAATGTATATTGTTGATTTATGCATATTGTTGATTCATAATCACAAAATATCGAGTGACAATGTGCATATATAAAGCCGTTATAACTACAAATACAACAGTATCCAATTATCTGAGAGTGTCAAGTTTTCCTATTGTCTCTATCTATACCAAGAGACAAAGGCCTGTGAAAACCTAGTTTACACAAACCTCATTCCTTACCAAGGCAAAAAAAAAAAATTTTTTAAAATAAAAATGCAGTTTACCTATTGCGACCGGAAATACACCTGTCTCAGTCAGAGACCGGAAGTACCATTTAACTGCCTCGGCTGCCATGACGGAATCTATATCCACTGTACTACTGCAGCTACCGTCCTTTGGTTCAAATACTTTGAACATCCCGATAACACTGACGTGACTCACTTCCTCTGTAAACCATACATTTAATCCCGACCATATCATATAAGTAAAAAGACTGTATTTAGCCAACATTTTCATATTTTTTTGATACAAATTCTGTTTCAGCACCTGTACCTTAACCAGCCTTAACTCAGATTTAAAATACCTTTAATTCAAAATAACTTCCTGTTGACGGGTTTTGGCATAAGATATGTTCAATATCCCTATAGTTTCCTGTTATTGCATGCATACAGATATACAGATTTTTTTTTAGTTTTAAAAAATTTCCACCTTTATGATAAATTTTATGTTGCATTTAAGAGGGCATAGGAAACATTTTTAAATGTTGCACATTTCATACCTATGCAGACAAATGTCTTAACTTTAAATGGCAGCTGACTTCTATTCACGGGTAAGTATGCACAGGTTTTTTTGTTGTTGTTGTTGTTTTTCGTTTTTCTTTTTTTTTTTTTTTTTCTTTCTTTTATTTCTTTTCAAAATATTTTTCAGAGGTCAAAATAACGTTTATTTAGTTTAATTTTACTTCTCATCTGACTAGCTGTGCGTTATTATTCAAACCGATAGGTTTTTTTTTCACATTTTTTACGCTTTAAAACGTGATTGAATTTTTTGACCAGCATAGTCAAAACGGAGCCCGTTTTGACTACGTCCTATAGGGCTCCCGAAAACCTTATAAAACGAGTTGACGTTGGGTTAAAACGGAGAGATTTAGCCAAAATATGGCTAGAATACAATCAACTAGTTCACACACCGTTGTTGACTCGACAATTCCGTCCTCAGACCGTCAGCAGACCGTTCAGAACGGGATAAAACGACCATATACAACGTATTCAAACAGTTCTAGTCCGACTACAGCTAGTTCGCGTCCGTTTCGTTACTAGTTCTAGTTCGTTCCCGTAACGTCCACTCCCGTCCTTAACTCGACTACCTCGTTTGCAGACCGTTCAACTCGATCTCACTACGTCCTTGTCCCGTCCTCAGTACGTTCAGATCGTAACTGAGTGCAAGTTCTGGTCCGACCTATAAAAACTCGGCACTTTTCAGGAAGCCCTCATTCTAGTTTGACGCTTCAAACAACGTCATCCATGGTAAATGCGTGACTTTTCTATGATCCTATGAGAGGACGATCCGTATTTATACCCCCCTGTTTTGATCGCACTGCAAACGGAATGGTCGTTGAAAGGACTGGATACAAACGCAACAATTCGTACTTGACACGGATAGAGCGTACTAAGGACGTACTGCAAACGCTTAGGACTGTGTAGAATCGTGTAAGGAACTATCTGTTTTGCTTTTATCAAAAAAGACGAAGTAAGGACGCACTAAAAACGTTATGCAATCTAGATAGGTCGGTCTCTGGATGAGATAAACGAGTTAGAAACTAGCAAGATCGTTGCGAGATCGCACTTCTAACAGCAAGTCGATCGCACTACGTCCCAGAACGTCCTTAGTCCGTTTGCAGTACGACTGTTACGTTCGCAATACGACCATCTCGTTTTCGATACGATAGCACTACGTTTTATTTCAGAACGGTGTACCTTTTCAGAAATTTTGAGTCTGTTCAAAACTTTGGAGAGGCCATCTCGACCAAAGTCGTCCAAACTCGTCTATAACGATCGTAAACAGATATCAATACGTTGTTACTACGACCACTTCGTTTTCACGCCGTTCAAGCCCGTTTCGCTAGAACTTTTAGGTCGTACTGAGGACGAGTATAAGTGTAACAGGGGTATAAGACTCCCAAGTCAGATAGATAGATACATGTAGCCAAATGACCAGGGGTAAAAGCTGTAAAGTCGTTCAACGTGCCCGTGGCATGAACATTAAGACTATTAAAATGCATTTACTTTAAATTTTGATTAAATCTAATTACGCAAAGAAAAAAATGTTGGTTTGTCGACTGCTCCGAAATACATGGCAGGAATCAACTACCATAATCAAACCATCTTACTGGCCCATTTCTAAACATATCGTCACAACTCGGACAGTTAAGGTCACTTTTATCACTGAGGAAAATAATATCTTTTACTTCATGTTGGTAAAAGTTAAAGGGCATTTTTTGAATTTCGAATCTAATTTCATTGGTGGTCCTATAAATCAACATATGGTTTTACATAGCATTAGTTTCCGTTAATACAACAGTTCTATTTCTATTGGCTTTTCACCAATTCAGCCCGGGTTCGATCCCAAGTCCTCCAATGTTGTAAAGGAGAGGGTATCGGATCGTTTGTTCGGAAACCAGGTTATTCTCCGGTTTCCCCCCAACCCAAGCGCTACAAAATCGCCATCAGCAGTGCTTAAAAGAAGATGCTCAAAAGCAATGTCGCTTTTTGTCCAATATCGTTTAAAAATAATTAAAAAACTTTAAACTACTTCATTTCATCTGTGGTGAATTAAGAGATTGTTTATTATATAGAATTACACGACTTTGATTCCATCTCGGGGCAGTAGAATAATACTTGATTACAGTCTTTCTTATCTGAATTTGATTATTTTTTTTTTCGTTGTAAGAGAAATACTTGTCGGTTCGATCGCGGGTTCGATCCTCGACCGCGACATACCAAAGTTGTTAAAATGGGACCGATAGCTCCCTGTTAGAGTTTAGTATATACAGTGTACTTCTAGGACTGGTTGGCACGGTATTCGAAACATATAGCATGATACTATACCCAGTCACATTATCCTGTCACCGGGCCAACCAGACTATTTCTGCTTTATAATAATATAATCCTACCACACGTTATGTAGAGTAACACACTGAATCTGTCTCAAGTACTCAAGTAATGATATAATCTCAAAATGACTGCAATACAATATTGTCGGAGGATGGAGACTATTAACCAAACACACTTAACTTTTCAAGGATCTCTTAAGATATACAACCATTGTTTCCTTTCTTCTCCTCCCAGGTCAATATACTCATAATTTGTTTCCCTATCCATATACTTCAAGTCAGACATCCCCCAATCTCCTCATCATTTATTTATAGTGTAAAATCATTAATTTTCATTGACATTAAATTTCGTTGATCATGCACTTTAAGGGAAAATCGTGGGTACATATATTCGTGGATTCATCCCCTACCAAATGACTGATCTATGAAATGAACGTTTTTTGGTGGAGGTTAGTATTCGTGGATAAAACCCTTCATGAAATCCACGCAAATTAGTGTCCCACGAGAATTAATGAGTTCTCAGTATGCGTCAGTTTTGATCCTGTTTGCATGTTACAGGATGCGTGATGTACATAAATGCTACATACATGTGTATGTAAACTTAAGGGATGGTATCCTGTTGTGATATAAATTCATAAAGATATACCGGAAACGTATCATTCATTGTTTAGCCTTTCGTTTTAGATTTTTAGAAAATAGATATTTCTTTGTGTCCTTGTGCTGTATATGATTATTATACTGAGCGCAAATCGCATTTTGTTGTTGTTGCTGCAGCACATAAAGAATTTTTCCTTGAAATATCGTGCCATATAAAAGTTAAATGATAACCAAAGAGGAGGTAACTGAATGCACGATGAAATGTTACAGTTACTTCCCTTTTTATATTTCTCAAACGGGAGATAACTGTGGCATTAAAAATAGCCGATATTTAATAAACTGCTCTCCCCTTATAGAGTAACATGCTCTTTCTTTGTTGTTTTTGGTTTTCCACGATAATATATATATATATATATATATATATATATATATATATATATATTTTTTCAAATAACAGAATAATATTTTTAATATTTTAAAAATAGACTTATTTGACGCATCATATTAAAACCGTCGATGTAATTCAATGTAATCCGCCGTCATTAAAAAGACGTCTATAGTTTCGAACACCGCTATTTTAGCAACATTTAAGGAGTTAAAGTTTTGTATGCCTAGATAGTAAAAGCAATGCCTAAGTTCTAAACTGCTGTTACCAACTTACCATACAGTATGTATAGACCAATTAACTCAGAAATGAGACGTATACCTACATAAATCAATGAGCACTCCCCGAACACATAATCTACACGCTGGTGTAAAAATCCACATATTGTCAATAGGAAATAAACATGCACATGAGCTAGTCAAATGAGATTTGTCAGTTTAAATCAGCGAATTATACCGAGTATTGCCGAACACCTTGTGAAGATAAACTGTACCGCACGTGAAATTTGTGTTAATAAGACCACCCGTGAAACTAATTTCGATATGCCACTATATAGTAAAATCTGTGAACAAAGACCAAAAAAGAGAAGTTAACCTTTATCTGGAGGTGGTTGTTATTCAGAGAATGCATTCTTTATAAATTCATAGCTTGGAATCGAGTCTCTGACCTTTGTTTATAGTTTGGCCGTTAATAAGAGGTCACCGCTTATACACTAATGACCGCTTATGACGGTCTATCAAAACAAAACCTACGGTTAAGATCCCCTCTCAGCAACGGACTCTTCCGAGCAACGGCCATGTCTTAATGTCTTATTCTGCCAGTTAGCTTAAATTGCGTTTTATTATTTTCTTTATTTTATTTTATAATTAATTTATCGCCCTGTAAAGTCAGCAGGTACATTGTATCTCCAGACAACGGTCGCTCTTTAATTGTAATGAATAAATGTATATGTACTCTATTTTTTTTTTTTTTTTTTTTTTTTTAATTCTTTCTTTCTTTCTTTCTTTCTTTCTTTCTTTCTTTCTTTCTTTCTTTCTTTCTTTCTCAAGGAATAAACCACTTCCCCTTTTCACTCTCAAATACTCTCTCAATTATACATACACATCTTTTCTTCTCTCCTCACTTCTCTCTGCCACTTTCTCTCTTTCTTAAATATAGCCATACTCTGTTCTCTCTCTCCCTCAAACACACAAACGCTCTCCCTTTATTTCTTCTCTCTCTCTCTCTCTCTCTCTCTCTCTCTCTCTCTCTCACGCACAAACAAACTGCCAGTCCATGTTAATGTATCTGACATATTTTAATACATGAATATTTCATTAGACAAACTCATGAAATGGTATAAAAAGAGAACAAAAGCTTGATAGTTTAAAGGTAATATGTTTTATTATTAAGTCGGAGAGGGGGATACATAATGCCTTTTAATATTTACATTAATACATGTCTTTTATAAGTATTTCTACAAGTTGTATCCATTCTAGTCTATAAAAACAATGTATACACGTTCTATACATATGGATTTTGCCATTTCGATCGAAGTTAATCCTCTTGCGTTTTCATGTTCTGACATGTATTCTAAGCTGGTGTTAAGATGGCAACCTTCACCAGTGTTTAATGAACAGACATTATGGCAGGTAGGTTGTTGTTTCGCAGTCCCAATATTATTATAGTACACTATATTTATGCATGTATTTCAGCTTAAATATATTCAGTTTTTCCCCAATGCAATTAGATTGTGGTCTACATGTACACGTAGATAGGTTGAAGTCTCAATGTAATCAGATTGTGGTCTCTATATAGATAGGCTGAAGTCTCAATGTAATCAGATTGTGGTCTCTATATAGATAGGCTGAAGTCTCAATGTAATCAGATTGTGGTCTCTTTATAGATAGGCTGAAGTCTCAATGTAATCAAATTGTGGTCTCTATGTAGATAGGTTGAAGTCTCAATGTAATCAGATTGTGGTCTCTACGTAGATAGGCTGAAGTCTCAATGTAATCTGGTTGTGGTCTCTATATAGATAGGCTGAAGTCTCAATGTAATCTGGTTATGGTCTCTATATAATAGGCTGAAGTCTCAAGGTAATCTGGTTGTGGTCTCTATATAGATAGGCTGAAGTCTCAATGTAATCAGGTTATGGTCTCTATATAGATAGGCTGAAGTCTCAATGTAATCTGGTTGTGGTCTCTATATAGATAGGCTGAAGTCTCAATGTAATCAGGTTATGGTCTCTATATAGATAGGCTGAAGTCTCAATGTAATCTGATTGTGGTCTCTATGTAGATAGGCTGAAGTCTCAATGTAATCTGATTGTGGTCTCTATGTAGATAGGCTGAAGTCTCAATGTAATCTGGTTGTGGTCTCTATGTAGATAGGCTGAAGTCTCAATGTAATCAGATTGTGTTCTTTTTATAGATAGGCTGAAGTCTCAATGTAATCTGGTTGTGGTCTCTATATAGATAGGCTGAAGTCTCAATGTAATCTGGTTGTGGTCTCTATGTAGATAGGCTGAAGTCTCAATGTAATCTGGTTGTGGTCTCTATGTAGATAGGCTGAAGTCTCAATGTAATCAGATTGTGGTCTCTTTATAGATAGGCTGAAGTCTCAATGTAATCTGGTTATGGTCTCTATGTAGATAGGCAGAAGTCTCAATGTAATCTGGTTATGGTCTCTATGTAGATAGGCTGAAGTCTCAATGTAATCTGGTTGTGGTCTCTATATAGATAGGCTGAAGTCTCAATGTAATCTGGTTGTGGTCTCTATATAGATAGGCTGAAGTATCAATGTAATCTGGTTGTGGTCTCTATATAGATAGGCTGAAGTCTCAATGTAATCTGGTTGTGGTCTCTATATAGATAGGCTGAAGTCTCAATGTAATCTGGTTGTGGTCTCTATATAGATAGGCTGAAGTCTCAATGTAATATGATTGTGGTCTCTTTATAGATTGGCTAAAGACTCAATGTAATTAGATTGTGGTCTCTTTATAGATAGGTTGAAGTCTCAATGTAATCTGGTTGTGGTCTCTATGTAGATTGGCTGAAGTCTCAATGTAATCAAATTGTGGTCTCTATATAGATAGGCTGAAGTCTCAATGTAATCAGATAGTGGTCTCTATATAGATAGGCTGAAGTCTCAATGTAATCAGGTTATGGTCTCTATGTAGATAGGCTGAAGTCTCAATGTAATCAGGTTATGGTCTCTATATAGATAGGCTGAAGTCTCAATGTAATCAGGTTATGGTCTCTATATAGATAGGCTGAAGTCTCAATGTAATCAGGTTATGGTCTCTATGTAGATAGGCTGAAGTCTCAATGTAATCAAGTTATGGTCTGTATGTAGTTAGGCTGAAGTCTCAATGTAATCAGGTTATGGTCTCTATGTAGATAGGCTGAAGTCTCAATGTAATCTGGTTATGGTCTCTATATAATAGGCTGAAGTCTCAATGTAATCAGGTTGTGGTCTCTATATAGATAGGCTGAAGTCTCAAGGTAATCTGGTTGTGGTCTCTATATAGATAGGCTGAAGTCTCAATGTAATCTGGTTATGGTCTCTTTATAGATAGGCTGAAGTCTCAAGGTAATCTTGTTGTGGTCTCTATATAGATAGGCTGAAGTCTCAATGTAATCTGGTTATGGTCTCTTTATAAATAGGCTGAAGTCTCAAGGTAATCTGGTTGTGGTCTCTATATAGATAGGCTGAAGTCTCAATGTAATCAGGTTATGGTCTCTATGTAGATAGGCTGAAGTCTCAATGTAATCTGGTTATGGTCTCTTTATAGATAGGCTGAAGTCTCAAGGTAATCTGGTTGTGGTCTCTTTATAGATAGGCTGAAGTCTCAATGTAATCAGGTTATGGTCTCTACGTAGATAGGCTGAAGTCTCAATGTAATCAGGTTATGGTCTCTATATAGATAGGCTGAAGTCTCAAGGTAATCTGGTTGTGGTCTCTATATAGATAGGCTGAAGTCTCAAGGTAATCAGGTTATGGTCTCTATATAGATAGGCTGAAGTCTCAATGTAATCAGGTTATGGTCTCTATATAGATAGGCTGAAGTCTCAATGTAATCAGGTTATGGTCTCTATATAGATAGGCTGAAGTCTCAATATAATCTGGTTGTGGTCTCTATGTAGATAGGCTGAAGTCTCAATGTAATCAGGTTATGGTCTCTATATAGATAGACTGAAGTCTCAATGTAATCTGGTTGTGGTCTCTATATAGATAGGCTGAAGTCTCAATGTAATCAGATTATGGTCTCTTCATAGATAGGCTGAAGTCGCAAGGTAATCAGGTTGTGGTCTCTATATAGATAGGCTAAAGTCTCAATGTAATCAGACTGTGGTCTCTTTATAGATAGAGTGAAGTCTCAATGTAATCAGATTGTGGTCTCTATATAGATAGGCTGAAGTCTCAATGTAATCAGACTGTGGTCTCTATATAGATAGACTGAAGTCTCAATGTAATCAGATTGAAGTCTCTATATAGATAGGTTGAAGTCTGGATGTAATTGGATTGCGGTCTTTATAAAGAAAGATTGAAGTCTCATTGACGATTAGGATCAATATCCTTTAAATCACTTCTCAAACACTTTTACTGCATCAATTTGCACAAAAAAGAATATCAAATATGAACAAATACTAAAATTAGTCGATCCATTGATCCCTTCAGATTCGTATCAGAACGAGTCATTGTTATTCAAGACGTAGTATCCAAATTATTGTATTGAAAAAAAGGGGGTTAAATCAAATAATTTCTTGCATTTCGTCTTGATTACTAGAACTTCAATTCTAAACTGTGATGTGTTTTACTTACCATGACTAAATACATAGTTCCGTAGCATTGTAAATTTTATATCCACTTCAAAGTAAGTAAATGAGTCCAAAAATTATTTTAACAGCTAATGTGCGTCGTATCAATAGACAGAATCGTATCAAAAATTTAGTAGAAGCATCCAAAGAGCCTCCTCCATCCCCTGACTTTCTTTTCCTCCTCTTCCACATCCTCGTCCTCACTTTCCTCTTCATCCCCATCATACTATTATCTTCATCACTTTCTTCCTCCTCACTGTAATCGTCAATATCCTCAATGGTCAAATCGCTCTCTTTCTCATCATCATTCTCAGCATCATCATCGTCGTCGTCATCATCATCATCATCATCTTTTTCCTCCTGACTGTAGTCCTCAATGTCCTCAATGGTCATATCGCTCTCCATGGAAACGGGAGACGGACTCACCAACATCTCTCCGGTCTCGTAGAACACGGAAGTTGGCGACAGTTCTTCTTCATCTTCTTCCGAGGTGTTGGAAGGTGAACCAGGACTGAGGTATGAGTTCACGCTGGCTTCATCAGGGTTGAAGTAGTGACAGTGGTAGAGGTAGGCGGGTGGTCTTGGCCCCGGTCTGACCGTGATGACGCTCTCGTCCGAGAGGTAGGAACTTGTGTCTGGCATAGAGAGAGAAATGTTATAATTTGTCACATTCTCCTGTGAGTAACACATATATTCAGAATATGTCTATCTTACTACCTAACGGTTGGTTTCAAATTCATCTAAGTTAAATAACTGAAGGCGAGATGCTCATACAAATAGTATCAATTAGTTTCAGCGTAGTTTTCACAGGATTAGTTTGCAACCGGATGTTGCAAAAGCAAGTTTTTTGACTGAAGAAGTTACTCCTCAAAGTTGCCTCGTGCAGTAAAATGGTAAACAAATATGGCCGACAAGGTTTTGGATTTTCATATTCGGAATGGATTTCACTTCCTTGCTCATTTAATGTGGAATATGATATGTTTCATTTGTCGTTTCGGTTTGGATTTAAAAAAAATTAGTATTCACATGCCAGTTAAATGCATGGATTATCTGCTAAATTTTGCAGATTGATATTTGTTTTAAATGGAAGATAGATATTATCTACGTTAGATGCCATTTTAAAAACACATTCTTTGCCATAAAAGTGTAAAAGAGTTACACAGAGCACGTAGAAAACGGAAATATGTGACATTGTAATACTATGTATGAGTAAATCGTGCCTGTTATTTATATGCTAATTATTCGTCTTAAGAAGACCAAAACTAATGTGAGGAAGCCTTCCAGCTGGCTTGCGGTATGTCGGTGGTTCTACCCTGGTAGCCTCTGTGCATTCGGGGTCTTCCTTAACCCGTTATTAGCTGGACGTCGCTATATGACTGAAATACTGTCGAAGCGACGGTAAACTTAAACAGTCAAGTCAAAACTGAACTCTTTATACAGTATTTTACATATCTTATCTTCATCTCACTCTTTGGGTAAGATTTGTTCATAATCTCATCATGCGTTAACCATCGGGGTGAAAAATGCGGTATAACTGAATAATAAATCGAGTAATTTTTACAAACAATTAAATTGCTTTTTTACCAATATTTTGGCAAAACTTGCATATTTCAAGAAAAAAAAAATTGTCAAGCCACTACATAATAAACTTTTGTACAGTTTTCATATATTGGTATTTCCCTCTGGGAAACTTACATATTTATCCGATAATATTTGCCCCGTAAAATTCTAACATACAGAATGCATTTTTATATTGATCTTATTTTTTCAAAATTCATAGAAAAATATTTTCTTTTAATTTTTATACTTGAAATACTTAGGGAAATGCAAGCTACCTCAGAGTCTATGTCCGTTCCATCCACAATCTGGCCGTCATCATCTGCCTTTGTTTTTAGTTCCACCGTTCTGGTGGCCCATGTTGCGTCCGGATTTTTCTGTTTTATCTGGTATTGGAACCATTTCTTCGCTGGTTTATTTGGTGTACGGACGCCAAAGGTTGACGCCGTGACGCCAATGTCACCACCACTCTTGGAAGCGCCATTGTTATTCCCGCCAAATATCCGTGATACAATACGGCGGGGTTTTGGCTTCAAGTCTCGCAATGTCTTTGACCTATCAGAACCACGGCAACTCAGTGTGCGGATTCTGTCTAAGATTTGGGGCATATTTGTCCGGATTTGTGATTTTACGCTCGGTGCTGGATCCATTGTTGATCGTAACATGCAAGAGTTGTTACGCGATAATGTTTATGACGTCATGGCGTCACTTGGAAACAACGTCAACGTGATCGCGCATATCAAAAAATAATGATCGCGCTACATGCCCCAAAACATGTTTTAAGTAAAAAAAAAAGAGTTCCGCCTAATTGGGCATACCTATATCACCCACACTGTTAGATTTAGGTTTTATCTCACTGATAGAACATAATATTTCATCCTCTCATTTAGTTCACCGATCTATTTTTCGTCTGTGTTTTGATGTTTTAGTATTTGTTATTGTTTGTAGGGTTCTTTTTTTTTTTTTTTTTTTTTTGTTTGTCGATAA
This sequence comes from Solen grandis, assembly GCA_021229015.1. Lineage (NCBI taxonomy): Eukaryota > Metazoa > Mollusca > Bivalvia > Adapedonta > Solenidae > Solen > Solen grandis. The sequence goes on from CM037791.1 coordinate 38,748,177, forward strand.
GGGCCTCCGTGGCCGAGAGGGTAAAGTCGCTGGCTTTAACACTCACTCAGCCCCACACCGCGTGGGTTCGAATCCCGGCAGTGTCATTCGGATTTTCATGTGAGGAAACCTTCCAGCTGGCTTGCGGTAGGTCGGTGGTTCTTTCCGGATGCCTCCGTGCATTCGGGGTCTTCCTCCACCTGTAATTAGCTGGACGTCGCTACATGACTGAAATACTGTCAAAGCGACGGTAAACTCAAATAGTCAAGTCAAGTTGTGTGTGTGTGTGTGTGTGTGTGTGTGTGTTATTTTACACGACTATTTCTATTTCGCCACGGGATGACATTATCCGAAATATTATCTTGCAAAGTATGCGATGAAAGTGTACCGCGCGAGATTATTAGACTACTCCGCGGTAAACTGGAGTGAAAGAAAGATGTCTTTAATAATCGAACTTGGCTTGTTTCAAAGTAAACCTGGTATAAAAGGGAGAAATACAATGGTAGCGTGTCTATGTGACCAACATGTTATTTCGTTCCGTTTTTGTTTTGTTTGTTTGTTTTTTTTGTGTTTTTTTTTGTTTTTTTGTTTGTGATTTTTTTTGTTGTTTTTTTTTTTTTGTTTTTTTTTTTAAGTTATGCATCATTGCTTTCTGAGATGCCTACTAGCTGAAACATGTACTTTGCATTCACGATTTTTTTACAATGTAGTCTGACTGAACTACAGTTTCTTTGATGAATAAAAAGTTATTTTTATACACATTGAGACTTGAATTTTGGCCGAAAGTTATAAATACTTGCAGTATATTAATGTCTGCTTCACTAAAATACCGTGCGTTTTATTACAATGATGTTTATTCCACCGAGTGCGGTGAAGGTGACGCTTTAATACCGAGTATTTGACTTCTTAGGATAAAATGCTTCACAGGTAATGATTCGAACATCATAATCGTTCTACATTCTGAATATGGTCAGTCACCGTATACAATCGCCACCGAGGCCACTTTTAATGTTTGTATTCTCACATCTCGACTATATTTTGTTCTCCGATCGTGAAAAATTAAACAAGAGAAGTTAATAAAGAAGTGATAGTTAATCAAATATTATGTGTTTTAGATAATACTAACGTTATTTCTTAATTCAAAATGTGTATAAATAATGAATAATACTATAAAACTTTTATTAAGTTATAACGTTATAGAATCTATTTATTTTATTCATATTAATTTAATTGATTGATTAGGAGTGAATTTTAAAATCTAATATCGTGTTTTTTCAAATGTTTTGTTTCAAATGTTTTTTTATCAACCAACATTAAGCACATAATATCCTTCTTTTCAATTTCAATGGATTTTGTTAACAAGTCATAATGTGCTAGATATAATTTTCTCAAAAGTTTGTGAACACATAGGTGGTTCGTTTTTTCGGATCTTGGTAATGGCAAGTGCCTAATTATATTAACACTAAGCAGAGCTAAAAATGACGTTATCTACTGGGACCTTGCGCCGTTATCAAATTAGCGTCGTCATTATCAGCACATTAATTTGCAGGAGATTAGTCACATGGTGATCTTAATGCACCACAATTTATATTCGCAAGATTATTTTTCACTCATAAAAATGCGACCAAGAAAAGGGAAAACGCAAAAGTAATTTTGTAAATGGCCAAAAACCCAGTATAAAATCAATTGCAATTAAGATAAAAAAGTAGCAACAGTGTTGTTTAAGGGTGAATTCGGTTCTCTTATCGAAATCGAACCGCTTTCAAATAAAGATTAAATCAATATACATACACTCATTTAAAATAAATAAGTCAAAGAATCTAAACACCATAATTCTCGAAAAGCATGATAAAAATGAAAAAAAAATGCGCCACCACTCTTAGTATATATAATGAGGATATTTATTTTGAATGGATATGTAATATATCTCATCGAGAAGTGATACGCGCTTGTGAAAATATGAAAAGTGTATCACTTTGAGATGAGATATATCCCGTACCCACTTAAACATAAACACATGTTTTCTTTATTTTTATGCAAACTGATGACGAACTAATGGAACAAGTTTGTGTAATTGTTACTTTCCACACGCTGATGAGTCAATGTTTTTTTTGTTTTTTGGGGTTTTGTTTTGTTTTTTATAAAAAAAAATGTCCGCCATATTTAATAGTTGTAACGAGACAATTTCAGGTATTTATCAATTGGATTTATGTGTTAATAAGTCCATCTTGATACATTGCTTGAGTACATATTACACCAATTATTACCAATTAACATAAAATAAATGTTCATATGTCCACTATTGGACTGCATTTTTAATTTAAAATGCATTTTCAACCATGAATTTGACAGCTACCGATAAAAGATGTATAACATACGGAACTGAAATTCAGTCCAACTCAACTTTATATCAGATCCAGGTCAAATCCAAAATTAATTATAAACAACCCGTTCGACAGTTACCGGACTGGACAAGTACATTGCATGTTTGGTGTTCATTAAAAAGGTTTACCCACCCCAAACACAAACTTCTGTCTTTCTTATGAGAAATTGCATTAAAAGAATAAAACCAAAATATAAATAATGATGGCGTCGTGGTCCAGTGGTAACATACCTGATTGCGGAACAGAAGGCTGTGGGTTCGAACCCTGCTAGGGGCAAGGATTTTTCATAGACTTATTCTCAAAACGACGTAAAATAAATAAGTTGAAAATAAGTTTGAAATAAAAATATGTTACTTTTACTTTTACACTTCATTTGAATGATATAATTATGCAGAAATGATCTCGCTTGTAATTGCTTGCCACCTGCCCCCCCCCCCCCCCCCCCCCCCCCCCCAAGAAAAAAACAACAAAAAACAAGTTATGTTTCTGGTCTCCAGCCAGAAAAAAGAGGGTAGATAGGTCGGGATTTTTTTCCCTCCGAATGATGCGAAAAGTAAATAAACAAGTAAAGAGAATAATTTTAAGGCGGAAATTAACAAAATCTTAATGGTTGGTCCTATACGCGAATCCCTGTACTAAGCGAAGCTTTATTTCCATCCTTGTTGGCTGACCTTTACATGTTCATTTTGAAGCTTTTTTCGCCTCACTCCTAGTTGACTGGCCTTGGATCCTAAATGCGAGATATCCCAAGAGTGCTTGACCTTCTGATTCCCCGTATCTCTCCCAACATTAATGGCAGTTACCGGTGTAGGGTTACCACTTATATGTATCAGACGCGCTCATTATAGAGTTCCCTTTTACTTCATACAGGCTTCGGCATACATGGACGTTTGTGCTGAATGGCAAAAATGCTAAGATTCAATGTTGGACTATTACAAGCGTGTTTAACATGCGTGTATTTTGTGACGTCACAAAATGCGGAAGTGACGACAGAGTCCGATAATGGCGTACAGGATATAATATTACCGATGTGTAGGGGGTTTCTGCCGTATGAGAAAACGAAATTGCCGAATTCGTTCGGCCATGAAACGCAGAGTGATGTTTTCAGGTAAGTGGAATATCTGTATATATGTGAGTGAAATCATGCTGTGAAATGAAGCGATATGATAAATTAAGATTTTTTCTGATAATTTTTCCGAGAAAGTCAAAGAAAAAAAAAAGATATTATAATTATGAAGCAACCTGTAAGAATAATGATTATACTGATTTTTTTATATATATATATTTATTTATTTTTTTAAACGTGTGAAATAAAACATTTTTTTATGAAATCCTGACATTATATTGCAATTGTTTTTAAAAATCAACGTTAATATCAATTATTGCTGATAGTATTAGCAGCAGTAGTGGTGGTTGTAGTTAAGGCGATACTTTCCGTAGTAGTAGAACGAAGAGAGAAAGCTACATTATATGAGGCTGTGGCCAAGTGGCAGAGTTCATTGATAAAAAAGATCAAAGGCGCTTAGGGTGGGGAGTTTAAACCTCTCTTGACAGAAAGTATTGCTTCAACCCGCAGCAGGACTGTCAAAAAGAATTGGTTTAAGTTAAAACAGAAATTACAGTTGATTAAAGTATTTGTGGTACTGGTAACATTTCTTGCTGTATAATCAATAGTAGTAGGTTTAGAACCAGCGACTAACAGTTGCAACTTCCAGTTGATTATAATTTTCTGTTCACTAGGCACATTCAACGGCATTGGGCTTACATGGATTATGGGTGTTCAAACAACTTCCGGTTGTTCGTCTGTTCCTTCTATCTGCCCAAGTATGACCCTGAAACTAACACCACTTCCGAGCCGTGTAGAGAGACCTGCAACAGAGCTCGATCCCGCTGTAGGCAGGCTATGGTAGATACAAGGTCACGATGGCCTAGTATATTCCGGTGAGTTGTGTTGACATAATTATATAGATAATTTCTCCAGAGGATCGGCAATACCCGGTATAATTCGCTGATTTAAATTGACCAATCAGTGACTGGTATAGACCATTACACCAGAGGATCGGCAATATCCGGTATAAATCTCAACAATATGTTTATTTCCCATTCAGCAATATGTGAAATTGTACACCATTATTAGCTCACTTGAGCACAAAGTGCTCATGGTGAGCTTTTGTGATCGCCTTTTGTCCGTCGTCCGTGCGTGCGTCCGTCGTCATCAATTTATTTAAACAACATCTCCTTCTAAACTACTCACTGGATTTTGATAAAACTTCACAGGAATGTTCATTATGGAGCCTTTTACCAAAGTTTTAAAAGATATGTTGATTGGTCAAAAATCTAGGTCACAGGAGCTAAAAATAGATTTTAAAAATGAAAATTTTAAAAATCTTCTCCGAAACCACAAGGCCTAGCCTTTTGATTTTTGGCATGTAGCATGATCTTATGACTCTCTACCAAGATTGTTCAAATTATGACCCTAGGGTCAAAATTGGCCCCGCCCTAGGGGTCACATGATTTCACATAGAGTTATAAGAAAACCTTAAAAATCTTCTTGTAAGAAAGTATAGGGCCTGGAGCTTAGATATTTGGCGTGTAGCATCATCTTATGGACCATTACCAAGATTGTTAAAATTATGGCCCTGGGTCAAAATTAGGCTAGCCCCAGGGGACACTTATTTTACATAGAGTAATGTAGGAAAACCTTCAAAATTCATCTTGTCAAATCCCATGAGGCCTGGAGTTTAGATATTTGGTGTGTAGCATCATCTTACTTACAGATACTTAACAAGATTGTGAAAATTATGGCCGTGGGGTCAAAATTGACGCTGCCACAGGGGTTACTTTATTTTACATATAGTTATTATAGGAAAACCTTCAAAAATCTTCTTGTAAGAAAGTATAAGACCTGTAGCTAAGAGATTTGATGTGAAAAATTGTCTAGTGGTCCTAACCCATTATCACATGTTTTACATAGAGTTATATAGACCAAACTCAAAAAAAAAAAAATATTCTACAATATTACTAGTTAGAGAGATTATGATTAGATTATGGTTAAAATATATCCCTCTATTGAATCACTTTTATACTTAAAATTACATACCTGATATATGTTTAAGATATAAATCAGTGTCAAAGATAAAATAAAATGAAAAAAAGACTAAGAGAATATATTGTGTCAATTGTATATTAAAAAAAAGTTTTCTGTTAGAAAGATGTGAAAGGACAGATAATCGGTTAATCCAGTCAGTGAAAATGTGAAGCATGTGGTGAATTGTTGACCTTTTATATATAAAATGAGCATGTGTGCACTTGAACTAGGTATAAATAGAAATAAAAGGGGGGGGGTATCTTGAAAATTTAGGAACCGTCCATTAACCTAAATCCCTGAAAATAAGTTAAAGCAGTGATACTCGGGTGAGCGATTTAGGGCCATCATGGCCCTCTTGTGTAGATAAGACATGTTCGGGGAGTGCGCGGTTATTTACGTAAGTTTACGTCTAATTTTGGAGTGAAATGATCTATAATTGTGATTTATTCAATTTATTTATACAGGTTTACATTCAATTATTTGTTTTCAGTTATTTTCTTTTGAGCTTATTAAATTTGATATACGTAGCGTAAATACGAATATACATATATCTTTGGCATTAGATAGATTTTGGTCTCCTTTATATTCTAAGTATATCTCATCCGCGGATTGAACCAACGATCTCACGTTGCCTAGGCGACGAATTATAAAAAGGTCATAACACAATTGATACAATTATCTAAGGCCAAAAAAATTATAAATAGTTCCGTTTCTGGTCTCCAGCAAATAAAAAGGAAGGTCGGTAGGTCGAGATTGTATTTATTTATTTCTTACATGAAACGTAGGTAAAAAAGGAAATATTTTTTTAAATGGCGGAAAAAGAAAAAACAACTTTAGGTTCGGCTGTTAAAAAAGAGGGTCGGTTGGGAGACCAGAAACGGAACTTCTTTTAGCCTAATATATATTCCATCCTACATAAAGTGTAACGTAAATATCAGACCACCCCATCCATTTGACCAATTGACCAAGGTCCTTAGTGATATTTTATTGCCATTTTACAAGGCCAAACGATTTTTCTTATTTATGGCATTTTTTAAATTTTTTTTTTGGCTTCCATATAAAAAAGAACTCTATGTATGGAAATCTTTACTATCCAAAACTTTTTACAGCTGTAGAGACTTCCCGAGGAAGCGGAGTTCACAAACATGCCTCCGGCCTTTGAGAGAACCACGTCGGCAAATTCAATACAGCTACTGCACAGAGAATACAATTCCGTTGTGCCAAACCCTTTCCTATACAATTGGCTCGCTACCAAATCTCTTTCTGCAGCGGAACATTACGGAAATCGCCGTCGAACTCGAAAATTACAACGAACTGATCGCAACTGGGTGCCACCAGTTTCTGTCCTTCTTCTTATGTGGGACATATATGCCTTACTGTGTTCGGAATACCTCGCCCTTTAACATGCCATGCCGCGAACTGTGCGAGGACGTGTACGCGAGTTGCGGACAGCTGTATAGGCAAATCTACGGAGGCCTGCGGTGGCCAAATAAGCTACAGTGTCACCGATATTCTACTAGCGACTCTGGGCGGCCGTGTGTTATGCCGGGAGATTTCTTGTAATGTATATTTTTTTACAAATGATGACCTGTTTAAAACTTTTGCTGTTAATTAAATGATGGTCGAAAATAGAATGAATTGTCTTTAAAGTGACTAGTAGATTCAGATACATGTAGATTGGCTGATACATGGCGTGAATTGTATTTAAGGTGATAGTTTAAAACAGGTTGTCTGATAAATTGAAGTCAAATGTGTATTAGATTATCTAAAAATAACCGTTTAAAACAGATTGACAACTAAATGAAGGTCAGATTTATGATAAATTGTATTCTATGTTCACAGTTTCGAGGTCATCCCTCAGATTGAAGCACTGCATACACAATGTATTAATACAGAAAACTGCAGTACTGCAATCGCGCATTGCAGTGCAGCATGCAATGACAAAATCTTAACTGTATCCCAATCAATATCCGAGCTTGTATCTGTCGCAGAGTGAGAAAAAAATTGTCGAATGACTGGGACCGGCTCGAACCCGCAGCCTTTCGTTAACAGGGTGACTGCTCTAAAGACCGAGCGACCCTGTGGTATTCACATTTACCCCGATATTGTGAGTTATCAGAACTGTTACATTTATAATTTGTCTGTGAAATGTAAAAGTTATGAGGCAAACAAAATCCTGTTACAGTACATTTGTTGAATCTATGCAGAGACCGAAATGACCATTTGAGAAAAAATGCGTAGCCTGACCGGGATTGCTGAAACCGGGGGCATTTTTCTTAAATGGTGACTGCTCTACCAGTTTAACTACCCAGTTATTTTTTACCTTGGATTGTGAATGGGTCCGGTACCCCTTCGTTTGCGAAAAGAATAGTGTCGTTATTATCAAACTTGTGAAAAAAATATTGGCGTGTATTATTGTTATTATTGTGCTGATATTGTGAGGAGAAAATGTGGGCCCATGACAGAATTACCTTGCAATTTTTCATCAAAATGGTGGAGAATGATTTATATTTTCAAGAAAAGAGATGTTTTTGACATTAATTAGCTGATCGATTAGGGTTTAACATGCCTCTTTCAAAAATACATGTTTGAATGTGAATCAATTTTGTTCCCTTCTAATTGTGAATAAGGTCCTGTCACCGGGAACCAGTCATAGAAAAAAAACATAATCACTGCAACCAAACCGCTGAAGTGTGATACTTTCTATATATAATCATTTATGCATGTTGCAAACAGGTGTAAAGCTATTACAATTTCCAGTAATTCTTATATATCATTGTTTTAAATCTTTCAGTTCCGTTGGATTAAACGTGTAAATAGATGATCCTGGAAACACCGACATTCAAAAGACAAATTTCGACAGTTTTGTTATTTTATTCTCTGTTATGACATTGCATACATATGAAACCTATCGACCTAGTATGTAGAAACTAGTTTTTTATATTATTTAGTGGCCAGCTTTATTTTTCATCCAATGAAAACGTTGAATTCCTGTATTTCTAGTGATATCGTAGTAACCTTTAGCAAATAAATCTTGACACCAGGTGTGTTCGCGTATCATCCGCAGCTTTTCTACAGAAATATTGATTGACCATTCCGTATGCGCATTATAGCTACGCCCACTTTAAACAAACAGGAGCACTTTGTCTCTAGGTTAGACAAACAATGTTAAAATGTATGACATTTAATTAAACAAATTCGATGAAAATACAAACATTCGTGCATATGTATACCGATTCGAGTTGATTTTAGCTTCATTTACCTACATATAAATCGATTGAGATTTTTTATAGTCAGATGTTAATTTTCGTCTGTTTGTCCGGTAGCTTCCGGAGGTGTGTCGAATTCCCGTTATCTGATTTGCCAATCGGCCTGTCAATCAAATATCGGAGAAATGGTGAATTATTCTCAGGTTGCTAAAGCTCCCGTTGAAGTTTCTGATTTCTGCAGAACAGTGTGGATGAAAGCTAGCATACAGGTAATTTTTTATCGTATTTTATACATATGAATATTGTAAGTTCTGCTAATGACGGATATATTCTTTTTTCATGACGTCATGACGTCACCTCATATGACGTCATACTGAATTTGGAACATCCTGATTGCCGGACTTAATTTCGCATGCATGTTTTAATGCAAATGATTAATGTGTCTTTATATATATATGATATACTGCTATATGTAATCATTATAACGAAAAATAAAATACATGATACAACATGCTTTAATTTAACTTATTTAAATGCCGACACAAAATGATATACAATGGATATATGTTATATAAACATATTATAACACATGTATGTTGTATAAGCCCATGTTCTTTTATATCTAAGACATTATATTTTTTGCGGGTTGTATAATAACAGCGACCAGATAGAAATAGAAAGGAAAGCTGCATATAAAAAATAATAATTATTAAAAGTATCTATCCACAAATTAAATCACTTTAGTCTATTCACACTATAAACATATTGCTTAAACATTATTTTGAACCTCGAGGCAAGTCCTTAAAATATATGATTCCTTTTGTTTACTTGACCTCCTCTAATTATAATAGTGCCACTTTTTTCTGATCGCGTTGATTTAATGATAAAATATTACGGGAACAGTCAGTGATACAAGATAAAATACATGAAATTCGAAATAAATATCCTTTGTGGCAACAAACTGTAAATGTCGTCTGCAAAACCTCTTGTTATTTCCGGTTTGGAGCATTTGCACAAAGTATCTGAAAAGAAAAAAAAATATAGGTATGATTCACTTTTTGCATCATGAAGTACGACCAAAATTCATCCTAGCAATTAAAAAAAAGGCAAAAACAATAATCACGTGACCAAATGTAATGACGTCATATCCGTATTTTTTCTGCACGGTGCTACATATGTTATGCAATATGCTAACTTTAAACTTTAAAACAACTTTCATAAAATTATGATTTTAAATATAGTGGCCAGAGCATTGTTCCGTACTCAGAAGGTCGTGGTTTCGATCTCTAAACTAAACTCGTGAAATATCTAACTTGTATACGGCGTGATTTCGCAATTATCCGTCACACTATCTATTTAATGTAGACAAAAGGTTCTTGAATAACTGAAATACTGTCGGATATAATAAGATACAGTAATAGCACCACGAAATATACTCACACGATGGAAATAAGGTACAATTATTTGAAGAAGAAATAAGCAAACACAACCCCAAGAGCGCCACCTAGTATTGGCATTGATATACCGACACCCGCCATTGGACCTGGAAAGGGAGGCAATTTAACACTAAAAATTGCGAGATAGAGTTATCGTTCTCAATAAGATGAATTGTAAAGGCAGAATTTCTATAGATATTGTAACGATACAAAATAACATTTAAAAAAAAAAGTTCATTAATTACACTAACAATAGTTTGGCATGGAAATATTTCTGGTGATTAATTATGTATCATAATTTATCAACTGACTGTATTTGAAAAGTACAGGTAGAAACAAAACTAAAGTGTCAATACGATTTTAAGAAATACATCACATGTATGGTCGGATCACTTGCAATTAAAAAAACGGTCCTATGAAGTGTAAATATGAAGATTGAAGAATAAATAAACAACTGCAACAAACAAAAATAAACTTTTCTGGCCAAATCAAGTGAAATTGGTGATTTAGTAGACATAACATTTTCTTAAACAGAAAACCAGCAGACCGATAATAATAATAATAATAGTAATTATTATTATTATTATTATTATTATTATTATTATTAAATACATACATGCTATTGTATCAGAATAATATATATACATTTGTAGTATGAGACTGCACGGGAGTTTGAAATTTGATAAATAAATTTACAAAAAAAATAATAAAAAATCCGGTCGCTAACATATCTAATGCGCAAGAACGGAAGTCACTTGACGTACCTGGTCCATATCCGGTCTGCTGTTGGTTGTTTACGATAGTTGTAGAATTAACATATTGTATCTGAACAATACTGTTCGGGATTGCGTAGATGTTTGTTATCTGGCAAAGAAAAAATGACAAAGCCATATAACAAAAGACGGTTAAGATACAAAGTTAAAGGGTCGCCTTAAAAATTTAAACTTTTTTTTATTTTACATAGATTATGAAACAAATTCTTACAACTTAAATTAATCATTCTCGATGGCACGGACGACGGCGTTTGTGGTCGTAAATGTGAGGAGGAAACCGGAGAAAACCCACGTGTCGGATTTGCGACACCGTACCCTCTAACGTACGTCACCCTTGATCGAACCCGGGACGTATTGGTGAGAAGCGAAGTGTGTTACCCTTAAGCTATCCAGGCACCGGACAGCACAATGTCAATATGAAGAAATAACTCTATCAAGCAGGGCTTTAGTTTACACTTATTTATTATTGACGTCAATTAGGTAACAATGTATACGTCTAGTTTGACCAGTATTTATTTCGAACACATAACCTTCGGGGATCCCCAATTATGTACATATAAGTTAATTATATCTGGACCAAGGCATCCGTAACGGCTTTCATTTCGTCCTCTTTGTCAACTTAATGATACAGTGTACAAAACAATTGAACGTAAAACCGAAAAAAAATGACGGAACATTTAAGTTTGTGATTTACATCAAAATGCAGGCTAAGTAAATACTTGCGGAGTTATGACCCTTTCTTGAGATATCTAAAGGTCAAATTTCAAGTTCCGCTCTATAACATTTTAAAGGAATTAATGTTTTAATTCATAGTTGGCCTGTGCGTGTACCATAATTAAAATCATGACAAGATAGGTTACAATTAAAAATATTGGTGGAATTGTAGCCCTTTTAAGCCAAATTTTAGGTGGTCGCCATGCCAAAATCGTTTAATAGAAATATCATGCTTAAATAATGTTTCCAAGGAAATATATGTACTCACAAAAATAGTTTCATTAATTAATAACGTTAGAGAAGTCATTGCAAACCTTTTAAGAAATTAACATTCTACCACATTTTCATAAATTTTCATGCGAAATAAAATGGTTGCCATGGAAATATACTCACGTTAGGGAAATCGGTACCCTGGAGATTGATCGAGAACTGTTTGGTCTGAATGAGCTGGGCGATGGTGTTGGCAGCGAAGTCTAGCGACGTCTCCGTGTAGTCGGGGGCCCTCTGTGTGTCCCCAACAATAGGGGACACGTCGAGGATCTCGAACACGACGATTATGTTGTTGGCGAAGTAGGTCTAGACAATTAAAAAAAGATATTCACAGTAAATCCGTCGCGTAAATGTTACAAGGTTCCATTTACAAATTCGACATTATTATTATTATTATTATTATTATTATTATTATTATTATATACCGTTGGAAGATCTAACTACTGCAGTAATTATTTTTGTTGTGTTTAGTCCATTTAAAGGGGGAACATTCGATTCTGTTTCATGTCATTACTGAGGAAGGCGAGAGATTCGGTACAGTTTGTTGAACATGCAGTTTAAATAGGTTCTTCAAAGTCAATACTTCTTAAAAATGAGAGGACATTGTAAAAATAAGACAACAGAATGTCGATTTTTCGAAGACCGAAATGAAGGTTTAGACAAGAAATTCCTAGATAAAGTAAGCAAAGCGCTAAAGGCACAGAGAGGCGGGACATACATGAATTAGCTATTATTTTAAACACAACATGTCAGCAAGGTTAAGCTTGATAGAGGCAAAGGTAGTGTGACACAAATACTTACAGAAGTTTTCTTGAAATTCTAGTTACTAGTAAGTCAGCTGAACTCCATCTTTGTTTCATAATAAACCCACCGGTGTAACTATCTAAGTGACCCCCAAATTCAAAATCCACCCGGGAACATAAAACCATTTTCAAAAGGTTCCTCTACCACCCCGTCTCATTTTTAAATACCTCAGCCGGGAATAAAACGGTTTTCAAATTCCCCTGGGTAACATGAAAGCGTTTTTAGATTCCCGAGGAGGGCAGAGTGGGGAAGCAGGTTGAAAAATATTACAACTAAAGATTTCAAGTGGCCCCCGATTTTCAAGCCCCCCCCCCCCCCCCCGGGAACATAAAACGTTTTAAAATACCCCAATCCGGGAATTTGAATTTATAAAGGTTCCCTTGTGAATTCACAAGCCTTATTTTAACCTCTTATAAAATCAATTTCGGAAAACGTTCTCCCGACGCCAAAAAGGGTGGGTCATCTAAAAATGTTTTTAAGTTCCCAGGTGAGAAGGTTAAATCGTAAGAGGGCATTTCAAAACGTTTTTATGCTCCCGGGGAGGAAAATTTGAAAACGTTTATAAGTTACCGTGGGTAACGTGAAAAGGGGTGGAACTTGAAAACATTATTGCGGGCAGACTTTTGGTGCCCTGAGAGCATTGATTTTTGTGATATATCAAGGTAAAGCCTCTGTAATGGTTTCGCTACATTTCGGACCTCATGGACGTTCACAGAAATAACCAATGTTTCCTAGTGTTTCATTACGGTACCTTGGTTATCTTGGTGGAGGTTAAGTGGTCCAAGACGTAGCGGAACTATTACAGGGACTTTATCTTAAATCGGCTTTTAGGATTATGCCTCATACTCAAGTGGTCTTAAAGTGAGATGTTTGTTTGTTTGTTGTGTTCAAAGTCCCACCGACAGTATTTCAGTCATTGGGAGACGATGTCTACTTGAGACAGATATAGTGAGATGTCAGAGTAATAAATTACCATACCCGGAGATGTGCCACGCGAATCGGCGAGATTTCCGTTGCTATGGTGATGGCATTCAAAACGTAGTATTTGAAAACTTCCACCTTCGAGCTGATGAGTGTCATTTGGCTTGGCGTTACTAAATATGGATATACAATAAATAATGTGTACAACTACATATATTTCAAGTGAATTTTCATTGTCAAATGAACCTTTGAAACAGATAAATTGGAACGTCGTCGGTTTTATTAAAACGTGTAGGTTTAGAAAGTTGACAGACCGGAATGCCTCGGAATCGGGAGGTCGTGAGTTTGATTTACGGAAACCACAAACTAACACCGATAAAGGGTTCTGATAATGTTAAAACAGTAACATAAAAACACGTCTGTTTGGAGCTCATCGTATTAAGGAAGTTCCAAAAATAGTTGTCTTAGTTTCACAATACTGATCCTTCTTTTGCCAAAACATTTACAATGGTCTGAAATATCTAATGGTTTGGATCTTATACAACGCTGGTCTGAATGAGACCATAAATTTGGTCTGCATATGATCAGGGTCTAAGTAAGACAAATTGTTTTGTCTGCATAGGTTGTTGATACTAATTAAGACCAATTATATTGATCTTAATAAGACCATTGACCTGGTCTGTCTGGTTAACATAGGACGTTCATAATGATAAGACCATTGGTCTGATATGAATATTGCGCTGGTCTGAATAAGTAAAAAAATACCTGGAAGCATAAACTGAAACTTCCTTCTTTGCCGGAACTGATAACATCCGCTGATGTCAAAGGTCAAAAGGTCAGGCTTTGATTTCCGGAAGTTGTACATATTGTATTCAAGATTCCAGTTTAACTGAAGAAAAACAAATATATAGTCTGGCAACATTAACCTGAGACATTTAAATCTTCTGTGACCTTTCTTCGGCAATTGTCAAATTCCGAAGTAGGACATATCGACGGGTGAGAACGAAAATAGGCTAAGTGTTTATACATATATGTGCACTTAGCCTAGTTTCGCTCTCAACCTCGATTTTTACTTTAAGGTGCATCACGGACCCTGATAGCCTTATTGATACAGTGCTACAGTTCGAAAATGAAGGTTTTGGGTTCAAATCTAGCTTATAACCAGTGCGTTTAATAATGTACTACATGCAAATCACACATAGCACAATTTTAACGAAATTATTGTTAAATATTTTACCTGGTTTACTCAATGACCGATTGCTCAACGTAATGATCCCGGAGCATTTTTTTTATTTTCTTTTTTCTTTTTATGCTGACTTGAAAAAAGAAAAGAAAACAAACTGGATATGACTAGTACTTTGCGAATAGGATCGCTGTGAAACATTGTGAAACAATCATGTTCAAACTTGAGTTCGAAGAAAAAAATAATGATGATGACAAATACTTACGTCGGGGATTTTGATTCTCATCTGAACGGGAATGGAGCCAATTTCTGGCCCAGCATTTGTCTCTTGCCAGGTGTTCTGTGAAATATATATAAAAGAATATTTTGTAAGATTCAAATATTTTTCGCATAGTAAAATGTCTGTTGTTGTTTTTTTTTTTTTGTTGTTGTTTTTTTTGCGGGGGGGGGGGTGTTAACGTCCCACTGACAGTAGTTCAGTCATTTGGAGACGATGTCTACTTGAGACATATATATAGCTGTCACAGTGCAGTATCACGCCGTAGACATGTGGCATGATACCACACCCAGTCGCATTTGAACTACCCTTATATGCTAAGCACCAAGCAAGGGAGCTTTTTACGACAGTTAGAAATTGAACATTGTTAGATTTGCGATACCAGAACTTACAAAGTAATCTGTATACCGCTTCAACACCTTCCAATTTCTTACACAAAGACAAGAAAAATTAGAACATTCCAGTTAACACATATACTGAACAATCATTAGTTTTCGGTGTCGTGGATATGTAATAAAGTTATATTTGATTTACATAAATTCGTGGATTAATGCTTCAGATACAGATAAACATTTATTGTTGGGATTCATTTTCGTGGACAAAACTGATCACGAAATCGATGAAAAATATTTCCCCACAAAAATTAATGATTCTACAATATACGTGATTGCACGTGCGCACGTGGTATTCAAACTTACGTCAGCAAAGTACCATTCCCACGTGGAATTCCTGGGGTCATAGGTTGGATAATCTGATCGTGTTCCTATCCACGTGTCACAGTCAATGTATCGGTTCTTTTTCTATAGTAAAAATATTTTCAATTTGCAAACTATTTATTTATGTATTTTAATCAATCATTTTATTTACTCTATTTATTGAACCCCTCTTCCATTTTTAGTCAAGCGGTCATTCAAGTGAGCAAGAATTTATTTATTTATTTATTTATTTTAAATCGCTTTCACTTGACCACGCCCCTCTTCCATTTGATTCAGATCTAGAGTCAAACTATAAAAACGGGGCCGTCTCACCAGGAGTTTATAAGTTCGTATCTCACTTTGCGCAATTGGCCTTTTGCGGACGCTTTTACAGGGCACATGTAGGAAAAAATCAAGAAAAGATAGAGTCTGTTCCTAAGTTGGGAGCGCTGTGGTCCAGTAGTCACATACATGAATGCGGGTACTAAGGTCGAGGGTTCGAACTTTCGTTGGGTGTTAAGGAATATCCATGGCCTTCCCAGGCGAAAAGTACCGGTCAAACACAGGAACCACGAGGAGGGATTAGTGTAAGATATATTCATGTATATAAAAACACAATCGACATAAAAAAATGTTTGAATAAAAATTAGAATTAACGTTAAACCCAGTACTTCATATTGATTCATTTACGCAACGGCAAACAGAGCGGACCCAGATCAGAGTCTCCTTTGTTTGCTCATACAATATTGCAAACTCCGCGCACCGGTTACGTCACGCTACGCTACATTAAGGGTAGAGGACAATATAGCACACAGTCAGTGAGGCATAGAAAAGTCAATTACATCATATGCCATTTTAAGTTCGGTAAATTAATATTCATGGCGCCATGAATTTGTACATGAATAATCACGAGGTCAATGGTAAACTGATAATTGCTGTCTTACCTTTCCTTCATACGATCGAGATTTTGTATCAAAATAGAAAAATTCTTTCGAATTTCGGATCCGGACAGTGCTGTCGTCTGCGGAATATTTGTCATCGAAGTCACCGCCCTCGATCTGACGGTACGTGCAGTTGCCATGGTTCAAATCAGTGATATAAGCCACGCCTTCGAATGAAAGAGTGATAGGGTGTAGGTAGTTTTAATTGTAAATCTACAGGGGAAATTACGAAAAGTCAAAACGTTAGTCTTTTTCTTCTTCTTCTTCACCTCCTCCTATTCTCCCCAATTCATAATCATCATCATCATCATCATCATCATCATCTTACTATCATTTTTTCTTGTTTTTTTTTCTTCACCTCTTTCTTCTCCTCCATCATCTTCTTCTTCTTCTTCTTCCTATCATTAGTATTCATTTTGATATTATAATCATTACAACTGATTATGTAATAATCAGTACTACTTATTTATTGCTACACAAAAGTGGTGCTCTCAGAAAACGATAACAGTTTGAAAAAATAACCCGATTCCCCTTCACATTCGCCTGATGCGGACAATTCCGGAAATAGCCGAAAATTAACAAACTCACCCGAATGAAAATCGTGCACTTCCGCGATATAGTTCGCTCCGTAAGGACCATTCGGGCTGGCCGACCTGTATTCGTATCTCACCAATTTTTGATTGTAGTAGAATGTCTCCTGTATGCATAGACACAATATATCATCATCATCATCATCATCATCATCATCATCTTAAAAAACATCAAAAAAACAAAAACAAAAAAAAAACAGCATTATCATTATAAGAATCAAAATCATCTACATCATCATAGTCGTCGTCGCGTTATTTTGAAAAAATAGTAAATGATGATGATGATAAACGCTTATCTAAACAAATGAAATTTCAGAAAGACATCAATATTGAATATGAAAAATTAAAATATATATATATATATTTATTTAAGTTTTGCCCTCTTTTCAAGATTGTAACTTATTTTAATTTTTTTTTTTTTTTTTTTTTTTTTTTTTTTTGTATTGATTTTTTTTTAACATTTTATTGGTATATTTAAATAAATGAGTCACATTTGATATAATTTTAATTTTATCAAGCCTCGTATTTGCCCATCTCTGTTCCCTTCCTTCCAGTTTTTAGGTTTTGTTACATTTTTTATTCTTTTATTTTTTAAAATAATAGGAAACTTGTGGTTGCTGACCTTCAAAAAACTGACAGTACTCTTCGTCTGGTCCACGACTTCCGCTGTGAAAGAGAAAGCGTCTTGCGGAACTTGAGGAAAATCCTTTACCAACTTCCGGCCCGGACACTGCACGCCGCTTGGTGTCTGTAAAGCACGTCATTAAGTGTTTTTGTGCATTTGTTTATATTTTTTGCACATTTGGTGTACCATAAGAAAAGTGTGTTTGAAAATATCGTCCATTGAGAACCAGAAGGGGCTATCAGCCTTCCTTTTATATTTGCTGATAGCCCCTTCTGGCTTTCAATGGACGATATGTCAGCACGATTGAAGTCTCCATTATGAGTAAATTTTGGAACTTAATGGCGTAGTTTGAGTCCATGTAAGAAGATCATAGTGAGTCCGAGGGCTTGTTGCAAAACTGTTTTATCTTCATATATATAGAGAAGGAGTTACAATAGTTTTACACAAAGACCTTAATGTTAAGTACCATGTTTATCTTCGAGAATGCGGGGCCTGGCCGGTTGTTCTCCAAAATAAAATTGTTCCTAAGACGGTTGTACATGGTATAACTCAAAATGTTGCCATTATATGCTATAGGAATTTGTGTATGATATTCGTGTTTGAGACTGCTACCAGACTTATTTTCGAGAGCTTGGGTCAGATATAAGTTTCACAAAATATAACACATTGAGAATTTCCACACTTCAAAAATTCGATTCATATGTTTATTATCGTTTTCTTAGATAATAAAAACGTATCAGCATTTCACGGTGGCATAGATAGGTCATAGAATATAGTGGTTATCACGTGCGCACGCGATATGAAAATACCATCCATGTTTCTTTCACCGTAATATTTTGTCATCATCCGGTCTCTATTTTAAGGGCTGTCTCGTTATCTGGTCAATTGTTTCGTTATCCGGTCAATTGTCTCGTTATTCGGCCAATTGTCCCGTTATCCGTTCTACGAGTATCTTCATAATATCCGGTCGTTATTCATGCGACCCGATCGACTGTCATTCTATTCGATCGAATATTTTTTTACTGTGCCATTCTTTCAGCTCTGATAGTTTTTAACTTGGCAAAAAAATCACCATCATCAGTATATAAATATACAACAACAACAAAAACAACAAAACCTTTATTTTACCTCAAACACAGTGTTGTACGTAGCATCCAGTGTTGGGTTAAAGTCATAGAAGTTATAGATGTGCTCAAAATTGTGGGCGTTGGTTCCGTTATCCACTTTACCTTTCACATGGGCCTGTATCGGAACCACTGACTGTCCCACGGCCGAATTCCACACCCCACGTGCTGTAACGGAAGTGAATAATAGTTACAGGTTATAAGAGGATTATTTTATGTAAATTCTAGCCTCGTTCAACCGGTATCATTTCTCGAATTGTCTCCATATCAACAACACGATCGATTGTCACTAAAAATAAAAAATAAAAATAAAAAAAGATAAATAAATAAATAAAATAATAAAAATGTGGGTGGGGGAGGATATACCTGTAAAGTACCAGTCTACAGTCATTGTTGCGAACTGACTCCCCCAGAACTGACATGATCTCCACTGGTCCACTGCAATATCTCGGATCTTTGTTCGGCCCATATAGACCTGAGAATGAAAAGGGAGACAATCATAATTAAATAAGTATGTGGACTGTCTTGATGAAATCATCATCATTATCATCATCATCATCCTCATCATCATCATCATCATCTCGTCGTCGTCGTCGTCGTCGTGTCGTCGTCATCATCATCATCATCATCATCATCATCATCACCGTCGTCGTCGTCGTCGTCGTCGTCATCATCATCATCATCATACATAATACAGTGACTTATAAACCTACATGTTTTATATCCCAGTGACAGTATTTCAGTCATTTGATGATATGGCTTTGTCACGGTGTTGCATATATAACGACGAGACCTTCGTTTTATCTTTCTAATATTTCACAGCCGGGAATCCAACCCACGACCTCCCACCCCCATCCTCCAACGCCCTAACCCCTCGGTCACTGGGAATAACCTCATATGAAATTATGAATATGGGCTACCTAAACCCTAACTACATCAACATACCTGGTTAATCCCTGGACCGGCAAAATGTAGTGCACGTGCGCCTTTAAACTCTGTCGGTTTCCCATTAATGTTTTCATACCCGAACATGAAGCGGTGTTTGGAAGTCGCTAGGTCTTCAACTTTGCATTGCTTGACTGAAAATTAACATGAAACTTCATTGTTTTTTTTATATAAATGAAAATTACAACAAAACAACAAACCACATAATCTGATTTTTAAGTGTGTGTGTGTCAAGGGATCAAGAGAAAGAAGTTAGTTTCGCAACAATGCGTTAGATGATTTCGCCTTACTTTTCACTATTATAGTTTATTTATAGTATATCAACTTAGCATTATAGGTATTTATAAGAAATTTCTTTATTTAATAACGCCGCAAAAGTAAAAAGACATATATGGATGCATGATAGCTTTTACATACGTTACAAAAATTTTAACATGTTATATTTGACATTTTATTTTTGCTAAGTTCCAGTCAATCTAATAATGAGAGTTCAGGATGCATAATCTTTTCTGTTTCTGAAGGCCAAAGTTGTGTTAGACAGATTTGCAGAAACAAAACTATACAAAACAACAACAACAACAAAAATGAAGAGACTTACGTGGGATAAAACATGCATTTTATTACATTCTGTTGTATAATTATTCAAATATAATAGTTGTTTTATACCATGTGATCACCCGCAGTTTGAAAGTCTATTTTAAAGCCACAAAAGTTTGATTATAACGAATTAAAACGCGCTTCGCTGCCATAGGAATCGAACCTGGAAGGCCAAGTGTTCTACCAAATAAGCGAGCCGACACCTGCCTGACACTAATTCTTTCCTTGGGGTAAATTATCAGTTTCGTGAAAAGACAGAAAGACAGAAAGACAAACAGACAGAGGTAGATAGATGTAAAGATAAAGTTCCACTTACTTTGTGGTAGGTATCCAATAAACTCGTTCGTTTTATAATTGTACCAAGCGTCATATCTGAATACATACGAATATTTGAAAAGAAAAAAGAAAAAAAAATATCTTAAGCTGTTTAAGGATAAAGTAAACATTATCAACTGTATTAACATCATGAATTGCGCTTTTGATTCAGTGATCAGAAGATTATTTATAATTACATAATGAGCCTTAAGGTAAACCACCCATCATTACATCATAATCATGGTCGTTCAAACGCTTAAAAAGACTTCAGTGCAGAAGCAAGCATCCACTGACTTGAAGACTCTTAGTCTATAAAGGCTTGCATTTACTATAAAATTCTCACCATCATTTGATGGACCATGCTCACAAGTTATTGATGGATTATTACCTTAAATTTATCGATACAATTTTACGTAACAATGGATTCTTAGCAACATATTACTTCACTTTATTTTGCCAAGGCATCAAAATTCGTCAAAACATTTATAGGATAAATTCTAATAAGAAATCAAACAGGCAACACGACCGAAACGAATATCGACTGTTATTGTCTGGAGATACGTCTGAATAGATTCTATCACCTTAAATTTGTGACAAACATTCGATTCTTTTTTTTTTTTAAACCGACGCTATCTGTACATGGTAAGATAGGAAATAGAAAAGTTTTTTATTGAAATAAATCGATAATAAAATTTTTTTCAAAGTTTCTGAATGGTCACAAATTTTGGTTTTCTTCTAAAATCAATGTAAAAAATAAAGGAACTGGGTACACGACTTTCATTTGGCCAAAAAAAAAAAAAATATGTTTGTTCCCGCTAACATCTCAAAAAATATACGGATAACTGTTTTCCCTTATTTTCTTGGCGGAAGTGACGTAAAACAACAACCGTGAAACCTAAAAATAGAAAAATGTATAGGGTCGGTATGATTAAAAAAAAAATAATAATATAGGGTCGGTCGGGTAAGCAAAAACAAAGTTGTTTTTTTTAAACCTTACTTACGTGCCGAATACGAAATTTTGTGTGATCATTCCTCTATTATTTACGGCATCAAAATATTCATGCAGCGCCTCGGTTGTGTTCTTGTTGATAATGATCATTTCAATGCGTGTACTGAACTGGTCCGTGATGTTGGGTTTGGGAACAGCGGTCTGAGCTGAAGCATTCCGAATAAAATCGTGCATATGGAAAAACTGGCGAGTTGTTCTCGAAAAAAAAAAACACTAAAAAAAGAAGACAAAAAAAATTAAGTACGATATAAAGTGATTGGTCAACTTTAGGATTTTTGAGTTTAAGTTCGATCAATATCTTCGAGAACTTGTGACCTAATATTGCTAAGATAAAGCCAAAATACTGTGTTCCAAGTCACATTGTTAAGGTTATCCATCCATCATTAAATAGTGATCATGGTCCATCATGTGAATAGGAATCTTTAGTAAATGCAAGCCTTTAAAGATTTAGAGCAAAAAAAAAACAACTTATTGCTCCAAATCAATAGATGCTTACATCTGCACTAAAATCTTTTTTTAAGCAATTAATGCATGATTATGTTTTAATGATGGATAGGTTACCTTAATTCCAGGGTCAGGATTGAAATAGTCATTTCGGTATGGCATCATGCCACGTGTCAATGTAATTTCGAGACGAATGTCTGTATGTGATGAAAATAACAATATTGCTAAATCATTTCTGTTCACCCCGTTTACATGTGGCATGATACCACACAAAGTCCTTGAACTACCCTTATATGCTGAGAACCAGTGGAAGTGGAAGAAAATTGTACCACTTTTAACGAAAATGGGTTGCCGGGGTCGTGGATCGAACCCCGAATCTTATTGTTTGATACATTCTACGTTACTTGTTGAATCCTTGTGAAAGTACAAAATCCCTTTAGTCTACGGAAGCATGAATATATGTGAGACACAAATACTGTCAACTCTTTTTACAACAGCGGTGTTTGATTCAGCGATTTTTGCTGTTATAAAGAAATTGTTATTGTAAAGAATAGAGACATAGAATGATTATTCACTTTCGTTTTCAAGACAACTGCTGTTATATAGAGGATGCTGTAATAACGAATGCCGTTGTAAAGAGAATTTTGACTTGACTATTTGAGTTTACCGTCGCTTCGTCAAGATTTCAGTCATATAGCGACGTCCAGCTGATTACAGGTGGATGAAGATCCCGAATGCACGGAGGCATCTGGGTAGAACCACCGACCTACCGCAAGCCAGCTGGAAGGCTTCCTCACATGAACCCACGCGGTTAGGGGCTGAGTGAGTGTTAAAGTCAGCGACTTTACGCTCTCGGCCACGGAGGCCCCCTGTATACTGCTAATGGTAATGATAAACAGCAATGGTATTAAATAAAGGTTTGGAATGGAATTTTTCATAGCCGTGATATTAAAATGTTTTCAAGAATGAATACATGAATATATAGCTTTCCTGATTGAATGAAAATCCGGTGAAGGGACGTAAATAATATATAGACTAAATATAACACGATTCTTACATACGCCGGCCGGAGGGGTAATACTGGCTTGCGTGCACACACTGGGGTCAAATGTATGCATCTGTCCATGGCAACCATGCCACGTGACCAGCACGCAGACGAAACCCAGAAATTTTACGTAGGTCATATTTTTGGCTGAAAATAACAATATATAAATTAATATACATAGATATTAAAATAAAAATAAAATGAACTATGATATTTATTTCTTTATCTCATTCTCATTCATTCATGTTGCATATTTATTCTCTCTTCTTATAATTGTGACCGGTTCCGGTAGCCGGATGGTAAGTGCGTCCGTTCCGGAATCGGGAGGTCGTGGGTTCGACCCCGGCCGCAACATACCAAAGTCGCAAAAATGGTACTGGTATAACTCCCTTGCTTGGCGCTCAGCATATAAGGGTAGTTCCAGGACTTATTGGCTCGGTGTCAGGATAATGTGACCGGGTGTGGTATCATGCCACATGTCTACGACGTGATACTGCAGTGTGGCAGCACTATATCTGTCTTAAGTAGATATCGTCTCAAAATGACTTAAATACTGTCGGTGGGACGTTAAATCTAATAAACAAACAAACTTATATTTGTACGTATGCTATAGCCGAAAGAAAAAAAAAGGGGGATAATTTCAATAAAATAAATCATGCAGGAATGTATGTGGACCCGGCAGATGTTATTTCTCTGTCTTATAAAAGGATATTAAACAAAGGCAAATGAATCGTGTATTAAGATGTGGAATTAACGGTAGAGATAGACAGAGAGACAAACAGGCACAGAAGTGGGTATATATTAGAGAGAGAGAGAGAGAGAGAGAGAGAGAGAGATAAATAAATCGAAATAGATTTTAGCTGAATAATGTTCTCTCTACGCTGCCAAAAAAACACACACACACAAATACAGAATACAATAATCAAAAATAGAAAGGTTGATTAATAAAATTTTAAACGACTCGCAAATATTTAGTTAGCCCCACCTGTTTTCTTAAACGTATATACTCGTAGTTTATTGAAAATGTGTCATAAAGGTACTACAATATCAAAATAGTTCACACAATATATATTATTTTTAATATCTTTTTCAATGAAAAAGAAAATGAAAGAACTATCCTAAAATAAAAGTGTATAAAATATAAAAAAAGAAATTAAATAATGTACGTACCCTTACGTCCCCCTATTCCTCTGCCACAGAAGACGAATTCGATCAAAATCAAGCAGTAGATATCCGCCCTTTTAGCGAAACCATAGATACCCGAATTCAAATCCGGATCTAAACCAGTTGACTGCAAAAACACAAAATATTCAAATACATAAATCGCAGTATGTCAGTTATGAGATCTATATTTCAAAGAAAAAGAAAATCTAAAATTGACATTTCACAAATTTTGATTTAAGAATTTAAGAAAATGTTATAACTCTAGTTACAATCGAACACAATTCTGCATCCACTATCCTGGAGATAAAAGATTACACTTTGCCCGTTTGATAAGACGGCTGTGTCAACACATCTGAACATGTATATCGAGCAGTTAACGTGATCTGAACGTCCATCCAACCGTCCGTCTGTCCATCTCTTACTTGTATGTACACGTGCTAAATTCCATTCGAATGAGCATTCATCGCACACTGCTCGAGAAGATCACGTGATCTGCTTTACAATGTGAATGAAACTGCCCATCGACGTAAACTTATTGATTATCACAGTAAGTGCAAAAGTAAGAAATCAAATTTTTGTCAAATAAATTAAGATGCATTGTCAAACATAGCAAAACCCGATCACATCCAGGAGCTGTCTGCTGAGGTTCTCTTCTGTTTACTTATACAATATTGTAGCCCAGGGTCAAATTCCACCAACAATTCTTAGCGCTAAGTAATACTTAAATACTTAAGGGTGAATTGTATTAATCTTGTTTATATGATAACTGAGAAAAGATAACTAATATTTTATTTCTTAACAATTATTGCTAGTTATTAAGGCTTAGTCCTGACCCTGAATTTTTCATGAAATAGTAATAGTGGTATGTGTATCTACCTAGTTTAACCCTTTCCCTCATAGAGGAAACATTGAAAAGACCTATGCGAACAACATAAAACCAGATCAACCTGCGAGTAACTCGCAGGCTGATCAGGTTTTATGCTGTTCGCTGCTCCTCAGTGGTCTGGAAATGAGGATTTTGTAATTAAATTTGGTAAGGTTTAACTGTGGTTTTCTGCAGATCAGGCTTTATGTGGTACCTACTGAGTGCGTCAAAATGAGTCTATATGAGGGAAAGGGTTAAGAATTTAATATTACTTACTCAAGTATCTTAGTGGAATTCGAGCCAGGTTCTTTACAGTCTACCCGGCAAGGAAAACTCCTCTTTTTTTTACTGTACAATTTAACGTTCAGTAAATGAATATTTATCGAGTTATATATTTGTAATGAATATTAATGAGATAAATGATTAAAATAAACAAAAAAAAGTACAGACAGCAGAATCCAACTTATAAATCATATAATAAATAGTATTACGTATGTTGACAAATTAATACATTGTAAATGAAATATACACATATACTAGCATTAAAGCAGATGGTTTTCGATAAGGGTTCAACTATGTCTACAGACAATATTGATAAAAGTTTTGTTGTTGCTGATGATGATGTTGTTGTTGTTGATGATGATGATGTTGTTGTTGTTGTTGTTGTGTGTGTGATATGAATGATATGATGAGATGATGCATGCCAGTGTTAATCGAAGTTAATTTATCATAATCGATTATTTTAATTATTTATAGAATTATTTTGTAATACAATTTTATCTATATCATAAATGACATGATATTTTAGATTTGTAAAATTATTTTTATATAAACATATCATAAGGAATTGAGATTACCATTATCATCATCATTTATAACTTTATTATTTTCATGCGGTTAATGTCGCTACTGCTACTGATGATGATGATGATGATGACTACGACGACGAAAATAACGACGATTACAAACGCGACAACGATGCTGAAGATGATTTCTCAGCACGGATCATCATCATCATCCCCATCATCATCATTGTTGTTGTCATAATCACAATCGTCATCTTCATCATCATCTGCAGCAGCATTATCGTCATCAGTATCATCAGCCTCTTCTTCAGCATCAACATGAATATAAACGAAAGAATAACAATAACTTGCACGTTCTTCTTTTAAGTCATTAGCTGATTTCTCATCGATATGATCGCGATAGCGGGGCCTGGACCAAGTCGAGAGATATCGTGACGGACAGATAGCACCCGGCAGAATCTGTGGGTCGACCTGATACAGCTAGCCTTTGGACCGGTTTGAAGGAGATAACGTGACATGTACTTCGGGTGGGGGAAATCCAATATGGCCGTCACCAAGATGAGGTACGTAGTTTCCATTATTTTTTTTTTGTTATATTTCTAAATCAAGTTTTTGTATTTTGATATATTTGTCATGTTTTGTTTCTCGAGATATATTGATTTTCAATTACACGACGAAATATCTTTTTTTTTTTGCGAAATCGCGTCTAACCAGGACGGATATTTCGTGGTGGGGGCTATTTCGAACTATTATTTGAAAAATGACAATGTTGATATTATTCGGGATTGAATGAATTCAATACATAGAGACAGAAGACTAAAGTCTGCATAGGTTGTCGATTTATCGGATTTACAGCTATATAAACGTTCATTGTGAATTGTATATACCAACTTACTATGCAATGAAACTGTTACCGATCATTCGAATTGTTTTTATTTCATACCACATGTGTAAAAATATTCCTAGAGAAATATTCCAGATATATGATCTAACTAATGTTGAATTTCAGTCGCGGTTGAATATAAATCTATTCCATGGCTAAAATTTACAAGAAAAACAACAACAACAACAAACAATATTCTCGCTGAAATCAATACTTGATGATTCATACAA
Source organism: Solen grandis (assembly GCA_021229015.1). Taxonomy (NCBI): domain Eukaryota; kingdom Metazoa; phylum Mollusca; class Bivalvia; order Adapedonta; family Solenidae; genus Solen; species Solen grandis. The sequence continues at coordinate 38,775,493 of CM037791.1, forward strand.
GCTCTGTTGCACCTTAAAAAAGACTGCGGTTTTTAGTCTCTTTCTCTCTCTCTGTCTGTCTCTCTCTCTCTGTCTTTCTGTCTCTCTCTCTCTCTGCTGTAACGTTCTCCCATACTTTTAATGAGATTATTCTCTCCCCCCTCTATTTCTCTAATTAATATACGATATAGTATTTATCTCATATGTGTATAATGAAATAATACTCTCTCTCTCTCTCTCTCTCTCTCTAAATTAGATATAATTATAGACCCTATCTACCTACCTACCTAACTACTTATCTATTGCTACTTTATTCATAATGCCAACGAAACAACTTTATGTGTGATAATACTTTGAACATTTCGGAACGTTTAATAAGCAAAATATCTCAATATGTACTCCTTTATGAATCTTCTAGCAAGTCTGCTTTGTGTGTCATGTTGTTCTATGTTTTCGATAGGACCCTAGCGCTGCTCGTGCTTTGTTTTGTGACGTCATCGCTGGCCGCCATAGACACGACTGTCTGCAGCCCTGTTTCACCTGGTCCCGGAGGTAGATTGTTTGTTTGTTGGTTGGCCGCAGTCATTTGGCATGATACCTCATCCTGTTACATTATCCTGACACCGGGCCAAACAATCGAGGACCTATTTTATTATGCTTAGCGCCAAGCAAGGAGCTACCAATGTCATTTTTAACGACTTTGGTATGTCACAGTCTGGTATCGAACCCATAGCCTCCCACTCACGGGGCGGATAATCTAACCCCTCGACCACCCGGCGACGGTTCCTGAGGAAGTGTTCCACGAAAACAATTTTAGTTGTTTTTATGGAACTTAATTGATTATATCTTGTAATCTGTACAATAGACATGCATATACATGCATTTCTATGATGATTTATCAGGCAAATATATTTATTAACATTCCATATTTACAATAATATACAAATGATATATAATTATATAATTTTCAAAAAAGTCTACATATCTCATATTGATTTATTAATTATCCTTAAAAGTTTTAGGTAAAAAATAATGAATTATTAATAATCTCAATAAAAAAAATCAAATTAGCAAAGAAAAAATGATTTGAATCACATTATATTTTACATTGTAATGACAAATCAAGGAATGCATATTAAACCTCACACTGCGCGAGGCACAATCAATAGCAGATTAAATGACCAAATTGGATGTAGACTCATTTAAAGACCACCTCTCTGTTTAGGCCATTCCATTTACTGAGACCAATATTTCGATACCTTTTTACCTTTAATCGCTATGTACTCCAACCTGCTTCAATCAGATAAAATCCATAACTAGGTCCACTGATCGCTTTTGCAAGGTCAGTCTTATTATAGAGGTTTTACTGAACACTTCAACCTGTCTTAAGAGGACAAGAGAAATGGCTGTTTGGTACAAATGTCTGCCAAACGAAGGTCAGATAAATAATATAATTAGTTTCTGTCTTCTGATTGAGTCCTCTTAAAATATGTAGTCCGCTTAATTCAGGTGGCATCTGACACAAGTTGTACTTACACAGACTCGTGTTAAAATACATTTCATACAGATAGTACTACATTATCTTCATTATACCATATTACATATATTTTATCATAATATATAATCTAAATGTCAGAGAAATGATACCTTATGGTTATCGCATGTTCACTAATAAAGGCTTATCATATAAAATTGTTCTATAATAAGTAATGGTGCCTTAAAAACTATACTAATTTATATATAGTCAAATATATGACACGAACTGGACACCATATTTTCTATTTTTTAAGACCCTAAGCTACCGACACTTCCGGACTGGTTCGATTCCCACATCGAGGCTAACATCAACAATCGCAAGTTCAGTGTCGAATACCACCTCTGGTACGACAGACAAGGGAACAGATCTGCCGTCCATTCAAAATCAGCTGGTGTGCGGACAGAGGACATCTTCAGCTTTGCAACTGACGAGATCTTCTCAATCAACAGACAAACAGGTGAGTGCTCCTGTCCCCTCCCCCATTTCCACATAAAAATCTAGTTAAAACGTATTCATCAGATATGGATCCTTCCGGGACATATCCGGAAATACCCGAACTTTTTTACGTTTTTTGCTTGTTAGAAAGCCCCGCTGTTAATTTGTGCAACACCACAGCGGTATCACGCCGTAAACAAGTGGCATGATACCACACTCAGACACATTATCCTGACACCGGGTCAACCAGTCATGGAACCTCACGTATGCGCCAGGAAGAAGATAATATTATATTATATATATATATATATTATATATATAATATATATTTATTTTTTTTTTTTTATTTATTTTTTTTATCTCACGACTTTGGTAGGTTAGGGCTGTAAATCAACTCCCGGTCACTTGGCCGGCAATCTTACAGCTCGGTCTTCATGTATGGATTCTAATGTTTAACCAGTTTTAGACGAAAAAAAGAGTTACAAATAAATACATTTATTATATTTCAAAATCTCAGGAAAACAATAGCCACCCTAATGAAACAGGAAGTGACGTAATATGCATATCATTTCGCTGCAGACATATGCGTGGTGAACAAAATCTCAACTGCCACGACAGCAACAACTCCCAGCATGTGGTTCTTTGCTCAGCCAAACATCAATGGTTTGCTAAACTACGCCCCCAGTACGCAAGTTAAATATGCCGGCACAGCAACTATTCGAGGCATCGCTACACAGAAATGGATTGCTTGTATTAACATCGGCAAGGCAACAATGAACGTAGAGTGGTATTTTACAGGTGAGTGACGTCATTTCCGCTTTAAGCGTAGTTTTCGTACTGCATCTGTTCACTAGAGCTTTTTAACGAAATAATGTTAGATCTAGTGTTGTACTAACAATTAACATTTTCTGAGTTGATCAAGTGCTAGCTAACGATACATGATAGACTGAGTAGACATCCGATAAAAAATATGAGAGTTAGTCAAGAGTTTTACTTAAAAACTAAAAGCTTTTGATTTGAAAAGAAATCGGTGCATATCCAGCTTTCTACAAATACAAGCCGAACTAATGAGATACTTACAAATAAAAATCTTATAAAAACCAGATCTGTTCTCGCAATCATTTTGATTTTCGTGTTGAAAACAAAAATCACGTACAATCAGATATAATTAAGTTTTGGAACAATTCTGTAAATGTACTTACAATCAAAATTTCTCTTTAGAAGCATTCTGTACTTACAATCAAAATTTCTCTTTAGAAGCATTCTGTACTACAATCAAAATTTCTCTTTAGAAGCATTCTGTACTAACAATCAAAAAAGCATTCTGTACTAACAATCAAAATTTCTCTTTAGAAGCATTCTGTACTCACAATCAAAATTTCTCTTTAGAAGCATTCTGTACTTACAATCAAAATTTCTCTTTAGAAGCATTCTGTACTTACAATCAAAATTTCTCTTTAGAAGCATTCTGTACTCACAATCAAATTCTCTAGTAATAATAATTCTGTATTTCCAATCAAAAATTCTTGTTAAAACCATATTGTACTAAAAATCAAATCTTTTAATTAGAACAATTCTGTACTAAGAATCAAAATTTCAATGTAAAAGATTCTGGCTAGATCCCAGTTAAATTAGGTATTATATCTGGTCTTAGTTGTATATACTCGTATTCATGCGAATTCTTATTCACATTCAACGAGAAAATTCTGTTCTTACGCTTTTTTTCTGAAGACTTCATTATATATCCGGCATTTAATTTATCCGTTCCGATGATTTCTGATAGCTCCTATATTAAACGTTTTGGCTCTTCCAAATGCTTTTAGCCTTTGTACATTTCGAGGAGTGAGAGCAAAACTAGGCAAAGTGCTTATAAAATAAATATGCACTTATCTAAGTTTCGCTCTCACCCCTCGATTTATGCTCATTTACTTTGAGCGAGATGTTTCAGGGTTGTCCGAAGGTAAATTATAAGGTGGGCGAAAGAACAAACTTGGCGGCCATTTTACGTGGTAAATTCAAGGGATTTTTAAATGAGTTATATAGGAGGAGAAATTTCATTTTTTTTTTTAGAGGGGCGGGAGAGGGGGAGGCTAATATATTTCTTATATGTACTCATGCAAAAAAAGAAAGAAATAGACAGAAAAATAGAAACACAGTGTTGTTTTGAAAAGAGCAAGTATTCTCAGATTTCGGCCTATATTAACTTAAACCTCGCAAGTGTCTTATCAGTGTATATGACATCACACGGGAGCTATGTATACAGGATGGAACATTAATGGAAATCCCCTTTGACCCCTATATATACAGCATAATAAACGACTACTTCGTTGTTTTTATATACATGTATTTTGATATCTAAATAGACTTCGTTAGACATCGTAAACCAATGAATGCTTTTCATTTCAAAATTTAATTGACGGAAATTTCCGGGAATTGTCGAACTTCAAAGATTCAGCATCTCACTGAATCCCTTAATCAGGTTTACGATGAGTGAAATCCTGCATATGTTTTGCATTAATTACCTTTTGTGCTATTTCCCCCGCCCACAGTCCCCCTGTGGATGACCCCCGGGCTTAACCAGAACGTGCCGGTGAGATTCCACGTGTTCGGCTCAACTATCATGGCGGACAACAAAAAGCGAACCATTTGAACACATGTATGAGTTTGCTGACTTTACGACGACTCCAAACGAACTAACCGTATTCGAGGTATATTTTCTTATTAAAGGCGTTTTAGTGAGTAGTCCTGTAGACACATTATGTGTTTGGTCTAAGTCTTTCAACAGCTAACTTAACCCTTTCCCTCATAGAGGACACCATGAAAAGACCTATGCGAACAGCATAAAACCAGATCAGCCTGCGAGTAACTCGCAGGCTGATCAGGTTTTATGCTGTTCGCTGCTCCTCAGTGGTCTGGAAATGAGGATTTTGTAATTAAATTTGGTAAGGTTTAACTGTGGTTTTCTGCAGATCAGGCTTTATGTGGTACCTACTGAGTGCGTCAAAATGAGTCTATATGAGGGAAAGGGTTAAGAAAGAAGTGAACTATATTTAATGTCAAGGAAGAATATAGGATAATCAAATATTAAGATAATCTATTTGGTACTTGGATATCAGGCTTGTTATTGGAGCTCAGCACATAATGGTGGTTTTAGGACTGATTGCACAGGGCCAGAAAAATGTGGCTAGGTGTGTTATCGAGTCACTCTTTTATTACGTAATACCGCAGTGTGGCAGTATTATATATACTATATTATTATATAACTCATTTAAAAGCCTCAAAATGACTAAATTGCTGTCGGTGGGAAGTAAATGGCAAGAAATCAAACGTACTTAGAATGTGTGATATTTAAGAATTGGTATAATAGATTTCATTACTTTAATACTATTTGTTTGTTTCTTGTTGGGGTTGCTTAACGTCCCACCGACAGTATTTCAGTCGTTTGAGGACTTTTGTCTACATAAGACATACATAGTTCTGCCAAGCTTCAGCATTTCGCTGTGGACATATGGCGTAATACTACACCCTGTCACATTGTCATTATGACACCGGGCCAACCAGTCCTGGAACTAATTGCATAGTCTTAGCTCCATGCAAGGGAAATTACTCTTATTGCTTGTAGTTATTCTAATGATATCAGTGTATGCTGTTTAATAATTGAAAGTAACATTTTGTTTTTAGATATTAAAATACTATGTAAAATGTGCCGCATAACATGGGAATATCTACATTTCCAAAGCAAATATGTTATGTTATATGTTATGTTCAACTTTGCTCGGGACAAGATATTGTCTTAATTGACTGATCATGCATGTTTTAATACAATTATAATTTAAACTTATATAAGCAAAACTGATACTGCTTGTTCACTTAAATTTCTCGGAGGTAGCCTTTTTTTCTGATTCTCGAAACAAATCGGCTAAAGTCGGTAATTTCCGTTATTTCTGTAGACTCCTGCCGGAGTTGTATGCCCAAAACGGAAAAACACGAAGCCACTCCCGAATCCAGCATCGGCGTTCCACTTTACTGCCGAAACTTTAAATTTCGGCTCAAATATGAATATCATCGGCTTCGTGAAGGTTGGTATTTGTATTTGTAAAGTTTTGTTTCTATCACTTGGGATAATGCTTAATAAGATCCATCTTTAAATTTGTACATCTTTTTTTTTCCAATTTAGACTGCGAAACGCTGAAACGAAACAGAAATAACCAAATCCAGTAACAGAAGTTTTGCCGTATCATTTTTAACATTGATGTATAACTGCGCGGGAGTAGTTTTAGGTCAAAAATAGTTCTCATAATCCCTTTTAATCTTCCATATTTATTCCTTCTTCCGGAATTCGAAGCGTACCGGGATCTGCATCTGCATAAGCAGAAACGAGGCTGCAGGTATCCGTAGTACGAATGTTGCTTTCTATAATGCGAATACGTGATTGGATGTTTTACTTGCATAATATTATACGAGTATTCATGACTATCAGAATATTGAATGAGAAAAAAATAATATGAAGTACCTTTTTTTCCCCCCTTCATTATGCTAGTAATCTACTATGAGTTCCTGTGAGTAGTTTTGAAAGTAACGACGTCATAGCACGCGTCTAGACTAGAGGACACTAGACATGTTTTTTATTACATTTATTACACATAAAATTGCAAGAACTTCTGTCCGGTAGGCAATATATATATATATATATATATATATATATATATATATATATATATATATATATATATTTCAGTTATCATATTTTCTACACATTTATAAATGATGATAAAAACCCGTCATAAATATGTTTGTACTTGTTAAATGGATAGGCCGCCATATTTTTATTTATTTATTTATTTATTTATTTATTTATTTATTTATTTATTTATTTATTTATTTGAGATCTGTATGTTTCTGTTCAGGAATGGTACGACTTTGACCTCAATCTTGTCCAGTATGATCTCTCTAGCTCACAATTTGGACCCAACCCTGTCACCGTAATCCACGACTTTAACACAGGTGAGGTCAAACACTTGTTCAGCTACATATTATAAATATATACATTATAGAATGTATGTGTATGTGTCAACAGATTTATACACTCAACGAAATAGATGAGTATTATTCACTCACTGAAAAAGATCAAAACCTCTCACTGAAACACTCAGATATATGAGCATTACAAAATAAAGAGAACATTCGTCACTGATGAGGGTGAATATTACTCACTCAAGCATGTTGCTTACCGAATTAGATGAGTAAATACTTTTCACCTAGTTAGTGAATAATGCAATTTAAAAAAAATTCTTTTGTTTTTTAAAAAAAAAACCAAGGTGAAAAGTACTCACATAAATCAATGCTGAATCCCTTTTGAGTGAGAACTGTTCACCTAACTAGGTGAGTATTACTCACTTCAATCAGTGAGTAATTATCACTTATCTTATTCTGTAGTAATGCTCACTCAATTAGGTTAGCAATATTCACTCATATACATGAAAACCTTATTCAGAGAGTACTGTTCAAATAATAAGGTGAACAATACTCACTGACTAATGCTCACACCTTTGAGAGAGTACAGCACATCTGATTAGGTGAATAATACTCTTTAATTTAAGGTAAAGTCCCGGTAATGGTTCCGCTACGTCTTGGTCGACTTAATCTCTACTAAAATAACCAAGGTACCCTAATGAAATATTAGGAAGCATTGGTTATCTCCGAGAAAAGCCACGAGTCTCGAAATGTAGCGGAACCATTTCAGGGACTATAGCTTAAATAAAACCAAGTGAGTATTGTTCACCTAAATAGGGAGTATTGCTGTCCTACTTTTGTGAATGCAATGCAATCATCTTATGCAATGAGTTATGTTACCTTTTTCAGTGAGTACGGTTACCCTTCAAAATATTTTCTACCTTTTTTTTTTTAAAAAAGAAAGTGTGGTGAATTATTTAAATATTGTTAGTCCCGAGTAAGAAACATTTGCTTAGTGAAGGCTGCGCATGGGATCATGCTTTAATTGAGATCTAAACTGTCGTACAGTTTAGGTGTTAGCAAATTTTAGAGACATGCATAGTCCGCTTTATGCAGACATTTGTTGCAAATTTACATTTCGAACAATTAACACCTTATATATCTTTTGTGAAAATCTTTGGCACTGGTTTAAAAGTATATCTAATTTTAGCATTTTTAAATTTTCAATTACAATAATTTTATTTCATTAAACATTAATAATTTCTTTGATTTTTTAATACATTAGTATATTTCTTCCTTATAAAAGCTAAACTAATTACTATCCATTTGCTTTCAAAATAGATCTTAATTTGGTACTATTATTTTTTTATCGAAAGGGAAAACGTTTATCAAATAGCCCAATTATAAACTTATAATTGTTGTTAATCACTATACAGTAAGGCACTAAAGTGGCGAAGGGGTAGCGACTCTATCTGTTAATCATTACTGTATTACAGTATAACAGCGTATGGGTTCGCTGTATGAAAAAGATATATCTTTAATGTAAACTGAAATTGTATAATAGTTTTGTTATATATAAATATTAACTAAAACAAATGAACAAACAAGAAATATCTTTAAAAAAGATATTCGGCGTGGGATGAAAGATAAACG